>JACEFZ010026208.1:45000-527464 GCA_014155875.1 Cepaea nemoralis
AGTAGCCTTTAGCAAGATGAAAAACATTCTGACCAATAAAAAGATGTCAATTGAAACGAGAAAAAGAGTGTTGAGGAGATACATAGAACCAGTTCTTTTGTATGGATGTGAAATGGTAAACTACTGAACGTAAAGTTGCCTAGAAAGTAAACCTCGAGTTGATAGAAACGTCCTGCAAAAGACAGTGATATATTTTAATAGTTTCTTTGTTTAAATTACGATATATTATTTATTCAAATTATAACCCTCAAGGGCTTGAACATGGGATCTGATACAATAAACACAATAACATTTACCTGGCAATGAGTAATGAACAGATGAGATCTAATCTCGCAGGCGGTAGATTAAAAACTGCCGTGCAACTAGAGAGGAAATACAATTTGATTGAGTCATTGACAAAGTATAAAGCCAATTTATATATCTCAATGTATATATCTAATGGCTCCGTGGCTAAAGGCTTGCGAACGCGGTTCGTGAGCCGGGTACCAGGCGTTCGAAGCTCAGCTGCGACCGAATTGTGCAGCAGACCGTGTCGCGTTGTGTTATAACGTGCTGGTATGGGAGCCGGTCGTTCAGAAAGCAATGGCAAACTACTGAACGTAACACGTGCCTAGTACATCAACAGCAGCTGAAAAATGCTGGTGTTGACTGCAACGTCCCGTAAGGGATACGCAAAAAAAAAATATATCTTTAATATTCCCTACGAGGCTTATTTGTCTTTTCATTATGGTTTGAGGACTGATAATTTCACACCGACAGCTGTCAATCATCATCATCATCATCATCATCATCATCATCATCATCATCATCATCATCATCATCATCATCATCATCATCATCATCATCATCATCATCATCAATATATCATCATCATCATCATCATCATCATCATCATCATCATCATCATCAACATCGTCATCATCATGTCTCATTCCCATAAGCATGGACGTTCATGTTTCGCCATCTCACACGATCACCAGAGTCGTGGATCAGCCCCTCTGATCTCTATGAATTGATGAAACATGATTTTTTAAGCATTGGTAAAGAAGGTAGTTTGAAAAGAAAGGGAGAGGGGATGTAAACAAGTACTCCTGACCCTAGGATGTTTTGTACGCTAGCATGTGTTTTCTTCTCTGTCCAAGATATTCTAACCACTCTTCTAAATGTATTACATCTCTGATCATTTCACTTTCTTCACCATTTCGTTTGTTTGTTGCGTTCGCACGCTTTGAACTCAAACGCATTCCATTCACGTGCTGCTACTTCTAGTGCACTGGACTGATTTTTGTGCGTGGATTAGCGTTCTCTATTACCAGTGTATTACCCACTCTGACTTCAGAGGGACTTGTAATTTGCAACAGTTTACTCCAACTGACCGGTGTAGAGTTGAAACCGCTACCTTAAGCATCAGCACACCGGATATTTAAGAACACACACACACACACACACACACACACATATATATATATATATATATATATATATATATATATATATATATATATATATATATATATATATATATATATATATATATATATATATATATATATATATATAAAGTTACTCATCTGTTTCCTTGTTGTGGACTTGACACGTGGTTACTGAATACCGAGAGTATGATTATAACAATGCGACTGGACCGGAAACGTGGCTATTATCAAACACGCTATGGTAAGTTTCCTAAATTTCCAGTTTGCCTGGGCAGCGGAAAATTCGGCCTGCTCTTTTTAATTTCAAATTTAGCCCTTCTCTGAGTTGACCATATATCCCGTCCACTACCCCAGCAATGGAATACTCAGAAATGTCTGAACTACATACTGTATTTTGTTTCTCTGCCGCATTGCAACGGTAATATAAATGTGACGTTTTACAGAGTTCGAGAATCACCGAAACAGACACTTCTGTTGATTCAATCAATTCCATAATCAGTGATCTTCTACGACATATTTATTTGAAGATGTACTTCACCGCATTTTGTCAATTTAAATTTACATTGTAAGTAAAAGCAATGTACTTTTTGTATAAACTCATTGGGGCGTATTGTGCAGGTGGTGCTATATTTGTTTAAACTGTACTAAGATGACACATTAAGACGTTATAAGCCAGCATGAATAACGCGGAGATTGTTGAAATAGAATATCAATTAAATTAATAAGATATTATGTTTTGATAAGAAGAATAGACATTACAGGGGTTTTACAGTATTATGACGCAACGCCAGTCAATCAATCTGGTGTCGTCTCCACAATAAAGGTTGGCTGCAGTGGATCTCCACCACTGTCTGTCTTTCGCCTTGACAGTACATTCTCTCAGGCTGATGTTCGTCCATCTCTTGATGTTATCTTCCCACTTGTATCGTTGTCTACCTCTTGCTCGCTTGCCCTCAACCTTGCCTTCCAGTATGGTTATTATAAGAGTATCATGTCTTTTAACGTGGCCGAAATATTTCACTTGCCTCCTCTTTATTTCTTTCATCAACTCTCTTTTTATTCCCAGTTTTTCTAGAACCTCTGCATTTGGTTGTTTTTGTTTCCATGAAATACGACACATTCGTCTGTATATCCACATCTCCAGGGCTTCTATGTGACTTTCAAGTTACTTGTTCAGTGTCCAGGCTTCCGCGCCACCCAGTAGCGTTGAATATACGTAGCATTTGACAATTCTCATTTTTAATGCGTTATTAATCTCTCTAACTGGTAATACTGATTTCATACCGTTGAAAACATTTTTAGCCTATCCTATTCTCTTTTTGATTTCTATTTCACCTCTGCCATCATCTATTATTATATGTCGAAGAAGGAAGAAAATCATTAGGGAAGAAAATCACCAAGAAAATAAAATCAAGGCTTTTGAACGTACATGTTCTTACATGAAGGGCCCTTAGACTATCGTGTACCAAGAAGAAGTAAATACTGACTTCTGCGAGAGCTGAAAATAATGGAAACTGGCCCTTAAATAGCATTATGTCGCGGAAACTGAAATGTTTTGGCCCTATTAAATGTCACAGTGGTTTGGAGAGAACAGTGAAAGAAGGCGTGGTTCCTCGAAGAGGCAGGGTTGATCAGCATGAACATGGACACTGAACATTGAAGACACCTTGGACATGGCAGGGGATCAGACAAAGGATCAAAATTCTTGTCAGTCGGTCATGACGAGGGCAGCGTATATAAAGGACTAGTTACATAATGAGGACATCATCATCATAACCATGATCTTCGATTGCATTCTGAGAGTTGGCGGTAAGGAACCTCCAACAGACTCTGTCACGTGTCTGGTGTGCTAATGATACGACTTCTGCCGGACCAGATCTTGATGTTGTCAACCCACAGGTAATGTTATCTTCCTCCTGCACGCCTTCCCTCCACTTTTTTCCCCCAGAACATCCTTTTAAGGCAGCCGCGGCAGTGTAATGGCTAGACATTCGCCTCCTGGCCCGGCGGTCATGGGATCGAATCCGCTTTCGGGCGGATGTTTAAAATTGACCGAGGCCTGAAAGAGGAAGTAAGGGTTAGTAGCACCGTAAACTTCCTGCGCATGTCGTATAAGACTACTAACGAGGGTTGGTCTCAGACTGCCTACCCCAGACCACAGAAAGAAATCAGGCAACATCAAATCAATCATGACTCCGGTCTAGAGAGACAACAGTGGAACACAAGCTCTATGGACCACTGAGTGAACTGAAAAGACAGTGAAGTGCGTACAAGAGACAGCACTGCAAATATAGACACATTTCAAGTTAATGAAAGATAGCGTGAATATTTACTTCAGATGTCTAAGACGTATCCATTCAGAATTCAGCCAAACATGGCCAAGAAACGCATGACTTTGCTTTACGCTCAGAAATTCTCAAGAATTGCATTTACTTTATATAAACAAGAACGGTATCTTTCACTGTTTCCTACACATCTAATCTTTATTCGACACAAAGAGGGTTTTAGGGAACGCTTTTGCCTACCGTGGCCACTACAAGTAAATAATATTTAATATGAACCGGATGTAAATCACATGAAACAATTACCGGATATGTTCAACGTTAATGTGAATTTAATTATATTGTGACGTACTGAGAGGACACTTGTAGGCCGGAATGCAGGTAGTTTGGACGGATATTTTCAAGCTTTCGTGCTGGGATATCACTAGTGAACTTTCATTTCGTTTTGCCCTGATTCTATCTAAGCTGTAAACATCCCAAGTATGGCCACTTGTAATGTCAACATTATTTCGAAAACCACGGATTACCCAATCCAGAGTTGTTAACAGTCAATTAAAACGCAGAAAGAAAAATCCTGCACAAAATAAACCTCATTTCATTTAAGAGTTAACAGCGATATTTTCCCGAAGAGAAACCATTTCGGACAATGTGTGTGGTTACATGCATATATGTCTACGGCTGTACGGAAGGTTGGGCGTATCATGTACGTTGTCGCCATACTTGACAAGAAAATTAGAACTTATCTCAATTTCAGCTCGTCGGATTACAAAATGTATACTGTTGAATGCTGACACGCCCCTGACAGCCTATTTTGAGGATAATTTTTAGACAGGCGGATAAAGGAACACAATAGGGTCAATTTCACAACTATAAAGATATATCAGAACCTGGGTATTTAAGTATCCCATGGAGTCTCCGTGGCGAAGTAGTCAAGCCCTCTGCCCCGCGCTCCGAAGGTTGTGGGTTCGATTTAGGGCTACACGTTCGGTTCATGAGTGCAGTTTACTCGAACATTTCCGGAGGTCGTCGCTGGAGCTACGGAGTTTGTGCTCTGTGCGGGGCTTTCGGCAGTTCGTCCTCCGGAAAGAGACCGAGCTTTATGGGATAAAACCGGTGCAATGAAGTCGAACCTCTTGCCTTCTAAACCGTTTTGTTAAGTTTCCAATCTTCATCTGAAGTTCGGTTGCCTGGAAGAGATTAATGAAACTTGAACAACTATAAGAAGGAGACCACAAACAGTATTCTTTGGTCACATGATGAGAAGAGAGGATTTGGATAATATTGGGACAACTGGAAAGATCAGTGGGAAAAGAGGCAGAGGCAGACAAAGAGAAATTATGCTGGATGGACTGAGATGGTGGCAGAGTTGATCTACAGCACCAAGTAACAGGTTTTTCATATATGGGTCATGTAATAACAGCCGGCTCCGTCGGCGATGGATTTACGGACGCGGTTCGTAATTCCGCATACCCGTGTTCGAAACACAGGCTGTGGACGATTTGGCATCAGACCACCTTACGTTGGGTTTTATGAAATGGTATGGGTGCCGGTCGTTTAGAAAGCAATGGCAAACTACTGAACGTATACTTGCCCATAAATTACGAACAGCCAAAAATGCTGGGGTTGACTGCTACGTACTGTAAAGGACCTGCAACTGATTTAATAACATATTGTGGCAGAAGTGAAAGATAAGTGTTAAAAAAAAGAGAGAGAGAGAATAGGAATGGCCAAAATGATTTCAACAATATGAAATCAGCATTAACATCTGGAGATATTAACAAAGCATTATAAATGTTAATCTTAAAATATTATGCATATTCAACACTTCTATATGGCGTGGAAGCCTGGACAATGAAGAAGCAATTAGAAAGTCAAATAGAGACCGATGTGGATATACAGAAGAATCTGTCAAGATTCATCATTTATAATGCTTTCATTAAAACAAAAACAATCAAATACAGAGGATTCATTAAAAAAAAAAAAAAAACTCAGGACGTAAAGAGAGTTTTTTTTTTTTTTTTTTGCATATCCTTTACAGGACATCGCTGTCAACATCAGCATCTTTCAGCTGATTGTTGATTTCTTGGCAAGATTACGCTCAGTAGTTTGCCATTGCTTTCTGAGCGGCCGTCTCAGTTATCCCGCAAGTCACCAGCGGGGGATGAACCGCTTCCAGTTCTCGCCCGCTACGAGACTCTGCGTGATAACCGGGATTACGGAGAAAGTGTTGTAACCCCTCGGCCAGAGAGACCGGCCGTAAAGAGAGTAGATGAAAGAAATAAGAAAAAAAAAGAGGTAAGTTAAATATTTATGGCACTGTTAATACACATAACATATTTATAAAAACCATACAGGACCGTAAGTTTGAAGGCAAGCGAGCAATAGGTAGGCAATGATACAAGTGGGAAGATAACATCAAGAAATGGACGTACACTAGTCTGATAGAATGTTCAATCAAGGCGAGAGACGGACAGTGTTGAAGATAAATTGAGGCCAACCTTCATTGTGAAGGCGGCACCTGATTGATTGACCAAGGACAAAGATATGTGGAAAGACACGAACGCCTACTATAGATGAACTTCATATTAAACTTCAGGATCTTCGTGGATAGATTCCCAAATGAAAAGGTGAATACATTTTTTTTTAAATTGCATCTTCGGTTTAGAAAATAACCTAGTTGACTGCTACGTAAGAGAGAGGCTTTTATTATATACTTTCGGTATAGAAAATAACCTCACAAAATGCCAAGAATCTTCTTCTTCTTCTTCAGCTTTCCGAGCCATTGAGGTTCTTTGCTGCAGATACAATCCGTCTCCATTCGTCTCTCTGGTGGACCTTCTCTTGCCAGTCGCTGATTCCAAGTGCTTGTAGGTCTGCATATGTATTATCTCTCCACCGTCTTCTTGGTCTACCTCGGGGTCTACGAATCTAAGAATGAAAAATAAAACGATTAGCTGTTCTACATAAATCGACGACCCCAGGTTAGGGGTTAGTGAATGCAGTTTTACAAATACCCAACATAACGAGTCGAGGGCGCTAAATCAGCCTCAGGCGATATGGAAGTAAATCTCCTTGCTTTGATTTTGATGATATAAGCGTCGACTGTGCAGATAGCTATAGGCAAACTACTGAACTAATATTATGTAGTTAATTACGAACAGCCAATAAATGTTGGGGTGGTTGATTGTAACGTCCTGTAGATGGCATGCAACTAATGTTGTATTAAAGAAGTGTGTGGGGTTCTGATGTGTAGTGTACACGAGTATTCGACACAGAGCAGTCTGCAACCAGGTCAGGAAGTAACCTGGCAGGCCGAGTACATATTTAGACAATACTGAATTTTGCGGTGATTTTCATGGTGTGAGGAGCCGACTGTTCAGAAAGTAATGACAAACCAGTGAACTAACATTGTCTAGTAAATCATAAACATTCAATTGTGCTGGAGTTTGTTGACAAGACATGTAACCCACCCCCCTTCTCCCTTCCACCGGTCGGGAAAACATGAGGAACTGACACCTAATCTCAGCCAGGCTGTACGTGCTATGCTGAACCACACATGGTTAGATTATAATGTCTCTTTGCTGCAGTTGTGCACGCCTGCTGGTTTCTGGGTTTAGAGAGGAGAAGGGGAACCGTGCACTACAGTCCCCATACAGATATGGCTTTGTTACCGTATGGGATGAACATACTCTACATCAACATCGCTTCAATATAAGTCAGCCCTTCTCAAGGCTTCAGTGACCTGAACTGCAATGTTTCGGAGTTAAAACTCTGTCTTCACGAGCCAACCAGCTAACTAACCAACCGGACGATCCACCGACTTACCTAACAGCCAATCAGCAATTAACCGAACGACCCACCGACTTACACACCAGCCAATCAACAATCAGTCGTAACGACCGACTGACTGACCCACCAGCTAATCAGCCAACCAACTGAACGACTGACGCACCTTGCGGTGTCGAAGTGAAGCATAAACTGCGTGAGTGCCCATATAGCGACATTCGCATGGACTCTGTTATTCCCTCTGTCCATCGTTTACATAGTTGGCTTCTTCTTCTGGTTCCATTTGGTCTGTACACCATTACTTGTTGTGGTATCCTGTCAGCTGGTAACCTAGATATAATGCCGAACCATTTCACTCGCTGTTGATGATCTCAAAGTGGTCCTGGTCGGACAACACTTTACATCAGTGTTTCCCAACCTTTTTTGTGCTATGCCCCACCTAATCCTTTCTAAAATTCTTATGCCCCCCCCCCCAACATACACATTATTTTTAATATTCAAAAATTGAAATGTTCACTAAAGAAACTTGAGTGATAGGTTTTAGGAAGAAATCACTAGGAAATTATTGAGCAAACACAGTAAGTAAATTTTCAAAACATATAATGGAGAACTGAAATTCAAGTACAAAATAATTTTAATGAAAGATTTGTCTATATTTTAATTATTAGTAATTATTTATTATCTAAATTTAGTGAGATCCTTGCGCTTGATGTTTGCTGCACAGTGATTTTATGTCAGGTTCCAATTTAGTTAACTTCAGTCTCAAGTCTGCCCGTTTTGTTATATCCAGCCGATTTCTTCCATTTTCGAATTGCCCCCCTTAACAATCGAATTGCCCCCCTGTGGGGCTTGAGCCCCACGTTGGGAAACACTGCTTTACATTTTCTGCATGGGTGTTGAAGAGGTATGGAAAGAGAATGCATCCAATTTACATCTTAAAATAGTTTGATGTGTCACCAGCCGCGCTGGCACTGTTTATTGTTCTTGATATAATGATTCAACTAATTGGATCAAACATGTTAGGAACCGTATATCGTTCATGATGTTGAACACAGCCGAAGGTCTTACTGTAGTCGACTAAATAAGTATGAAGATCTATACTGTAGTCTCTACATTTTTCACGATGGTTCTCATGATGAAGATTTGGTCCCTGGTTTCTCATTACTGTAGGAAACCTATCTGTACTTCTTGTAATTTAATTCTTACTTATTTTCAATCCTCTTCTTGATGATTCTCAGGAGGGTTTTGCTAGCATGAATTATTTGTTCGATAGTACGATAGTTATTGCACAGTTCCTTTCTGTAGAAAAGAGATGACATATTTTCTTCCATGCTATGGGCCAAATATCGCTGTTCTGTTTGTGAATGAATGAATGCATGAATGTATGAATGAATGGCAGAAAGAGTGACCTAGTTTAATTTCTGGTCTTGTTTTGATGGACGTAAAGTCCCACAGGCGTTTGTTGTTTCCTGTCCGGAATGCCACAGACATTGAGTGTCGCAAACACTCAGAAATAAAACTGACACCAATATCTGGCCTGTAGAGCTGTGAGATTCATTGAGTGCAATTTTCCTCAAACTTGTTTACACAGAAAACCTGAATCAACTTCCTACAGAACGGAACCTCTGCTGACTGAAACAATGCACAGTCATACCTCGCTTCATGACTCGCATCCTAATGGTGATTATTTGTGTTCGTTATTTTTGGACTCTAGGTGATATAAAAGTGGACGGCGTAGAGCTACCTAGAAGTGGACGGCCGAAGGATATATAGAAGTGGACGGCTGAGAGCCACAGAAAAATGGACGGCTGGGAGTTAAAGAGAACTGGACGTCAAAGAGCTATAGTTAAGTGGATGGCTAAGAGCTACAGCGAAGTAGATGGTTAAATCCTACAGAGACGCAGATGGTTAACTGCTACAGAGAAGTGGGCGGTTGACAGTTATATGAAAACTGACGGTAAAATGTTACAGAGAAGTGGACAGTTGAAAGCTAAAAGAAAGCTGACGGTTAGGACATACAGAGATACAGACGGTATGAACTAGAGAAATGCACGGCTAAGAGCAGCAGAGAAGTGGAAAGCTAAGAGCTGCAGAGAAATGGACGGCCATGAGCTACAGAGAAATAGCAGGCTACGATTACAGAGAAATGCACAGCTAAGAGCTACAGAGATGTGGTCGGTTAAGTGCTACAGAAGAGTGGGCGGCTAAGACCGACAGAGAAGTGCAAATATAATAACTACAATAAAAAAAAAGAAGAAGTGGACAGCTAAGAGCTAAAGAGAAGTGGACATATAAGAGCTATATAGAACTGGAAGACTAAGAGCTACATAAAAAGTGGACGGCTGAAAGCTACAGAGAAGTGGACGGCTAAAAGCTACATATAACTGGACAACAAGGAGGTATAGAGAAGTGGATGGCTAACAGCTAGAGATGCAGGCCTAATATGCAAGCGCTGGAAGAGTCAGTTTCACATTACACTTGACTACCGAGATAGAGACGAGATACTCGCCATTTCTTAGCCATGTTGTGGGACGAGAGGAGCTAGAGAAAGTTGTGAAAGCCTGGAAGATCGGGTCCGTTGGACACAAAGGCCGAGGTCCACTTGCCCCTCTAGAGAGGTGTTGTTATCATTTAACGATGGCATGTTTGAATCACGGTGTGCTTATATCTTCTAACATGTATATTGTCTAGTGACGTCTCATCTCTACGTCTTTCAATTACTGACTATGAGTGCGTATCAACCCACGTAATTCTCATTCTATTCTGTGGACTCAATAATTCACCAGCAATTTATTTTTCTGTGAATGGCGGTAACATCGCTTGGAAGAGTCCGATTGGTGTCATTTGGCGTTGGGTGGCGGCACACTTCGTGTAATATCCTGGGATTGTCCACAATGGTCTTTGTCTATGTCGTAGTAATCCTTTATTACTTTAGTGTCGTCCCTGGAGTGAGGGGAATCAACACCCACATTTTGTATTAACCCAATATTATTGTCCTAGAGAAACCACTAGAATCCGTCCACAAAACTCCTTCAGTCTGTAGACACCTCTTTCTTACTCTCACTCACCCCTAGATCATGCCCTCTCTCATTCTTCCCCAACACAACATACTCAACAACTCTAGCTTTAACAAATAAATACAAAATAATTTATTAAAGCAAAGAGTATGTGTGTGAGAAGTGTGTGTGTGTGTGTGTGTGTGTGTGTGTGTGTGTGTGTGTGTGTGTGTAATGTGTAATGTGTAGAATGTGTGTCGAATATTCTAAGGTTTATGTAGAATTCGACCAGTGATAAGGAGCCAAGTCCAAGTATCATCATAGCAAGGGTACGCCACAGCATGATAGCTTAGCACATGAAGACCTCACCCATTGATGCGTCTCTTCTTCCAGACGTTGACTTTCTCCGGTATCCACTGGGTCGACTAGATGCATGATCCTCCGAAAATAGTTATTGTTTAACATTAATCATGGATCTGTCACTCACTGCAACGACTAATGTCCCTATGACTCACTAGGTTTCAATGTCACAGGTCTCACATTTGTTCTAATCCAATTTTTCTAGATTGTCACACACAAACGGTTCTAAAGTACTTCTTCATTGGACTAAGTTATTCCACGAGAACGCCATGTTCAATGTTCTTTTCTACTCACTAGTGTTCAGTGGTATGTGGTGAATAAACGAGTATCACCCAACCTGGGTGAATCCCTATTGTAAATATATCGTTTATAATGTTTGGCTCGGCTGAGCCAGGTACGTATGGACCCTCTGGATCCTAGGCCTAGCATAAACAGTGCTGACTATACTTTCCTCTGTGTATTTATTCATCTTATGAAATAAAGTGAATGTTCATTTGAGGTTCTTCTTACTCATAGTAGAACTCCATCAAACCCAGTGTAGAGCTTCCTCATAGACGTCGGGGAACCTGTTAGAGAAAGAGACCACATCTGGTGAAGGCCGCCTGATACTAATCCCTACTAGCTGAATGTAGGCCTACTGCCTCGCTCAGATATTTATCAGCGAACTAAACTCTGTCATGGATCAAAGTGGCTCATCACCTCAATCTGAATCAGGTTAAGACAAGGAAAGACCAATAGACAGAGTGCAGAACCCCAGTAGGCAACCCACTGGAAGATCCCACTATTGGACATTTCCCCCATCTCCCAACCCATCCTCAATCTCCCCAAATATCACCCCACTACACTATTCTCACTAGCAGAGCTAATTCTTACTTCACTACCCTATTCTCAACTAGCAGAGCTAATTATTTCCTCACCCTAGCTAGTTTTAACAAGGCTACTGCCTATATTAATTATGCCTAAATACACTATATAGAGTACCTTATGAAACACTCATTACTCCTGGATGGCCTCTACAATTTGGCATAAAGACACATGTTATTTAACTTTAAGTAAATCTAAACACGGTAGATGCTCTCCGAATTCATACTGCGGTAACGAAACACATCAACCCAAGTCAACTTTCTTGTCTACACTAACTGTAAACAAGTCATGTTTTTTTCAAACAGCCTTGGATTGTTTTTAGTGACGTTCCTTTGATGTCAACACAGGTGTCCTTCAGGGCAACTAACTCTTTCAGAAATATTCTCTCTCCCTTTCTCAACCAATGCAAAAATTGTCTCCCTTGTTTTGACAACCAACACAATCTAGCGTGTTTCCTGCATTCTCCTGATCGGGCACAACATGCCTACAATTTTCTGTCTTGTGGGGAACTGTCAAAGACGGCTGTACCGCTTTAATCTCACCGCCTCCAGGAATCAACTTGTAGCTGCGAATCAGAATGTCTTTGTTATCTGTATCATCTGATTGTTAATTTACAGTGAATTCACGACAGTCTAATTGTGTTTTTTTTTTTGCAGAGGGCAGACTAGCAGAGAAAGTCCTAGGACAGGCTGGCATAGTGGTATTTAGGAACCTGATCAGCATCATCCAGTGCTTTGCCGGTTGGTGTGGGGTATCATGCCTCTACACAAATTTCGATCTACGACTGCGTGGATCAATTCATGTGTTGACTCCCTTCCGTGCCATGACACAAGACTGTCCAGAATGTTAGCACGCTGCCTTCCCCTATCACTCTTTACACAAATCTTTCCAGTTGTCACATGTTCCGGTTTTTGTCTTCTCAAATGTGGCCAAAAAAGATGACAACTTCTTCTGCATGTTTGTGATAAGTTGCCTTTGCGACTTAGCCTTGCTTAAAATGTCTCGATTGGTCATTTTGGCTGTCCAGTGAAGTTTGGAACCTATGTATCAGAAATGACACCAAAGAGTGAATGCCTTGCAGTTTCCTCAAATATGTGGCCAAGTACATCTGACTTCGACCAGCATTTATTCGGGTTTGCTTTTCCTTTGACTATCTCCAGTCTACCTATCAGGCAACAGTTTTGTGTATCACTTCATCACGTCCTGACCCCTGGACCTGTCCGACATGGGAAACCCCACCAGCAGCTGCGCTACCGTCAACATAGCTCTTGGGGTTATTGGAACATGAACACTCCTCTACCGCTACCAGGTGGATTTACTGAGGAGAGGAGAGGGTATCAGCAATTATTAGCAGTACACGAACCAACAGATTGTGGACAGACATGATCATCAACGCCAGACGGCATAAACTATACGAAGAACTGTTGTTATCATGAAATTGCTAGGATATGACACAGTTTGGGAAACACCGAATTAAGTGTGTTTTATATTCAAGGACAAGCCTTAGCGAGGCAGGTAAAAGGAGACTGTAAAGGGAGTGGTGAACCTGTTGTCGTTCAACTCTGTAACAATGAAAACAATGAGAAAGGCTGATCGAATGTTTAAAGTGAAGCACAGAAAATGCTAACACTCCCCCTAGAACACAGACACAAGGGGGTACTGACAGATGGGAGAAAAGTCATAACACAAGATGTCCTCAAAGGAGAGGTTGAAGCTGCTTTGAAATATTCTAAAATATGTGTGCACGTGAACACGGGCTGATGTGTACCTGGTGTTTTAAATAGAGGATTTAGTTGGTTTCCTGCATCAAGCCATTAGCCTTTTCAGCTGCGAAACGAGCTGTCGGACAGATTGGCTGGGTCTGCAGCGCTAGGTGAGCTATACTGCATGATATGCCCTTTGGGATGGTGTGTATAGGGCACAAGGAATGAACGAATGAACTTTATTTTGAAAGGGTTAAGAACTGGGCACACAAGTCCGTTTGACATTCTGCCCTTCTTTCTATATTCTCATGCATTATGCCATTCGTGTATCACTCACAAAGCTAATATTAGACGACGACGACGACGACGACGACGACGACGACAACAACAACAACAACAACAACAAAAACGTAAATAATATGCATTATAAAAGCATGGAAAATTGAGATCAGATAGGTCACGACGGGCTGGAGAGAATGGAGCTAAACGGAGTGACCAGAGGATCTGTTCAGGACTCTGAGGAACAGGTAGACGGACACGTAATCAGACTGCCATTGGTACCATTAGTGGTGGGACTCTTCGCTGGCTGGACAGAGCAGGTATGGGATGTCCCGAGTGCTGTGATGTCGGTTCTTA
Source organism: Cepaea nemoralis (assembly GCA_014155875.1). NCBI lineage: Eukaryota > Metazoa > Mollusca > Gastropoda > Stylommatophora > Helicidae > Cepaea > Cepaea nemoralis. Next base: position 59,061 of record JACEFZ010026208.1, read on the forward strand.
ACTGAACTGAACTGAACTGAACTCAACTCAACTCAACTGCGCCACATTTAGTAAGCATATTTTTAATAATAATAATAGTAATAATAATAATAATAATAATAATAATAATAATAAGCGCAGAACGCTCTGTTACGTCAAAATGTCTTGATACATAAGATTTGTCCATGTTAAAATTGTGTCGATCGTTGTCCTACATAAAGACATCTGCAATGGTAGTTTGAAATTTTGTTTTAGATTGTTTTAGATTGGGAAGGTGGAGAATTGATGATGCGTAGTTTTCTTCAGATAAGATCCATGGGAGGGGGGAGGGAACATGTGGCATAGAGGTTCGGTGACTGCCTGGGGTGTCGGAAGTTACGGGTTTTCTAACAATGAGTCATCATCGTCATGTTCCCAACCGATAAACGTGGGCGGTCATGTTTCGCCATCTCACACGATCACTAGAGTCGTGGATCAGCTCTGTGTTCTTGTCTCGACCATTCCATGTGACCAATGAGGAGTAAACCATTGAAAACATGAAGCAGCATTGGTAAGCTTGACTAAAACACAATCTCAAGTGACAAAATGAGCGTTGTGGCTTGCACCTTCATCAGTGCACAAAAATAAACGTACACTGATGCAAGTACGTAACAAATATGCAACAGTTATTTAGCTGCACATGACTGAACATTGTTACATACAATCACCAGTGATGTCTAACAACACACCTAATCCCGATCTGTAAAAGACTGGAAACATTGTGGCATCGGAGTTAGAGAACGCAGTTTCACATTTCCGTGACATACCGAGTCGAGGGTTCGAAATTAGCCGCGAACAGTTTGGGAGCAAAAGGCCTTGCGCTGATTTTGGTGGTCTGAGCGTTGGCCGTTCAGATAGCAACGGCAAACTACTGAATGTAAAAGCCTAAAACAGTTAATAAATGCTGGTGTTCATTGCAACGTCCAGTAAAGGATATACACATACATTTTTAGATCACCTTTAAAAGAGTGATCATCTTCATGTAGCTGGTCCTTGGCAGAGCATGCACTCATCACGGCCTGCCCAACAGATTCGTTTTCCTTCATGCATTGTTACGCCCAGGGTGTCTCAAAATGTCACGTGCCTATCCTCATTCTAATTTTTTTTTTTTAAATGTTCGTTAGCTTTAAACTCAAGCGTAGTCCATTCATGTGCCACTACTTCTGGTGTACTGAAATGATGTTTGCATGTTTGATTAGTTTTCCCTTTTACCAGGCGCAATGTTTTGGAGACTCACTGCAACCGACTTTCACTGATGAGACGGCACCTGATAATGATGAGTACACAGTGATATTGCTCCACTTCTTCTACTACTACTTAAAGGATAAAGTCCATCTGTCTATGAACATTTGCTAAAACTGGGCTGTAATCTCTTCAACACAATTGTCGGCACGTAAAATGGCGGCGGGGAAAAGTAGTTCTGCCTGGCTTGTATTTGCACAAGTTAAGACACACATCCAGCCTCTGTCACTCAGGTAGGTACTGGACTGGATGCCTAAAACATGCCTTTGTTGTATTTGATCGCCGCAAACAATCTGTCTGTCAGTATTTGGTCGCAGTGGGAGCATGGCGACATTATAGATTGATAAAGCACAGGGTAGACGCATGGGCTCTTCGCTTGCCAAATGAGGGAAAGACTGGCCACTTATTCCTCCTAGCTTATCTTTCCACTTTTATGTTGCCTTTCAGTGATGTAAATAGTAGGCCTCCGCATCTCATATTGTGACCATGGCAGTCTATATTTTGCACTCGTTTTCAATAGTTACGTGTTTTCTAAATTGACTGTAAATTTAGGTCAAACTTATACCAAGTGTTTGTAAAGTCTCACTACACTTTGAATGCAGAACTAACCTGAAAAATGAAGTACATCATGTCATCAAACCCCCTCTGCCGTGCGTCCACCTTGACGAGGTAGAGGGGCTTCCGCGTTCCAATGACCCCAAGAGCTATGCCGACGGAAGCACAGCTACTGGTAGGGTCACCCATGTCGGACAGGTCAAGGGAGAGGGACCAGACGAAGTGACGCACAAACCTGCTGCCTTGTAGGTAGACTGGGGACAGTCAAAGGCTAGGGAAAGCACCCCAAAATATGCTTGTCGAAATCGGATGTACTGAGCCACAGGCTTGACAAAGCAGTGCAACGTAACTTTATCATTTCATGATGCCACAGATGAAATTAATCGTTATGGTGCTAATCCCGTGAAGTCCCATCAGGCGGTGATAGTGCCGGGCCCCCTGCCTCGAGGGGGTCCACCCATGACTACTGGTGGTCACCTTCCCCTGTGCTGTGGAGTCAAGGCACAGAGGAGTAGGTTAAGAGCTATTGACCAAACTACCAAGGACACTCAACATACTACAGTGGAATGCCGAAGGAGTTTATAACAAGAAAGAATCCCTGACACAGCGTCTTCATAAAGATAGAATAGATGTGGCATGCATTCAAGAGACACACCTCAACGCCAAGCACAAATTTTCAGTCAGGGGATATCAGGCCACACGTTTCGACCGCGAAGGACATAAAGGAGGAGTTCTAATACTTACACGAAATACAATACCTTGCAGCGAAGTATCTGTGATCTCTGACAACCAAACAGAAATTATAGGTGTTGATATATGATAAAGACGTGAAAATAAGAATTTACAATCTTTATAGCCCAGCAGATAAGGATCCTTACACTCTCAAACATGAAAATAACTGACACAAATTGCATTATTGTCGGAGACTTTAATAGCCGTTCAGAAAGATGGGGATACCCAGATACTGACAAAAGAGGAGATGAAGTGGAGGACTGGGAAATAGACTCAAATCTCCATCTACTCAACAAAGCGGATGACACACCGAGCTTCTACTCCAGAAGATGGATTACCACTTCTACTCCAGACTTAGCTTTCTGCACAGGAGACATCCTCCACAAAATCGATCGCCATGTGCTGGACCAATTAGCAGGTAGTGACCACAGACCAATCAAGCTTGTAATGAATATGGAGTATGTTCCACAGGAGCAAAAGCCCTTGCCCCGCTGGAATTACAAACGAGCAGATTGGGATAGATTTGCCACACTAACAGACAAATATTGTGAAAACATAAATACACGATATGGCAACATGAAGCAAATGGTGGAAAGTCTAAACAGAGCAATAATACAGGCAGCCACTGAGTCCATTCCAAGAGGAGCGAGGAAAATTACAAAACCATACTGGACTGAAGAACTACAAAGTTTGGAGGACAAAGTTGAAGATGCCAGGAAGACAGCAGAGAGAGAACAAACAATTGAAGCGAATTACCTCTCTCCAAAGCCATCTCAGCAAAATATAAAAGAACAGTAAATCAAACAACAAGAGATCGTTGGAGGGAAAAAAACAGAAAACCTGAATTTTGACAGGGATGGAAACAAACTATGGAAACTAGTGAAAGCCATGAACAATGAAGGACCTAGAAACAAACAAATAACAATTAAACAAGGAAATGCCTTGCTTACAGGAAAAAAAGGCTGCAAATGCACTAATGGAACACTATGCCAATGCAAACCATATTGATATTACAACTGAACAGAAGAAGCAATCAAAGACAAAACAGATACATCATAGAAATACAGAGACAGCAGCAGAATATATGATGGCAAATCTAACAATGGAAGAAATGGAACAGGCAATGAATACCCTAAAACAAGAAGAAATCACCAGGAAAGGATGGAATCACAAATGAAATGCTAATAGGACTAGGCACCAAGGCAAAGAAGAAACTACTAGCAGTCCTAAATAACAGCTGGAAGAGAGGAATAGTCCCACAGGCATGGAAGGAAGCTATACTAATAACAGTCCCAAAGAAAGGAAAAGACCTGGAAGAACCAAATGGCTATCGACCTATCAGTCTACTTAGCTGTGTAGGAAAATTAATGGAACGCATTATCAATGGCAGGCTAACATGGCATCTGGAAGAAAACAAACTCTTAACACCACACCAAGCAGGATTCAGAAAGTACAGATCCACTGAAGATCAAATAACCTATATAGCTCAGGAAATAGAGGATGCCTTCCAAGAGAAAAAGCACACACTAGCAGTCTGGATAGATTTAGAAAAAGCATTTGATAAATTATGGAAGGAAGGACTGAAAGTAAAACTGCAAAACATGCATGTTTGTGGAAAAATGTATAAATGGATCAGCCCACTACCTTGAGAACAGAACTGCCAGGACAAAGTACAAGGACAAACAAGCAAAATGATGCTGCTGGAGCAAGGTGTCCCCCAAGGAGGAGTTCTTTCACCACATTATTCCTAGCATATATAAATGACATCACAGAAAATTTTCCAGCCAGAGTACACACATCCTCCTTTGCAGATGACCTAGCCATATGGACATCTGAAGAATATATTAGCACAGCTAACAGCAGAATACAGCAGAGCCTTATTAGCGCTAGAGGACTGGTCAAAATCATGGCTAGTGAAGATAAGTGAGGAGGAAAACAACATGCACAGTGTTCTCCCTCTCAAATAAACCTCAGCAACCTAAGCTGGTATTGAATGGAAACATATTGCGCCATGAAGAAAATCCAAACTATCTAGGAGTCACCTTTGATCGTCGCCTGACATGGAAGACACAGGTTGAGAAAAATCGAACAAGAGCAAGGCAGAGAATGGCAATCATGAAAAGCTTGCTGGTACAAACGTGGGGAGCAGATGAGAAAGTTCTCAAGAAGTTATATACTGGACGGGTGAGGCCAGTACTGGAATATGGCATTGCAGCTTGGGCAACAGCAGCTAAGTCAAACTTTAACAAAATAAGTAGAGTCCAAAACCAAGGAATGCGAATTATAACTGGAAGCCTGAAGACAACGCCTATTAATGAACTAGAAAAGATCACTTGTTTACAACCAATGCAGGATAGAAGAGATAGCAGAGCCCAGCAACAAGCAGAAAAATTTAGAAGATTGACAGACCACCCTATGTACAACAGATTTAATGGTTTTGGAAAGGGACGACTGAAGCGTAGCAACTTTGTAGAAAACTGCAAAACGAAGGATTAGGGCAGATCCTATTCTTAACATATCAACAGTCAAGCCCATACACAATGCACACAAGTTCCCAGCTTGGAGACAGCAGCAACTGCCTGAGATGATAGAAAACATTCCTGGTATTGAGAAAAAGAACACTCAGCATGAAACCGAAAGAAGAGAAATAACCCTAAACTACATAAAAGAACATTACCCAAGCAGCAATTGGACCCATGCATATACAGACGGATCAGCCAAAAATTCAATAGAGAATGGAGGAGGAGGAATTCTCCTAAATTTAAAAAATGGAGTGAAAAAAACACATTCAGTGGCAACTGGAAAGTTTTCAAGTAACTTCAAAGCGGAGGTAGAGGCTCTGAAAACTGCAGCAGAAATGCTCTTGATGGAGGAAAATAAAGAGAAGCAAATAGCTATCTTCACAGATGCACAGTCAGCTGTCTCAATACTGAAGAGCAATAACAGCACAGAAATAGCTGACCTAAGAGCAGCACTCCGTGGTCTATGCCAGAAATCCAAAAAAGTTGTAATACAGTGGATCCCATCACATTGCAGTATACCTGGAAATGAAGAGGCTGACAGACTGGCAAAAGAGGGCGGACGACTACCACAGCCTGACATAGACATAACCTATAATGAGGCAAAGAGGTTGATAAAAAGCACCTATAGAACCAAATGGGAATCAGAGCATCCAGGCCACCAGAAGGATGATGCATATTACAAAACTCGACAGAATAGAACAAGTAGCAATCTTCAGACTCCGCACAGGACATAACAGGCTGAAATACCACTTGTTCAATAAACTAAAGATAGGAGATACCGATGAATGTAATTGTCGAACTGGAAAAATGACAGCAAAACATTTGCTTCAGGATTGCCCAATATATGCAGAACAGAGAAAGATAGTTTGGCCCACACCTGCTTCATTTGAGGACAAGCTCTATGGAGATATCAACAAGCTCAAGTTGACCGTAGCTTACTTTAACTACATACAGGTTGACATTTAAAGGTGTATGAAGAAGTATTCAGACTGCCACACTTCATACCACAGGTATGTCGGTTACAAAAGCCTCCCAGAGGCATGAAATGGAATATTGCTGGATAGGAGATCCATTACGTGGAAAGTCCGAATCAAAAGCTCACTGTGTGGGCTTTCAAAAAAGATGGAAAAAGTGTCCTAGTGGCACGAAATGGAATATTGCTTGGATAGCAAATCCATTACCTGGAAAGTCCGAATCAAAAGCTCACTGTGTGGGCTTCAAATAAGGTGGAAAAAGTGTCCTAGTGGCACAAAATGGAATATTGCTCGGATAGCAAATCCATTGTGCGGAAAGTCCGAATCGAAAGCTCACTGTGTGGATGTCATCTGCACACTGCATTCTTCTGGTTTCCGGAAGAACAGCCTATGGTGAACGGAAGGCCCAATATACGGAAGTGAGGCTAAGCAGCCATGTGCAGGACGTGACGATTCCTTGGGTGAGCCCAGTACCAGAGCGCTGTGTGTTAGCTCTGCAAGTATGGATGGTGGGGAATGCCCATGGTCTGCCCCTGCCTTCCCTTGAGGGCTGACCAAGATGTCTTTGGCTGTTCTATATGGGCCAGCTAGGATGGGAGATAACACCACAACAGTGAGAGTCAAACGTCCTAAGAAACCCCCGGGAAGGTTAACCCGGTCAACAAATGCCCGCAGAAGTCGGATGTGTCGGCCTAATGGCGCAAGAACGCAGCTCTGCTGTAAACAGGCACAACGCAATCACATCCGGAAAAAAAACTCCGGATGAACGAAGAAGAAGAAGAAGATGTCATCAAACAATGTGCTTCACAATCAATCGTGAAGCAATGTGCATCGTGAAGCAATGTGCAGCGACTGGCTGTCGTCTGCTTTAGTAATTCTTTGCACCCAACACAGAATGGTGTTATCACCGGAAGAAATAATTTGTTTGGTTGAACCAGTGTTTCGAAATGGCGGTCGATACACACGGATGGTCGTTCAAAGATTTATAGCAAGATTTCCATATAAACAACCTCCTCATCGAATTACGGTTAGAAATTTGTTGAATACGTTTCTTTCTAGGGGAAATGCATATTTCATTGGTACTTTCCATATTCCCCAAATCAGCGTTATACCACAGCAATGACTATTGTAACTAATTTAACGAATTTTAGCACAATTTTTCATGACATCATGTACTTCACTTTTCAAATGTGTTCCACATACAAAGTGTAGTGAAACTTTACAAACACTCGGTACAACTGTCAGCCTAACAACCCAACCGTTGCACCAAGCGCCCGTTATCGTGATGACTTAACCTAGTATATACTGTCCTATCACTTCAGATGTTAAGTGATAGCACATGATGTACTCTGTGATCTCTGTAGTCATCACACAATATATATTGTTCTGTGAAACTGTTTAATTTAAAAAATCAGTTCAAGTTTGGGTTTTAATCGCGTAAAACACGATAATATGGTAAGTTATGATTTATGGTAATGTTGTAAATTATAATTTATATTAATATGGTAAGTTATAATTTACGTTAATATCGCAAGTTATGATTTTTGTTAATAAGGTAAGTTATTAGTAATATTAATATAGTAAGTTATGGTTTATGTTAATGTGGTAAGTTATGAGTTGTGGTAATATGGTAACTTATGATTTATAGTAATATGGTACGTTATGATTTATTATTTATGATTTTTACCGTTGATCTCTCCAATCGTCACGATGTTGTCCGATGCTTTCCTTCTCATTATATGCCCAAATCATCAAAAACAAATGCCCCTCCTTGAAGAGGGTTCGAACACATATCCCTGAGCCTATAGGCCAGTGTCCTAGCCACTGCGCCACCAAGGCTTTACCCCATGTCACCGGCGCGGAATTTAAGGAAACTGTCGGCGCTACTTATGTGTGGCAGACACTATTCAACAATTAATTATCGCTGCATTGACTGCCTGCTTCAATAAGACTGTCACCCAGAACACCCCCGCTGCGGGAAATGTCTTCACAGATTAGCACGACTGCTGACAATATAGACTAGATGCATGCTGGCAGGAAAGTTGCTCCGCAAAAATCCAATGAACAACCCGGGAACAAATAATCTACAATGAACTGATGAAGAGGACTCAGAAACATACTTCACATAGAGAATAAAATAATTACATAGTTAATCCCAGCGAAGGAGACAGCGAATGCTCTAGGACTAGAATGTTCGAAGGAAAAGTAAAAAAAAAAAGGTTTACAATATAGGGTAGGTCGTGATGTTCAGGAATGTCATTCAAAGATAAATGTAAAAAGTAAAAGCAATTTAAAGTTCGCGCCGCAATAATATTGGCTCGACTTGAATATTGAAAACTCTAGTCTGATATTTAAAGCAAGTCATAAGTTTTTAAGTAAATAATGTTGAAATGTTAACGTCTAATGCCTAAGAGGTTTTGCGATTTGAAATAAAACAGTTCTAGAAATAGAAATTCTGCCTCGCACTATTTATGTCATCACGGTCGGACGAGAGATCGACGCCTGGGCTCATCGCTTGCCAAAGTGAGGGGAAGATTGGCCACTTATCCCTCCCTACTCCCAGGCCTAGACAATGTGATGGTGCTTTCACATTACAGACTCATAGTAGAAAACTGCTTCATGACAAATACAATAAATGAAATGACCAAATGTACAGCAGCTGTTTCCTGTATGAACATCTGCTTCTTTTTAAATGACCACCCTACAACAACTCTTTCATGTATGACCATTTTCTTCTATTTAAATGGCCATCGTACAGCAGCTGTTTCCTGTATGACCATTTTCTTTTATTTAAATGGCCATCGTACAACAGCTGTTTCCTGTATGAGCATCTTCTCCTGTGTAAATGACCAAATGTACAGCAGCTGCTTCCTGTATGAGCATCTGCTTCTGTTTAAATGACCACCGTACAACAACTTTTTCATGTATGACCATTTCCCTCTATTTAAATGAACATCGTACAGCAGCTGGTTCCTGTATGACCATCTTCTTCTCTGTAAATGACCATTGTACAGCTGGTGTTTCTGTATGCCCATCTTCTTCTGTTTAAATGATCATCGTACAGCAATTGTTTCCCGTATGACTATCTTACTCTTTTTAAATGACCAGCGCACAGCAACTTTTTCCTGTATAACCATCTTTTTCTATGTAAATGGCCATCGTACAGCAGCCGTTTCCGGTATGACCATCTTCTTCTCTTTAAATGATCATCGTACAGCAACTATTTCCCGTATGACTATCTTACTCTGTTTAAATGACCATCGTACAGCAGTTGTTTCCTGTATGACCATCTTCTTTTTTCCCCCCTCCCCCACCCCTGCATTGAAACATAGAAGCGGCTGGCCGCCTGGCTGGCTTACCAGATTCTCACTCGGGAGACCCGGGTTCAAGTCCACGGCAAGATGAGGAATTTTTCTTGTGGGCGGTGGGGGGTCACAGAAGAAGATGTTCACACAGGAAACACCTGTGGGGGTGGGGGGGGGGCAAAAGAAGATCCTAATCTGCACAGTTCGTGGCGACTGCACTAGCCAGGCGGCCTTAATTCCTCAGGCTCAGGACACCCACCCACTCCCCCTGTTCTACATCAATAGGTACTATAGACAGTAGATTCCAGACAGCGGCCAAGGCATCCAGCCAACTCACGTTTTTTCTGCTTTCGCTCGCAGCAAATTCCACTGCATATTATCCATCTCCGTGTCCAGTTCTTGTGCCCGTGTGTTTTAGTCTCCCTCTTTACCGTTTGCCATGTGGGTTCCAGTTAAAGGACTTTCTAGTTAGTCTATTCTCAGGCTTTTGGGTCCCATCTCTTTACCTAGCTCGTGTATAGCTCCACGAATACCGCTTGTGTACCGTGGTGGCCACACCACGGGCAAACTTTCTTGACTGACTGGCTAAACTATATGAGTGCAGTTATGGTAATTTATTTAACCGGATGAATCACTGAAAACGAGAAGTAGATTTTGAGCTTTACCAAAGCACGACTGCAAAAAACAAAATGGACGTTGCGGCCAAAGCCTTTGTCAGCACAGAACAAACAAACAAAAATAGACTAACAAATACACCAAAGACACTACATGAAAGTATTAATTTCACTTATCTGTGTCCTAGCTTGAACGGCTATCCGTGGATGGAATAAACCGGATGTCGTGATTAACGGGGTCAACTGACTAAAGGTCAGTACAGCCAGAAGCTCGGTGATTGGCTAAGACAACCGGTGAGGGAACCCGCGCTGGGGGAATGGGGGTGCGCCCATGAGAACGAATGGCAAAATATGAATATGTAGAGCACTGTAGATGACTGGGGCGATGTAACGGATGCAGTTCGCAATTCCACACGCCAAGCTCGAAACGCTGCTGTGGGCGATCTGGATGCAGACCACCAAGCGTTTGCCATCATAAAATAGCAAAAGGACTTGTTGTTGAGAACGCAATGAGAAGCGACCGCACGCAGACTAACCGGGAAGTCCCAGAAGGCAAAGATAATGCTGGTGTTGACTACTGCGTCCTGTGAAGGATATGCAACTGGCTTGTAAGTGGACTATACGAATACGGGGATGTGGGGGGGGGGGGGGAGCAAGGGGCGTTATGGACTTAAATAAAACTGTGTTGGACATTGAGGCCATGAGGGGAGAGTGAACCCAACTGGAAGATAAGACGGTTTTCCAATGTCTTGCGATCACGTTCGTGAGGTGTGCACAATTTTATCGCCGTAACACGTATGTCGGCAACCCCACAGTGGTCGGAACTGTTAAAGTGTAGGGGTACCGGTTTCTGGGCACAACTATTGATATCAGATAGGTGTTGTCTAAATCTGTCCGCCAGACGAAGGCCTGTCTCTCCAAGATACCTCATGTCGCAACGTGTGCAGATGATCGCATAGATAACGTTGCGACTCGTACATGAGAAACCCTCCTGGATGTGGAAAGTAGTCTTAGGGAAAGTTAGACTTTTGGTTTGAAGGACATGTGGACATGGAAAGTCCATCCCTAGTACACAAAAGACGGTGAACAAGGCTAATGAATCAATATAGACCAACGGCTTGGAAAGCGAAACAGCAGAGTGTGTGGCACACATGAGGCGTGTTCAAGACACAATAGTGAATATGAGGAAGATATTGGCCTCATCATGTAAATGCCAAAACACAGCGACGAGACTACAACGAAAAGAAAAAAGGGATATGGGAAATTCTTATCCCACAGGTGATGAGCCGCTTGTAAATATACTCAGGGAAATGGCAGCTACCTTAGTGAATAAAGCAGAGAATAATGACGAAATGAGATTAAGAAGGTGGCTAAAAGTATAAAACAGGTTGAGAATCCTTGGTTTAGATCTGGCATCTAACAGGACAACAAGGAGGGACCAGACACACATACACAGACAAGCAATCAATATATTCACATTAAGTGCTAACCACTGAGTGGTAACTTAAACAAACAGGATGCCTTTTTTTCTGTTCACACACTGATCTTAGCATTTGTAATCATCCCCGAATTTCTCAACAATATTATGCAGTCGGCACTCCCGCCTAACCGATTCTGTTGACAAGGAATTCCAAAGTTTGCTCTAAAGAATTAATCATTCCAGTAGATAGACAAATAACGCCGGAAGTGTTAAGTTTCAGCTTCTTAGAAGGTGGTCGTCCCGAGTCAAGGTGAACGCGTGACAATTGATGAACAAGCCGATTATTCTCCAGGTGTTAATTTACCTGCAGTCCAAAATCAAATTAACCCCCAGTTGCCGGGGGTAGACCGGATTACCTGGCTGAAATCCCTTTTAAGTCAACTGTGTTTAATGCTGAAAAAGACAGGTGCGATTCAAGGGCCAGACTTAAGATAAAGTCAAGGTTTTTGTTCCAAGGCCACTTGTTGATAGAATCACCTACGTGAATGGGCTTGGTCTCAATTCCGGTTGTAGGGCTTCATTCTTTGAAGTAGATTGTTTACATGTAATCGAATAAGTGATTCATGATTATTTCATGGGGGATGGGCCAGATGTATGTGATCGTAGATTGCATGTTTATATTGTAAATATCTGGATGACTTAGCCACGTGGCATGGTCGAGACCAAGAACGGGAAGCTGATCCACGACTATGGTGATCGTGTGAGATAGCGGAACATGATCGCCTATGCTTATGGGAATGGCACATGATAATGATGATGATGATGATGATGATGATATTAGTGTTTCTGTTGTTTAGTTTGGAACAGATTGGGACGCTCTATTCATCTCTGTGATCTTTCATGTTAATGAACATTGATGTTGGTTGTATTATTATTTCTCGTGCAGCTGTTCAATTTTCTGCATACATCATTTTCTCTCCGTCTCTCTCTCTCTCTCTCTCTCTCTCTCTCTCTCTCTCTCTCTCTCTCTCTCTGTGCGTGCGTGCGTGCGTGTGTGTGTGTGTGGGGGGGGGGGGGGCTAAATATATATATTATATAACCTGGAGTACAACTAAAGGAGACGAAGCCTTGTTACAAAACCTTGAGAACAAAGTCTTAAGACGCATCGTTAGGCCCACTAGGAATACACAAAGTGGAGAGTGGAAAAGAAGAAGTAACAAAGACATTTATGATCTGTTTAAGTCCCCGCTAATCACTGGTATCATGAAGGCTAATAGACTTCAATGGCTGGGCCGTATAGAAAGAAGGGAAGACAATAGAGAAATAAAACTCGCTTACACTCAAGATATAAATGACCGTAAACCCCGAGGTAGACCAAGAAGACGGCGGAGAGATAATATACATACAGATCTACAAGCATTTGGAATCAGCGACTGGCAAGAGAAGGTCCACCAGAGAGACGAATGGAGACGGCTTGTATCTGCAGCAAAGAACCTCAATGGCGCGGAACGCTGAAGACAGAGCGAGAGAGACAAAGTGACAGAGAGAGATAGAGGGACAGAGAGGAAAAGAGAACGCGCGAGACAAAAAGAGAAAAATCGAGACAGTATATAACACACACACACACACCCACACACACGCGCGCACACACACACACACACACATATTTAGTGTCGCTGTATCTCTTTCTGTCTGTCTGTCTGTCTGTCTGTCTGTCTGTCTGTCTGTCTGTCTCTCTCTCTCTCTCTGCCTTCCATTGCATGTCTTGTCTAGTATTTTTCTAATTAAGTGTAATGTGTCTATATTATCTCTCTCATTAATCAGCTCAATACATTTCATAGTCTTTCTCTTATGGTTTTCATATTAACGTCACGTAGCATCTGCAAGTGCAAATGTCTAGTTATTTGCTTTCTCCTTAGTCCACGAAAAGATGTAAAATCAACAAAGAACAATATAATACGATAAGCAAAGAAATGAGACATAAGTGCTTACCGGCAAATGAAAAACCGACGAAAACCGAGACAAATTTTTCGCTGAACAAATCGACGAAAACCGAAATCTATGAAAACTGAAATTAACAAAAACCGAGGTTTTACTGTATTTGTGGTTTATAGATTATACTCAAGTGAAACGCGATCAAAATATTGAAAGATATTAACACCGATGGGACAGGTCTTAGAATAGTAAAGATTATCTACTGGAAAGAAGTAGCAGTTATTAAAATGGAAAGTAAAGAGTGCGTTTAAGAAACGGTAAAGCAAGGAGTAAGACGAGGATGTGTTTTGTCGCTGAATTTTTTTTTTTTAAATCTCTGTACATATACGCTAGGAATACGAGTTAGAGGATATAATATACTCAATCTGCGCTATGCAGGTAACACCGTATTGACAGCTGAAAACGCAAATGATCTTCAACTCCTGGACTTTTGTATTAACGAAGAGTGCAAAAAAAAATGACTTCCTAGAATATCATGAAAACGAAAGTAATGATTATATATAATAAAAAGATAACACCAAAATATGACATTAGAATAGAAGGGGAAAGACTTAACCAAGCTGATCAATTTAAATACCTCGGGGTAATTATAGCAACAGATGGAAGATGTCAGGCAGAGATTAGGAGCAGAATAGGTCAAGTAAACGCTGAGTTTAGAAACATGTTAAGTATCTTATGCAATGAGTCACTATCACTGAATGTAAGAAGGAATGTGCTGACATGTTATATAGAACATGTTTTGCTGTATGGCAGTGAATCATTGGATGTTAATGGACAAAGTAGGAAACACATAGAAGCAACGTAGATGTGGTTCCTCCGACGAATATTGCGAATACCGTTAACTGCCAGAGTAACTAACGACGATTGCCTGGAAAAGGTTAATGCAAGTGGAACATTATATAGAACTATAGGAAAGAGACATAAAGATGAATGGGGAAAGAGGTAGACCAAGAGAAATGAAACTGGATTGACTGAGACGGTGCCATGGAGGAATATCATCAGCAGTGGTGACCCAAACCACCAAAGACTGCGGAAAGACATGAACACCTACGCCGGCTGGCAAGGCACATGATGATGATGATGGGTCATGACATATCATAATATAGACACATAAACGATAAACAAAAGTAATGGCATATGATAATAAAGTCACAAATTACACAAGTGATGGTTAGAAGAGCGCATTTAATCTTTCACACAATTAAACATAATCAAATATAATACACACGACAATAAAGGCGTATGTAATTGGTGCTGTCCCCCATATTTGTACAGACCTTTCAAGACGAAGCGCGGCCAAGGCAAGACGTCTACCCCATCATTAATAAACATACGTGTATCGTTTCGTGCTCATAAAAGTAGAAGAAATAAGTAGAGATTAGAGGACGCACTAGACAACATACAAATTGAAAGCTATAGTTACCGACCGGGATTCGAACCTGTCACTTCCAAATGACGACAGCGCCTCGCTGCAGGAATGATTGTTCTTCGACGCATGACCAACTAGACACCTATACGGTCATGCATTGGTGACCAGTCCGAATCTCGGCAGTAACTATAGCTTCCAATTTGTATGATGTTAGCGTGTCATCTAATCCCTGCTTCGTTCCCCTACTTCTATACTGTTCAGAAAAAGAAACGCAACATTATTGCAGTTTCAATCAAACTTGTACCAAGATTTTATTGACGATGCTGATTCGCCCACAGCAGTCGGTTCTGGCGATGCCGGTCCGTAAGAACAGGACCTCTGTAGGGTCTTCTAGCCCATAGACCAGCGTTGTGCAGCCTGTTCCTGACCGTTTGATCTGAAATTCGACGAGCTCCTGGCATTGACTGGACTGTGGAGGACGCAGATGCAAATCGATTCCTAAGGTGACGCAGACGTATAAAGCGGTCTTCGGCAACAGTTGTGATTCTGGGTCTTCCACTGCGCGGCCGGTCTGCCACTGGGCCAGTTTCTTGAAATCGCCTCCAAAGGCGACTAATAGTGCTTCTAACCACATTAAATTCTCTGGCTACTACACTCTGTGACTGTCCAGCCTGTACAACGTACGTTCAACAGACCTAATACTGATAGCACTCAAAGCCGTACCTTTGTGACATTCTAGATCTTTCTCTCTATCGCTTCTACCGCACTCGTGCTTATATGGAAAGAAATATAAGGAAAATATGGGCGAAAATATGAAAAATAATTAACTGAGAAAACGAGGATGGCGTTAAGAACATTAATAGAATGATAAGAATATGGACACGATAATGGGCCTGTGAATATGATGACGAGAATATCGACTATGCTGTGAGAGTATGGTTAAGATGATGCAAATATGAACATTTGATTAGAATACGAACATTATGGTCAGAATATGACAATGTGGACATTTTGATTATTAGAATACGGACATGATGATAGAAATAATGACATGTTGATTAGAATATAAACACGATAATCAGAATATGACAATATGGAAATGTTGATTAGAATACAGAGACGATGGAGTGAATATGAACATGATGATTTGAATATGAACATGGTGAATTGAGAATATGGACAAGATCGATTCGGAATGCGAAATTGATGGTGAAATGTGGACATGATGATGAGAACATAGATATAATATTGAGAACATGGACATTATGGTGAGAACATTGACGTATGACGAGAATATGGAAATGGCAATGTGAGTATGAACAAAGTGAATTTAGATATGGACATGATGAGAATATGGACATGATGATGAGAGCATAGATAAGATGGTGGAATATTGACTTAGGTGAAACGAGAATATAGAAATGATGATAATAGCATTGACATGACGATCATATGGACAAACTTCTGAGATGTTGAAGAAGATCATTGGGAAAATGGACATGATGTTTGACATGTTTACCAAGATCTTTTGGAATACGGACATGATGATTGATAAACTGAACAATATCTTTTAAAATATGAACATGATGACTGAGATTTTGAACAAGATCATTGGTGGTACGGACATGACGATTGACATAATACATGTTGTGATTGAGAAAATGGCAATGATTATTGTCAATGCAAACATGATTCACATGATAACTGAGATTGTGGCCGTTAATGTTTAAGTTACGAACTCGATGATTGTGAATGTTAACATGAAGACTGAGAATATGAAATGACTGAGAAAATGAACACGGTAAAGAAAGCTTCACAATTGGGAATGTGTATAAGATTATTGAGAGTACGAACTTGGTGATTCAGAAATTGAATAGATGATTAAGTAAGTCAGGTCTTAGTCAAACATGACTGAGCTACCGTATGACAATAGACGGTACTACCTGCTTTCTGTTAGCGCCGAATGTTGGGCGGCGCTCTCCAAACTACACCACCATTGTGCCAACGGCTTCGTGTGGGGAGCGCAATTGGGAGGGTACAAGCCTTACCCAAGTGCTGGGAAATGCAACCTAAAAACTAAATGTCATGGCAGAGTAGACAACTCCCTAAGCCTTGGTCGGCAACTGGTCTAGGATGGAAACTACCACAGGCGGACAGTTAGAGTATTGCTTTGCCGATCCGCCAGATTCTCTAGCTTGTTTTGTTCCAGACGTATTGGTGTTACGATTCCTCTGGAGTAAACTTGGCAGACCGACAGAAGGATCATGCTGCATGGGCAACACATGGTCTCTAAGTTCAGCCCTGAATTTGTGCTATGGAGAGGTTTAACTCTTTTTTTTTTTTTTTTTACAAAGTATACTCTGTCAGTCGGTCTCCCTGGTCTAGAGGTTACACGACTTTCTCCGTAATCTCGAATACTCTCGTAAGTGACGTGACGTTGCGCGAGAATCGGTAGCGGTTCTCTCCGAGTCGGTAGCTTACGGGGTATGTGAGCCGGTCGCTCAGAAAGCAATGGCAAACTACTGAGGGTAATCTTGCCAAAAAATTAACAATCAGCTGAAAGATGCTGATGTTGACAGTGATGTCCTGTAAAGGATATGCGGGGGAAAAAAATACTCGGTCAAGATGGCGAGGTGCCAGACGTTCGATTAACAAAATAGACTCAAAGATTGAGAATACAGTATATGTATAAATGTATATATGTATAAATAAACTCAAAGATTGAGAATACAGAATAATGTAGTATCAGTAATGGATATAAACTTAACTATTAGCATAAATATTATCGATCACAAATGTTAACATTCAATAATGAACACCGTTTTGAACAAATGTTCTATGGGAGATAACATCTCAAAACAAGACATAAACTGATCACCTCAAATTATCTCCCATCACTAAGATTTCGTTTTTACTCACGCACCACACTATGGGAAGTAATTTGATGTGAACAGTGTATGTGTCGTTTTGGGATGTTATCTCCCTTTGAAAAATTGTTAATATATGCGTGCGGACACAAATACTCATCCTCTTATAAATAAACACCCATACAAATTCTTTTCCGCGCCACACACACACACACGCACGCACACACACACACATATATATATATATACAGTGTCAAAATATGACCTCCCACGGTCTTCCATACAACTATACATTAGTTATATACACGTCAGTCTGCTTGTTTGTGATCACTACTAGTCAGTTCTATATGACTAATCGCCTCTGCTTGTTTTTTGCCACAACATATCTAAATACATCAGCCTCACAACCATACTTAGTAAGTAAAGCAATCAATCAGGCGCCGTCACCATAATGAAGATTGGTTATAATGGAGTTTCTCTTTCTCTCGGCAATTTTGTGAACACGCAGACACGCGGACGCGCGCGTGCGTGCGCGCGCGCGCACACACACACACACACACACACACACACACACACACACACACACACACACACACACACACACACACACACAGACAGACTGATGTTCGTCCATCTCTTGATGGTATCTAGCTGGGTGTTTTGTTCAATGTGTATCCCATATTCATTGACAACTACAATAAAAAAAAATATACATTTCGTGAGACTAACTACTTTCTGCCGGCTTCCTGGCCTAGAGGTTAGCGACTTTTATCCGTAATCTCGTATACTCTCGTAGGTAACGTGACGACGGTGAGAATCAGCAGTGGTTCGAATCGCGTCAGTAACTTACGGGGTATGTGAGTCGGCCGCTCAGAAAGCAATGACAAACTACTGAGCGTAATCTTGCCAAGAAATCAACAATCAGCTGAAAGATACTGATGTTGACAGCGATGTCCTGTAAAGGATATGCAAACATTTAATTTTAAACTACTTTCTGCAATTATGAATTAACGTAATGTGGAGTGAACAAATATAAATTAATGTATCGTGGAGTTCACAATTCTAAACTAACATAACACGGAGTGGACAATTATTTTTAACATTACGTGGAGTGTACGTCATCATGTGCCATGCCATAGGCGTAGGCGGTCATGTTTCGCCATCTCACGCGATCACCAAAGTCGTGGATGAGCTCTGTGTTCTTGTCTCGACCATATCACATGACCAATCCATCCAGGTATTTACTTATATGCCTTCCCCTTGTTCTTTTCCCCTCCATCTTATATTTATAAATTAACGTAACACGGAATAGAAAATTATAAATTAACGTAACGTGGAATTGAAAATTATAAATTAACGTAACATGGAATGGAAAATTCACTAGTGGCCAGATTTACCACTGCTGAATAAGTCGAAGCCACGCCGGCAATGAATCCAATGACCATGATTTCAATGCAGGCGACTTTCTCATGCACCGGAACGTTGCTGAAAGTAAATTAAAATGTTTCATTAACTTTTCGGCCTACAAATTCCTTTCTGGCAATGTAAACAATAATATAAACATTGGCAACAATGACGCAGTTTAGGTGCCATACTAGCATTTATAGGTTGTAATTAAGTCAGCCAGTAAGTAAACATGTAAGTAAGAACGTAAACACGTAAAGAAGTAAACAAGTAAGTAAGTAAACAAGTAAGAAAGTAAACAAGTGAGTAAGTAAGCAAGTAAACAAGTATGTAAATAGACAAGTAAGTCAGTAAGTCAGTAAATAAATCAATAAGTAAACAATTAAGTAAGTAAAAGTAAGGTGATGTGACAAATGTGACTGTAGACAATAGTGATCTGACATAAAGTGATTGTAGACAATGGTGATCTGACATGAAGTGATTGTAGACAATAGTGATCTGACATAAAGTGACTGTAGACAATAGTGATCTGACATAAAGTGACTGTAGACAATAGTGATCTGACATAAAGTGACTGTAGACAATGGTGATCTGACATAAAGTGACTGTAGACAATAGTGATCTGACATAAAGTGACTGTAGACAATAGTGATCTGACATAAAGTGACTGTAGACAATGGTGATCTGACATAAATGCAGATAATAGTAACTAGATACAGAAATGTCTACTGTGTCAGGTATTAGCAGTTTAACATTTCTAATTCTGGATTGTTCTGCTGAAACACTCGATGACAATTTCATTAAATAAATAAACATGTATGCATATCTCTAACATTGTCATATGTTTTTGTGAATATTTATAATAGATGCTTTATGTTTGGTCTACGGATAGATTACGCCGCGTGGTGTTGGTGATCATGTCTGTCCACAGTTTTTAGATTCTTGAGATGCCAGTAATGTCTGATACCAACATTCCTCCATGCTGTAATGTCACAGTATCCAGCAACTTTTCTCTTCGTCTTCCCCTGCTTCTCCCCCTCCTTTTACCCCAAACTTTCCTGTTGTAAAGACCTCCAACTTTGCCCTTCTCATGACATGTCCAAAAAAAAGTGAACTATATTCTTTAGATGCGAGTAACCAGTTCTCTTAGTGAGTTAACTTCTTTCGAGACATCTGTTTTTCTATCAGTTGACGGTGTTCTCATTATACTTCTACAAAACCACATCCCCACATGTGTCAAATAATTCCTTACTTGTCTGCTAAGATGGTGGGTATCCCCTATCAAAGGAGAAGTAAGGTGCCTTGTTATTTTTCAGCTAGCCTACGGGACACAAAGTAAAGGAAGCGCCGCTTAGCTCTCCACCCTTTACCTTCGTTCATGGTCACAAGAAGCCATAAGAGCAGGTGGTGGATAAAGCTGGGGAGCTGCCCACAGATAGTTGCTAGTTATGGTATCAATTTTCACGACGGTAGCCAGATGATCTATTTATAGAGACAATGGCTACGGTCAACCATATGATCACAACCCAGAAGGAACGCAATGGCAAACTACCTTGTTAACATATTCCTCGCATATCATGCACGTGCGCATTATCATGCATGTACAATTTCCTTAAATAAATAATTATGTATGTATACCCTCGTTTTGTCAGATTTGTATGTCAATATGTACAATATATGCTATATTTTCGGTGACCACATGGCATCCTTTGAATGACAGAGCACAACTTACCAGTCTTGCCAATCGCCGGACATTGAGCACAATTTGAGATAGAACACCGGTGGAAGTATGTAGGCCAGGAGTGTGGTAGTAGAGCCCCCGATGAGTGACAGGATAGCACCAAAATGAGGGATTGACTCGGCCACAAACAGTATTAATGCCATCATGACAGTTCGAATGATGACACGTCGCCAGTTGAAATCTGTAAATTAAGGAATAAGAAAGCTATGTGAGATCTTCGTCTGCAGAAAAATATGGTGCAACAGCCTCTCTCTCTCTCTCTCTCTCTCTCTCTCTCTCTGATGCCTTTTAATTCCCACTGGAGCAAAGATTCTCAACGAATCCACACCAAGCCCTCCTATTCCCTGCTATCTCCGGCAGCTTCCTCTGTGTCCTATCCATAATATTATTCATCCGTCTCTAATTCTTTTCTCCTTGTGTCTGAGTCGCTAATGTCTTGTCCCCTGTGGGTTTCAGGGGAAGGACTTTCTAGCTATATAAACAGGTTTTCCTTTCTCCATCTCTCCAGCGCCAGCTGTGGTCTTTCTATTCTGTCATACCAATGTGATCCTTCTATTCTGTCATACCATTGTGATCCTTCTATTCTGTCATACCAATGTGATCTTTCTATTCTGTCATACCATTGTGATCCTTCTATTCTGTCATACCAATGTGATCCTTCTATTCTGTCATACCATTGTGATCCTTCTATTCTGTCATACCTAGTGATCTTTCTATTCTGTCATACCATTGTGATCCTTCTATTCTGTCATACCAATGTGATCCTTCTATTCTGTCATACCATTGTAGTCCTTCTATTCTGTCATACCAATGTGATTCTTCTATTCTGTTATACCATTGTGATCCTTCTATTCTGTCATACCATTGTAGTCCTTCTATTCTGTCATACCATTGTAGTGCTTCTATTCTGTCAAAACAATTGTAGTGCTTCTATTCTGTCATACCATTGTAGTGCATCTATTCTGTCATACCATTGTGATCCTTCTATTCTGTCATACCATTATAGTGCTTCTATTCTGTCATACCATTGTGATCCTTCTATTCTGTCATACCATTGTAGTCCTTCTATTCTGTCATACCAATGTGATCCTTCTATTCTGCCATACCAATGTGATCCTTCTATTCTGTCATACCATTGTAGTCCTTCTATTCTGTCATACCATTGTAGTCCTTCTATTCTGTCATACCATAGTAGTCCTTCTATTCTGTCATACCATTGTAGTCCTTCTATTCTGTCATACCATTGTAGTCCTTCTATTATGTCATACCATTGTAGTCCTTCTATTCTGTCATACCATTGTGGTCCTTCTATTCTGTCATACCATTGTAGTCCTTCTATTCTGTCATACCAATGTGATCCTTCTATTCTGTCATACCATTAAAGTCTTTCTATTCTGTCATACCAATGTGGTCCTTCTATTCTGTCATACCATTGTGATCCTTCTATTCTGTCATACCATTGTAGTCCTTCTATTCTGTCATACCAATGTGATCCTTCTATTCTGTCATACCATTGTAGTCCTTCTATTCTGTCATACCAATGTGATCCTTCTATTCTGTCATACCATTGTAGTCCTTCTATTCTGTCATACCATAGTAGTCATTCTATTCTGTCATACCATTGTAGTCCTTCTATTCTGTCATACCAATGTGATCCTTCTATTCTGTCATACCATTGTAGTCCTTCTATTCTGTCATACCAATGTGATCCTTCTATTCTGTCATACCATTGTAGTCCTTCTATTCTGTCATACCATAGTAGTCCTTCTATTCTGTCATACCATTGTGGTCCTTCTATTCTGTCATACCAATGTGGTCCTTCTATTCTGTCTTTATTTATGTTTTACTGATCCCGCAGCTTCTGCAGCTTGTCTTGTTTCAGATGTATTGGTGTTATCTTTCCTCTGGCATAAACCAGGCAGGCCGAGAAAAGAATTATGCTGCATGGGCAACACAAGGTCTTTAAAATTCAGTCCGACCTGTGTTCCATAGAGAGGTTATTCTGCTTTATTTATTTTTACTTTAGCACAATAGCTATCGCCTGTCAAGACGGCAAGGTGCCAGTACAGTAGGAATCTATTTCAGGACAAAAGAACAACATATCTGACATAAGCTGACACATCTGACATAAGCTGACACATCTGACACGCTACTCAATTACGTCTGGGTATGTTCAGAAGCTCCTCTGTCTCCTGGCACACTGGATTGATGACGATGATGAAGCTGCAGAAGAGGTGAAGGGTGATGAGGACCTCGACAATGTACAGCATTGGCCCAGATGACACGCTCTCCAGGATGTTGTCTGTGGCCCGGGCGCCGTAGACGGTATATCCGCTTATAGCTACAGGCAGGTACATCAACAGCACAACTGGGGACAGAAACAGAGGGCAGCTGACACTGTTGTAAGATGATTATCAGAGAGAGAGAGAACGAGAGAGAGAGAGAGAGAGAGAGAGAGAGAGAGAGAGAGAGAGAGAGAGAGAGAGAGAGAGAGAGAGAGAGAGAGAGAGAGAGAGAGAGGCAAAAGGTTAAAGGCGCTCGCCCTTAAACATCCTGTACGCTGACAGAGGTTAATGGTTAAAAAATCGAAATTTACCTGTCATCCCACACAACTGTGTGACTCACTCATTGACCCAACCTCGTAACTTTCTCTACCCAGCTATGCACCGCTTTACGGGACAAACATGTATCAGCATAAACAGGAAATCCACCTTGGCGGGAGACATTTCGCGACTGACGCCGAAGTTGAATGTGGAATGAAAACATGGTTTTGAAAACAGAACACGCAGTTCTATGCACTCGGTTTGGGCGGACTGATAAAACGATGGGATAAGTGCATCAATGTTGGTGGAAATTATGTTGAGAAATAAAGGGACAATGTACGTATAAAAATAAACTGGTTTCAAGTTGTTATCATATTTAGTTATTTTTCTACAGCCATTTGTGACTTACTTATCAACTTACCCTCGTAGCTTGCACACAGGATCTCATATTTAGTAATACTTTTTCGGGAAAGACTGACTCCGATTTACTATCCAGGGATCATATGAAGTACATATTTGTCACAGCCTCACATTATCCACATTATCCGGTAACCCAACAGGAGTTAATAGATATTAGCCAAGGGCTACAACTCCCGCCCAAGGGAAAGAAGTAAGACCCTCGAAGGCCAGAGTAATCCAGAACCTTCTCGAAGGACTGGTCAGTGAGTCCACTGTCCCGTGGACACTGATGTGGCCCGCCTATTGCGGGGTCCACGAGGAACTCGAACAGAGTTACCACCCGTGTCGGATTGCGACACGTGTGAAACCGGCAGAGGACAGACGGACCATCGGAGAGGCAACAGGGCCTGCCTTAGAGGGACTCAATAGTTTAGACCCCTGTGTATTTGGGTTCATAGACATATGCTAGATAGTTTGCTTAGAATGTTTGTGATAACTATGTGTGATGATGTTAAACCTCTGTGATATGCAACTCAGTGCGGGCTTGTTAAACCCACTGCGCCAACGCACTGTATATTGAAATACAATAAATGTTAGATATTATATTTAACGGAGTTATTGTTGCCTGTGTGAGCCCGAGCTCAGATACCTAGACATCCAACACGCTGACAATATTCTTCCTTCTTATATAGTAAATAAGAATCATCCAGAATAGGACTCGTACTCAGTAGCTCTGAAATTAGAAGCGAACTTCTTCCCTCTAATCCGCTTCCCTACTCATCAACAAAAGACACGTATCCAAACATCAAGCTGAACTATTCTCTTCTGCTGCTGCTCTTTCCCTCTACCACTGGGGCATAGGCCCTCGGCCAACACACGCCAAGACATCTTATATGTTGCTGTCTCTTTTAGCCCTGTGTCCTTTCCACATGACCCATCTACTTTTCCAATTCTCTTTTCCGCGTGTTGTATGTACCCCTGTGGTTTGTTAGCCAGTGGGTTCCACAGAAAGGACATTCTATTTATACAATTAACTGATTTTTTCAGCGTGTGTCCTATCCAGTGCTAGAGTATTTTCCTTGACTATTGACAACATGAAGGGGTTTGCTCTGTTTCGAAAGTACATGGCTTAGTACATCCAATTATTTCAGGTTGGTGTTTCCTAGTCTTTGACTAACGCCAGTCTACCTAAAAGGAAGCTAGTTTGTATTTATCTTTATCTAGTCCATACTCCTTGACCCGTCAGAAAAGGCAGACCTCATCAGTAGTACCGATGACATAGCTCTGGTGGTCATTGGAACATACAACTCCCTCTACCGCTACAAGGTGGATACACAGTACTAGAGATATCACATATTCATGATATTGATTCCATGAAATCTGTCTAGCTCTTTCACTAAGCTCCTCATTTGTGAATTCTGTCAAACAGTTTTAGCCCCTCTATTCTGCGCTATCAGAACATTACACAAACTATAATCTGAAGACTAAATCAATTCGTCACAACAAAATACTCACTGAAGTACGCTACAAAGATGGCCCGTCCAAATTTCTCAGGCTGTTTCATGTCAGTTTGAAATGTTGGGAAGGCGGGGTGCCCGCCGAATGCAAAACAAATGGTTCCAAAAGCCATGAAGAAACCTTCAAACTCGATCTGGGGATAAGTGGGCGGCTCCAGCTTCTTTCCGTCGTAAACGATGTTGGCCAGGATCAGACAGCAGGCTATGCTTGTGGACACCACCGCCCCTACCGCGATTGGCCTGGGAAGACATTGTATCAGAGCTGTCATTTTAACATTTTAATTTGTCCCGAGGCAGTTTCATGCAATGGGGTTTTAGTGCTATCACATTTTAAAGCCCGGAGAGTAAAGAGGAATAGGTGGCCAATCTTTTTCATAATTTGGCAAGTGACGAGCCCCGACTTAGAAACACCTCCGACTGTGCTCATCACATTGCCAACGCAGTTTACTATCAACTTCGTAAGCACCACCCCTTTCTCTCCCCCCCCCCCACCATTTTTTCAGAGCCGTTGACCAATACAAATGGTGTTCTGCGTGTTACATTAATTCAGACCCACTTCTATCAATTTCAGGAAGACACGGTAGCGTAGTGCCTAGGCGGCCTGGGTTCGATCCCCACTGCGTCGGATTCAAATAAATAACATTGCCCTGGGCTCCCAGGTCGACCCAGCTTAACATGGGTACCAGGAAACGTCTGGGGACATAAAGGCGGCCGGTGTTATACCGGCCTCAGCCACCACCGAGTTTTGATCTGTCTCTAAATATTCGGGTCAATCACCATACGCCCATTGCGCTCAAATACGTATTTATGGGATTTTTACTGTTGTCCGTCTGTCATGCTACTGCCTTGAGCACCTTGCGGCGTAGGACAGGACGGGGAGAGGGGGGAGGTGTGTCTTGAGCCTAAAGAGTTCAGGCCGCCTGGCTAGTGCAGTCGCCGCAAACTGTGCAGATTAGGGTTTATCTTCTACTGTTTTACTATTACTATCAATTTCCCGCTTTCATCGCTTTCATTCCCAGTTAACTTCCCATACTTCCTGTCAACGCATCAGTATGTTATGTTATGTTATGTTATGTTGTATTGTATTGTGTTGTGTTATGTTATGTCAAACGACGTCACTGTACATTGGATATTCCTATGCAAGTTCAGTCATCCCATTCAGCAGTCATTCAATTCAGCAGTCATCCCATCCAGCAGTCATCCCATAGTGTCTCTGCTCGCTGGTCCCTTAAGGACTTGGTTATGACATCTCCTCTCTTTCCCTCTAAGGCGGAATTGACGTCAATGACCAGGCTTCACCATAGTTGCCATTCTAGATATTTTATATCCAGATCTAGAGGTTTTTGCCGGCGTCTGGATACCGTTTTCTGACGTTTGGATGCTGGATGCAATTCTAGATACTTTTCATTTGGAGTCGGATATTTTGAATACTTTCTAGATTTTACTTTTCTTTCGGGGTCTTTTACCCATTATTTGGTTGGTCAGGACGCGCGTAAATTATGGTAACTGCCATTATTTAAACTTTGAACTGACTTTGGTCAACGCTCGACAATCTGGCAACCCCCCCCCCCAACCTCCCCTCCCCCCGTAATGAGTAAAAGGGCGCATAAATTATAATAACATTATTTGAACTGTAAACTCACCGTGTTGCGAATTATTGCTGTGATGCCGACTTTGTGGTTGTTTTTCATGTTATTTTTTTTATAATTGCTCACGTTCAAATGTGTCTTCCACTTTGAACAAATCTTTCAACATGCCAAAAGTAAAGTAATATGAACAAAAATTTTGGAAAGAGTGGCTGCAGTATGACATTATTAAAGATTGGGTGATGTCAATTCATGGAGATGCGACTAAGGCTCGTTGTAAGTACTGCAAGTGCGAAATGAAAGCGAAAAACCAAGACTTGAAGAATCATGCAGAGATTAAAAAACATAAAAATTCAGTGCCATCTAGGGATATGCCACCGTTGACATCTGTTTTCAGAACTACACAGAGTAATGAATCATCAAAAGTTGAAGGATCTGTCGCAATGTTTTTAAGTTGTCTGCATCGTGAACTGTGACCATTTGATTGATTTGTTTAAAAACACTATTTCTGACAGTAAAGTGCTATAGGGCGTGAAAATGCATCGCAGCAAGTGTACAAATATGATCAGAAGTACTTTATTTTCTCACTTTGAAGAAGATTTGATCAGTGATATTTCTGACAAATAAATATAGTTTATTATTAGACGAATCGAATGAATCAAAATGTTGATAAAGTTAAATTACTTGACGATCTCACTTTGCTATTTCACTCAATTGGTAAAAGACTTATATTGCCAACTTCTAAAGCTGACTTGTTCACTTGCACTATAGAGAGCTATTTGGCTTCCTAAGCCATACCTGGGATACCAAACCGAATCAAAAATTGATGGTTTAAAAGCAAAAGGACTGTTAACAGAAAATGAAGAGAACGACTTAAGAAAGCGCTGTCAAGATTTTCTTCTCTCATTATTCAAGCAATTGAAGCAGGAGACTTCCTGAAAATGTAGATGTATTGAAAAATATTTCACTCTTTTCTGTTAATAACATACTTCAGCCAGTAAAGGACATATCAAAATATTGTCAAGTTATGAAATTTTAGGGGCTACTGATAATAGTGTGGCGGAAGCAGAATATCAGTTAACCAAAATAAATTTGGTTGACTGGAGAAACAAAACAGAAACTGAAGCCTTTTGGAGTGAAGTAAGACAATTTAAAGATGCCTCATGTAACAGTCCATTCTGTGAGCTCTTTGAATGTGCGATGTCTGCCATGATACTATCCCATTCAAATGCTGATGTGGAAAGAGTTTTCAGTACTATGAATTATACAAAATGTAAACTAAGAAACAGGATAAAACTTAACCTCTTAAATGCTATCTTGGCAATAAGATTTGGCCTGATGAGAGCAGGAAAATGCTGTTCAACTTATCAGCTCCCTGATCGTGTATTAAAAGAAACTGGAACAGCTAAAGCATACCAGAGTCCTTTTGATTCTGAAGCTTCAACTTCATCATCCAAACTAAGTGCATCTTGTGAGACAGACATCAGTGAAGATGAGGACATGATTCTATAGGGTAAGTCACATCATTTTTTTTAAATGTTGCATATCCCTTACAGGACGTTGCAGTCAACATCAGCATTTTCACCTGCTTTTGATGTACTAGGCAAGATTATGCTCAGTAGTTTGCCATTGCTATCTGAACGACCGGCTCACATAGCCCCGTAAGTTACCTGCGCGGCTCGAACCACTGCCGGTTCTGGCGCAGCTGCGTTACTCACGAGAATATAAGGGGTTACGGCGAAAGCCGTAAACTACTTCGCCAGGGAGACAGCAGTCATATCAATACATGTGGAATTTCTTACTTTCTCAATCTGGATATTTTTCCTAGATACTTTCCAACGAAATCTAGATATTTATGGATGTTGTTTGGGCCGTTTCTAGATATTTTTGGTCAAAAAAAAGTGGCAACCCTGGGCTTCACCCCAGTTCGTGCAATCGAGCAAGCTACAATCAGCATCTGCCAACCGAGTCCGTACTGCGTTGATTATATCAGCCACAGTTAAAATCAGTTGCATATCCTTTGCAGGACGTCGCAGTAAATCCCATAATTTTTTACTGTGATTTATTGACAAGCTTATTTCAGTAGTTTGCAATTGCTTTCTAAACAACCTATAATATAAAACAGTGTCAAGATAGACATACCATTAACAGTAAAATTCTTTAGACTTTGCTAAAACACACCTGAGACGATAATGATTGAGGAATATACCAAGAAAATAATGTATAATCAAGTGTTCTAGTTACATGTAAACATATAATAACGTGTTATAGTTGTCTGTACACATGTAATAGCTGCGTGGTCTAGAGGTATGGTGTCCGCCTCGAGTGCTGGAGGTCCCGGGTTCAAGCCCCGGTGATGCCGGGATTTTTTCACGTGGACTTCTAGTAATAAATGTCCCCTGGTCTCTGGGTAGTGAGATCGGACGCCCGTGTGTATTGTTGCGCACGTAAAAAATCCCTTGGCATTGGAAATCGAAAAAGAGTAGCCTAACGGCGCTGCCCGGGCAAAATTTCGAGATTAAAAATCTACCCAAAGTATTTCAGGGTCCTCGCCGGTGCTACGGTGGTCGTGCACTGAGCTGAGTTTCTCCAGACTCAGGTTTGAGTTAGGAGGAGAACGGAGCACTTATGTGTTGCACCCGTGTGCCGTGATGTTGATCCATCGACTAAACTAAACTAACTAAACTATGTAATAGCTTCCAGTGTGTGGCAACAGAACCGAGTAGGCAGATATATGCAATTACAAATGTAGGCAGATGTATGCACTTCCAACTATACGTGAGGTCTGTGGTGAAGTGGTTAACCCGCCTGCCTCGCGATACAAAGGTTGTAGGTTCGATTCCCGACTCCGTGATTCGGTTAACTGATGCAGTTTTCTCAGACGTTCTTGAGGGTCGTCGCTAGAACTACGGAGTTCGTGCTTTGTGTGACGCTGTCGGCAGTTCGCCCTGTAGAGAGAGCCCGAGCCATGCGGGATAAAACCCGGTGCAATGAAGTCGAAAATTTCGCCTTTAAACCCATTTCAGACTTACCAAAAGTCCTTCGGCGTGCCAAGCCAGCTGATTGGACAAAGCGCTCCCGCGACAATGATTAACCAATAACAGAACGATATGTCCTTCCCAGCATTCCTGACCAATGATTGAAGATTCTCAGAAGCGAGCAGGAGGAACACGACGGCCACACCAAACAAGGTCACGTTGATGCTACAGGACACCAACAACCTAAAGGGAAACAGCAATTTGGAAACAATAATAAAATGAAGCAATTTCAGTCATGGGTATTGAGAATGTTAGAAAATAACTTAGTCTGTGCAAGGGGCGGGCTGAATGCTCCCCTTGTTCAAGAATTGTGACCAAATGGGTGTCTTCTATGTGGAAACATAAAACTGTCTATACATGATGGCCTGCTGCAAGGAAAAACACAAACCAATGACTACATGTGGCTACGACTGGTGGAATCAGGAATCCAATTCGGCACTTGCAGGACATGGTCGTGGTAGATGCCGTAGCAGAGTCATGCGTGACCAGCTGGCCCCTGGAACTATAAATGCTCATCCATACTCTTGGACAATTTCTGAGAGAAACAAAGGACATATGAGTATGTCTAGAGTACTATAAAGTCGGTGTTTGACGACACATTTTGACAGAACGAGTTTGTCTTATTCATCCCAATACTCCTCACTCTCAATCAATCAGGTGCCGTCTCCACAATGAAGGTTGGCTGCAATGGATCTCAAAACTGTCTCTCGCCTTAGTTGTACATTCTGTCAAACTGGCTGTTCGTCCATCTCTTGATGTTATCTTACTATTCGTAGCCTTATCTACCTCTTGCTCGCCTGCCTTCGATTTTACCCTACAGTATGGGTTTCATGAGAATGTTATGCCTTTTAACGCAGCTGATATATTTACTTTCCACTGTTTTCCACAAGAAATATGTGTTTTCTGAACAGTTTTACTTTCACTTGTTAGCTGTTTTTGTGTCATTAGTTTTCAATGCACTGAACACGCACACACACACACACATACACGCACACACACACACACACGCACGCGCGCATGCACGCGCTCACACACACACACACACACACACACACACACACACACACACACACACACAAGAAGAACAAAAAAATCCTTACCTCCCAAATTTCCCAAAAGCCACCTGGCCGATAGCAGGATAGGGATACCGGAAGTGCTGTCTATAATCGTCACATCTTTGCATCACCATCGTCCAACATTTGCCCAACAGCATGCCGGTATACGCAGACACCAGGGCGCAGGCAACGTTCAGCAAAATACCAATGTAGCCTACAATGTGAATACGTAATAATTGCATACAGTGAGGGGCAAGGGGTAATTGAAAACCATTGGCTTTTTTGCAAAGTAATTCAAAAAAAAAAAAAAATTGTAATCCTTTAGTGAATCTAAACACAGAAGCCACTGGAACTTGGCATCTGCAGAAAGGGATCTGAGGATGTCGCCGTGTGATGATTCATTCTTTCAGTAGCATGTCCTCTGCAAAACTTCGCTCCCATAACAATCTTCCGGAAAACTTCTCAGTCATAAGTAAGAGACCCTGCGTCCGATACATCCATCTGGAGATCATCTGCCACACCCTGCACACATCTTCTCTGGGGCCTTCCTCTTCCTGGGCATATACCGCTCCATTATTGTTCTCTCCAAACTTTCATAACGTTTCAAGTGACCAAAATATTTCAATTTTCTTTGTTTTATCGTCTTTAGTAGCCATCCGTCCTCAATATTCAGCTCTTGTATGGATCCATTTGTTTTGTTTTTCTGTATCTCAGATAGTCTTAGAACTCGTATATAACATTTATGTTTAAAGGCATTTATGCGCTGTGATGATTCAGAACAGCAGATACGCACGGGCTCGGATTTGGTTCAGATTGGTAATATTTTTGTTGCTAGTGTTAGGTATTTCTTTGTCAATACACTCCATCTCGAGGGATAGAGGAGCCTACGAATGGCCAACTAGCGAAAAGCTGTGGAGAATGAAGATGTAATCAGTAAATGAAATATATATAAAAGGTCATTTTTAAATTATGTGGCGCTAGCGAATTTGATAGCAAACTCCGCTAGTAAGATTATGAGTACGGTCTGACGGGGGTTCGATGCCTGCTCGTCACTTGCTAGAGTGAGGGAAGGATTGGTTACCTACTCGTCTTTACTCTCAGGCTTACAACATGTGTTGGCACTATTACATCACAGGTCCATTGCACGAAACTGATGTGGGACAAATTATGAACAAAGCAACAAAGTAGATCTTGCGGTTACAAAGTCTTTATAGAGAAATCACTGATGAACGCAGATATGAGGGGTCATAGGCTAATTACTAGTGCACAACTGGAGCCGCAGCACAGCAGTGTCTAGCACGCTAACCTGCAGGCCTGGTGGTCATGCATTCGGATCCCCTCCGTGGGGATTACTTAAGCTGTGTGTGTGTGTGTGTGTGTGTGTGTGTGTGTGTTGTGTTAACCTTGATAGTGCCCCCCCTCCCCTCCATTCCCCCAGATCGACCACCACCTATTTTTTTTTTGCATATCTCTTACAGGACGTTGCGATCAACATCAGCATTTTTTCAGCTGCTGTTGATGTACTAGGCAAGATTACGCTCAGTAGTTTGCCATTGTTTCTGAGCGACTGGCTCACATACCACGTAAGTTAGCAACGCGGCGAGAACCGCTACCGATTTTCGCGCAGGTTACATTACTCACAAGAATATACGGGATTACTGAGAAGGACGTTAACCCCTAGGCCAGGGAGACCGGCCCAGCTAAAACGGGTACAGGAAATGTTCTCATGCTATGCGAAGCAAAGGCGGTATGTGCACTGTGAACCACATCAGCCATAGAGTGCTATTTGATTTACAACAAACAACAAAGGGGGGGGGGGATAACATCACACCTCAAGGATTGTAAAAGTGCCCTGTACTTACTTGCTTCACTTATTAATTTAGACATAGACGGTCAAGATTAGTTGTGAATGCTATGAGAAGAAATAAACTGGAGAACTTGGTCACAACTGGCAACATTGAGGGGAAAAGATCTAGGGGAAAGTTAAACGTTAGTTGCAAATTCTTGACAGGTCGTGGCAGTCAACCGCAGCGTTTTGTTTGTTCGCTGTTTGTGATTTCTTGGTTTAGGAAGTTTACGTTCATCGTCATTGCTTTCTGAACGACCGACACTCATAACTTTGTATGGAAAGCAACGCAAGACGGTCTGCTTCCAAATCGCCCACAGCTGTGTTTCGAACGCAGTATGCGGGATTACGTTTTGCCTTCCCATAACCCCTTCACCACATAGCCCGCTAAGGGTAAAGGAGATAGGTAAATATCTATTTGGCTTGGTCACATGGTATAAGCGAGATAAGAACATAGAGCGGATCCACGACTCTGGTGATCGTGTGAGATGGCGAACCGTGACCCCCCCCCCCCCCCCCCACACACACACACCTATCGGCATGGCACATGATGTTGACGATTACTTACTAATACACGGACAGAGACAGGTGTCTAGACTTCTCTGTGGGCCCCTAGTGTCGGGTTTTTATCTCTGGACTCACTCGTGATCAGGTGAGTAGTACATTGCCTTTTGTCCTGTACGTGGTGTTGAGCGGTCTCGAGGTATGGTGTCCGCCTCGAGTGCTGGGTGTCCCGGGCCGGGATTCTTTCACGTGGACTTCCAGTAATAAAATTTCCCCTGCTCTCTGGGTAGTGAGATCGGACGCCCGTGTGTATTGTTGCGCACGTAAATAATCCCTTGGCAGTTGGACATCGAAAACAAGTAGAGCCTGACGGCGCTCAATCAATCAATCATGTGCCATGCCGGAAAGCGTGGGCGGTCATGACTCGTCATTTCACTCGATCACCAGCGTCATGGATCAGCTCAGTGTTTCCTGTCTCGTCCATGCCATGTGGCCAAGCCATCCAGGTATTTTCCTCTCGGTCTTCCTCTTGGTCTGTTCATTTCGATCTTGCCAGTTGTAACCAAGTTCTCCAATCCATTTCTCCTCATATGTCCAAAACATTTTGACTGTCTACGTCTAATTTCTCTAATCAATTTACGATTTTCATTTGTCTCCTGTAGTACTTGGTCACTAACGGCACTGCCCGGGCAAAATTTCGAGTTAAAAATCTTATCATCATCATCATCATCATCATCATCAAGTGCCCTGCCATCTAGCGTAGGCGTTCATTGCTCTCCACAGATCTCGGTCTTTTGTTTTCTGGATCAACTCTGCTGCTGATATTCCTCCGTGCCACCGTCTCAATCCATCCAGCATCATTTCTCTTGGTCTGCCTCTGCCTCTCTTCCCCTAGATCTTTCCAGTTGTCACGATGTTCTCCAATGCCTCTCTTCTCATTACATGACCAAAGAAAGTTGTTTGTCTCTTTCTCATTGTTGTATATAGTGTTCTAGTTTCATTAGCCTGTTAAAAATCTACCCAAAGTATTTCAGAATCTTTGCCGGTGCTACGGATTTCGTGCACTGAGCTGAGAATCTCCGGACTCAGGCTTCGAATTAGGAGTAGAACGGAGCACTTATGAGTTACAACCGTATGCCGTGATAATGTTCCGTCGACTAAATTAAACTAAACTAAACTAAACTGTTGTGTGTGTACATGTTTACACATACGAAGGCTATTCCAAAATCAACCGCCGATAAGCTGGTAAAATTAATCGGTTGCCATAGCGACACCGTTCATTGCTTGCATCATTCAGTAGTCTTTTAGCCCACTAAACATCAACCCACAGTCGTATTTGTTCAGTTGTTCACGAATCGTGTTATAACCTTTCCCGCCAGCTGTGAATTACGTGGTGTGATTCGTTTTCTTCAAGCAGAAGATCAAAATATGTCCGAGATTCATCGTCGATTGGGTGGTGTATACGGGGATAACGTTATGAGTGACAGTTCTGTGAGGGATTGGTGTAGGAAATTCAGAGATGGGCGCAGAGAAGTGCATGATGAGAGTGGACAAGGACGACATTCATGTGTTAGTTAGTTAGTTAGTCGACAGATCATCCTCATTGCACATCGAACCATTCAGTCCATAAGTGCTCGGATCCCCTCCTCAGCAAATCCCGCAGCGTGTAGCGGCTAACGACACCAGTTCTGTGTTGGTTTATCAATCTTCTTTGGCTTCCTGCGTAGTGTTCTTGTTTGGCCACACCTCTTTTAATTTGCTGTGTTAATGTGTGCAACGAAAAACTATGGTTACAGTGTTACGGGCCCGCAAGGGCATTTATTGTTGTTGACGGAATTCATGGCACTAGGGACCACAATACTGAAGAAGCTTAGAAGGTGGATCCAAAACAAAAGACGCCGAATGCCCACCAGTGGCGTCATTATCCAGCACGAAAATGCGCGGTCCACACTGCTGCTCGCACAAATGCTTTACTCGAGCAGTTTGAGTGGAAAAATATCAACCACCTCCCTTAATCCTTACAGCTCGGAACTATCACCAAGCGATCATAATCTCTTCGGTAAGATTAATGTATCGCTGGCTACCCTTCGACAACGCCGAGGAGCTCATGGATGGAGTCAAAAAGTGGCTATCTACTCTGCAACACTGTCCCTTGACGAGAGGTTACAAAGACTTGTGCCACGGCACGACTTGTGCCTGAATTTAGGTGGTGACTATGAGTATGTAACTTTTGTATACATTTAGATGTTATTGTAAATTTGTTTACAATCTTACCAGCCAATCGGCGGTTGATTTTGGAATAGCTCTCGTATACGGTAAGGCTGAAGATGTTTTGTTTTTTAATTTCGCATATCCTATTAGGAAAACAAAACCGTTTCTATTGGAATATGGAGCCATTTACCTGAGTCATTAATTTATATTTACAGTAGCTATTAATGGATATTTACTAGAGCCATTAACGTGTATTTACGGAGCCATTAATGTATATTTACAGGAGCCATTAATTTATAAGTTAATAAAATTACTTGCATATCCTTTACAGGACGCAGCAGTCAACCCCAGCATTTGTTGGCTGTTCGCATAGTTTGCCATTGCTTTCTGAACGACTGCCATCAATACCATTTCATAAAAACAAATGTAATGCGGTCTGCTGCCAAATCGCCCACAGCTGTGTTTCGAACGCGGGTATGCGGGATTACGAACTGCGTCCATAACTCTTTGCCACGGAGCCAGCAATTTATAAGTTGCCAGAGCAATTAATGTGTGTGCACCGCAATCATTCATATGTATTTATCGCAACTAATATTGTGTAGTCACCTGCCCCATTAAAAGTGTACTTACTTCAACCGGTACAATCTTGCTACCTACACTTACTGGTACAATGTAGTTTCTTACCTGTGCCTTTAAGAGCAGCAGGCAAGGCCAGAACCCCAGACCCAGCCATCTCTCCCACGGCAAAGACCGCTGTTGTGAACACTGTAAGACCAGGAGCATGGTGTCCAAGAAGACCTGTGTCAGCCTGAAAACCAAACTTCATGATTATACGGATGCTGCTCAACAACATGGGCCGCAAATACAACTACCACATCACTTGCTGCAGCCACTGATGTCACTACTGCTTTTACAGCTGATCGTAAGACACCTGCCACTACAGCAACCTCAGAACCAACAACTGTCACCACAATTGTCAGCACCACCTTCGACAGTTTCGCCACCATAATCACAACAACAACAACAGCAACAGCAACAACAACAACAACAACAACAACAACAACAATAACAACAAGTACTACTACTACTACTACTACTACTACTACTACTACTACTACTACTACTACTATTACTACTACTACTACTATTACTACTACTTCTACTACTACTACTACTACTACTACTACTACTACTACTACTACCACCACCACCACCACCACCACCATCATTAGTACTACTACTACCACTACCATAACTACTACTACTACCACCACTACTACTACCACCAACAATACCACCAATACCACCACTACAACCATCACCATTAATACTACCTCCTATTTGTGTAAATGTAAGAGAAAAACCACATTAATATTTACCTGAACACTCGATGTCCGGGACAGCAGACCGGTACTTTCTTGCAAGCCGGACATCTTTCAAAGGCACATAACTGGAGCCACACCCTTGAAATAAAGTTATAGATAACTGACGTTATTCTGACATCTAAACAGCATAACATCAACCAAACAGCACACCATCAACCAAACAGCACAACAGACTATATCAACAAAATATAACATCAACAAAAGACATCAACAACAGACAATATCAACAACAGACCACATAACCAAAAGACAACATCAACAACAGACAATATCAACAAAAAACGACAACATCAACAACAGACAACATCAACAACAGACAATATCAACAACAGACAACATCAACAAAAGACAACATCAACAACAGACAATATCAACAAAAAAAAAACAACAACATCAACAACAGACAGCATCAGCAACAGACAATATCAACAACAGACAACATCAACAAAAGACAACATCAAAAACAGACTATATCAACAAAATACAACATCAACAAAAGACAACATCAACAACAGGCAATATCAACAAAAACAACAACATCAACAACAGACAACCTCAACAACAGACAATATCAACAACAGACAACATCAACAACAGACAACATCAACAAAACACAACATCAACAACAGACAACATCAACAACAGACAACATCAACAAAAGACAACATCAACAACAGACAACATCAACAACAGACAATATCAACAAAAGACAACATCAACAACAGACAACATCAACAACAGACAATATCAACAAAAAACAACAACAACATCAACAACAGACAGCATCAACAACAGACAACATCAGCAACAGAGTACACAACAACAGACAACATCAGCAACAGCACAACATCAACATTGCCTGCCTGCTTGCCGATTTCTTGTTTTTAAAGTTGCATATCTCTTACAGGACGTTGCAATCAACACCAACATTCTTCAGCCGCTGTTGATGTTCTTGGCATGATAACGCTCAGTAGTTTGCCATTGATTTCTGAGCGACCGGCTCAGACCGGCTCTTACCCCGTAAGTAACCAACGCGACGCGATCCGCTGCCGAATCTCGCGTAGCTGTGTTCCTCACGTGGATAAACGGGATTACGGAGAAAGTCGTTAAACCTTTCGCGAGGGTGACCTGCTCGCCAGGAAAAAAAAAATAATCTCACCGTTAAAGTAGTGTTAACAATGTCTATTGATTGTTTGAGAAGGAAAGATGGCGAGGTAGGGAAATGGTATCCCATCTCATTATGTGATGGCCCAGAATTCGTGGAGGCTAACATTTCACACCCCAACGGCAGTATCTGCCCACGGACGTACCTTTACTCAACTACAAAATATCTACTACGGGCTTACCTTTATCCAACGGCAAAACATCTACTATGGGCTTACCATTACCCAACGACAAAATATCTACTACGAGCTTACCTTTATCCAACGGCAAAATATCTAATATGGGCTTATCTTTACCCGACAAAATATCTAGTATGGGCTTACCTTTACCCAACGACAAAATATCTACTATGGGCTTACCTTTCATCATCATCATCATCATCATCTTCCACTTCTGCCGTCAAGCGTCGTGGGGAGGGCTTACCTTTACCCAATGAAAAAATATCTACTATGGGCTTACCTTTACCCAACGACAAAATATTTACTGCGGGCGTACCTTTACCCAACGACAAAATATCTACTGTGGGCTTACCTTTACTCAACGACAAAATATTTACTGAGGGCGTACCTTTACCCAACGACAAAATATCTACTATGGGCTTACCTTTACCCAACGACAAAATATATACTACGGGCGTACCTTTACCCAATGAAAAAATATCTACTATGGGCGTACCTTTACCCAACGACAAAATATTTACTGCGGGCGTACCTTTACCCAACGACAGAATATCTAGTATGGGCTTACCTTTACCCAACGACAAAATATCTACTGCGGGTGTACCTTTACCCAACGACAAAATATCTACTACGAGCTTACCTTTATCCAACGGCAAAATATCTAATATGGGCTTATCTTTACCCAACAAAATATCTAGTATGGGCTTACCTTTACCCAACGACAAAATATCTACTATGGGCTTACCTTTACCCAACGACAAACTATCTACTATGGGCTTACCTTTACCCAACGACAAAATATTTACTGCGGGCGTACCTTTACCCAACGACAAAATATCTACTATGGGCTTACCTTTACCCAATGACAAAATATTTACTGCGGGCGTACCTTTACCCAACAACAAAATATCTAGTATTGGCTTACCTTTACCCAACGACAAAATATCTAGTATTGGCTTACCTTTACCCAACGACAAAATATCTACTGCGGGCATACCTTTACCCAACGACAAAATATCTACTGCGGGCGTACCTTTACCCAACGACAAAAAATCTAGTATGGGCTTACCTTTACCCAACGACAAAATATCTACTATGGGCTTACCTTTACCCAACGACAAAATATCTACTATGGGCTTTCCTTTTCCCAACGGTAAAATATCTACTATGGTCTTAGCTTTACCCAACGGTAAAATATCTGCTATGGTCTTAGCTTTACCCAACGGTAAAATATCTACTATGGTCTTAGCTTTACCCAACGGTAAAATATCTGCTATGGTCTTAGCTTTACCCAACGACAAAATATCTACTATGGGCTTTCCTTTACCCAACGACAAAATATCTACTATGGTCTTAGCTTTACCCAACTGTAAAATATCTGCTATGGTCTTAGCTTTACCCAACGGTAAAATATCTACTATGGTCTTAGCTTTACCCAACGGTAAAATATCTACTATGGTCTTAGCTTTACCCAACGGTAAAATATCTGCAATGGGCTTACTTTTACACAAAGACCAAATATCTACTAAGGGCTTACCTTTACTCAACAAAATATCTACCATGGGCTTACCTTTACCCGACAAAGTATCTACTGTGGGCTTACTTTTACCCACAGACAAAATATCTACAATGGGCTTACTTTTACCCAGCGGCAAAATATCTACTATAGGCTTATCTTTATACAACGGCAAATATATGCAACGGGCTTACCATTACTCAAAGACCAAATATCTACTATGGGCTTACCTTTACTGGACAAAGTATCTACTAAGGGCTTACCTTTACCCGAAAACAAAATATCTACAATGGGCCTACCTTCACTCGAAAAAGTGTCTGCCATGGGCTTACTTTTACCTACCGACAACATATCTACTACGGGCTTACCTTTACACAAAGGCAAAATATTTACTATGGGCTTACCTTTACCCCACAAAGTATCCACTATCGGCGTACTTTACCCACCGACAAAAATAATAGACTTGGCGTGTGTGACTATGGTATACATACATTTGGGTCTTCATCAATGCTTCGGAGTTCGTGCACTGTTCCTGGATTCCCCCTCGCAGGAGACTGGAACACTTATGGAGACATCCGTGTGCGTATGGAAGTGATCTTTTACAATGCAAACTCAAACCGGCTGCGGCCTTTATTTCGCCAGAAGTTTGACAGCTATTTTCCGATGCTGGATCGAAACAATGCAACTTCCTGGGTTCAAACTCAAGATCACTGATTTCGTAGGCGTGTGAACTAACTAGCATATAGAGTGTGCTGACGAAGGTGTTCTAGTCGCAATATCCGTTTTGTCACTCATGAATGTAAAGCTGAGCCGTTACTATTTCCTTGTGTGTTGATTCCCTGCCTTAATTTTGCTGTTTGACTGCTGTTCGACCCGTGTCATTTCTCGTGACCACTATACATCACAACATTCAGTCATGCTTCTCTTACCTTGAGAAATAAATCTCATGTATTGATAGACACTCATAGAAGTCGAAGAAAGAAGTAGAGACTGGAAGACACGCTAGACAATATAACAGGTGAAAGCTATAGTGTGGCCACACTGGAATTCGAACCCGCCCTCTTCAAATAACGACATGGATCGCTGAAACAAGTGCGCATCGACGGACAATGAACTATACAACTCTTAATAAAAATCGACTTCTTAACATTAGCTGCATATCCTTTACAGGACGTCGCAGACAAGCCCCTAACTTTTTGACTGTTTGTGATTTCTTGATAAATTCAGCAGTTTGCCACTGTTTTCTTAACAATTGGCACTCATATCATTGTATGAAAACCACGCTAGGCGATCTGCTGCCAAATCTTTTGCAGATGTTTTTCGAATACGGTATGCGGATTGTAAATTGCATTCGCTAGCCCCTGCGCCACAGAGCCGGCTTCCTAAGAGTATCGGAACAAGGGGGTTGGCTTCTGCCGAGCTGATGATGAAGTTCACATAAACATAAGATACGTCTAGAAACCCCTACACCGGTCAGCTGACCTAAACCGTTGACTTCTCGTACTTGACTTGGGGACGTAAATTACAAACACCTCCAAAGTCGGAGTGGGTTCGCCAGATGGCGAGTGACACTGTTAATAGGGAAACCTAACCCACATACAAAAATCAATCCAGTGCACATGATGGACTACGTTTGAGTTCAAAGCTCTACTGAACTAGCCTAGTTTTTGTACTGATCGGATTACCTTAGTTAGTTGCATATCCTTTGCGGACGTAGCACTCAACCCCAGCAAATTTTGGCATTTCGTGATTCCTGGGCAGGTTTACGTTCAGTAGTTTACCATTGCTTTCTGAACGACCGGCACCCATACCATTTCACAAAAAACAACACAGCTGTTTCGAACGCGTATACGGGATTACGAACTTTGTCCGTGAAACCTACGCCACGGAGCGGGCTCGGATTACCTTGGGATCTCCATTAAAATATTCAGGCTTTTTATTGTTTTGTTTCCCTCGTTCATTGCTTAGTAAGGCGTAGATAGGAATGTTTGGTGTGGAATGGCTTTCGTCGCTTCAGAGGTCACAGATTGTGAGAATTGTATGGATTGATTGATTGATTGATTGATTTAGGAACCGACATCACAGCATTCGGGACATTCCCATAAGCGCTCCGTCTCCATCCTCAGCAGCCAGCGAAGAGTTTCAACACTAATAGTTCCAGTAGCAATCTGATTATATGTCCGTCTCGCATTTCCTCCGAGCGCCGAGCGTCGGCCAGATCCCCTCGTCACACCTCGTTGTCTCATTCTTACCAGACCATGGTGCTCCATCTGCTCCTCCGAGGTGTACACGTGCTCCCACAAGGCCGCAACCACGTCTGCCTTGTCATGCATCAATACTCCACCAAATTTTGCCGAGCCAGCCAATCTGTCCGCCTGTTCATTCCCCAGGACACCGGCATGCCCAGGAGAAAAGATCCAGGTGATGCTTACTACCCGTGACCTCTGAAGCGAAGCAAGCCACTCTGCACGAAGCTTGCCTGTTCTCACCCTTCTCAGCATGCTTTCTGAGTCAGTTACAATGTGTGTATGTATCGTGTTTTCTATCCAGCGGAAAGCTGCACTGACCGCCTCCACCTCCATTCTTAAGCTAGATGTAGTGTTATCATACGCCAGGCTCTCCTGCACCAAACGCCGACCATTAGTTTTTGCCAAGAACCCCCAGGCACTTCTCCTACCTCTCAACACTGACCCATCCGTGTAGATAATCACATCACCCGGGCGAGAATTTTCCTGAATTAGTTGCTGAATTGTATGGATATTTTGCCCTGGCCATGCGGGGGGTACGGGGGAATGAACAGGCTGATAGCCTAGCAGGGAATGCACCTCTTGGTGGTAGTTTGCCTATGGACAAGGGGGAGGTGGTCGTGCGCTTGTGGGACCAGGTGGAGAAGGCGGAGGAACAGATTGAAAACCCATATGTGAAAAGAATGAGATTGCGGGGGATCGGAAGAGGTTCTGGAAGAATCTCAAAACTGAGATGGAAGACCAGGAGAACGTTTAATCAGATAGCGGTGGGAACGACTCTTCGCTGGCTGTTGAACGAGGAGACGGAGCATGTATGGGAATGTTCTGAGTGCAGTGATGTCGGTTCTTAACTCAACTCAACTGAGTGAGTGCGTTTAGTAGTATGACAACTATTAAACAACACAGACATTCACTAGGGCTTGTTTCCTTAGCGACTCAATGAACATGATCAAGAGGATAGAGGAGGGGTCGATCCGAAGAGATTGGTTGCTGCCTCTGGAGCGGTCTCGACTGGCAAAGATTAGTTTCATCTTCGTGCCAGGGCATGCGGGAGTACAAGGAAATGAGCGGGCTGACAAGCTCGCAGGTGAGGCTACTGTTGAGGGCGGACGCGCCATGGACCAGGCCGACATTCTGAATGCTCTACGAGAAGTAAGACTTTTGCGAGAACCAAGTGATGACTGTGAATCTACAACAATGGCCAGACTGCGAGAGCAGTAAATTAAAAGAGGGGTGGCCAAACAAGAACACTACGCAGGAAGCCAAAGAAGATTGATAAACCAACACAGAACTGGCGTCGTTAGCCGCTACACATTGCAGGATTTGCTGAGGAGGGGATCCGAGCACTTATGGA
This sequence comes from Cepaea nemoralis, assembly GCA_014155875.1. Classification (NCBI taxonomy): domain Eukaryota; kingdom Metazoa; phylum Mollusca; class Gastropoda; order Stylommatophora; family Helicidae; genus Cepaea; species Cepaea nemoralis. Next base: position 102,362 of record JACEFZ010026208.1, read on the forward strand.
CTGAATGGTTCGATGTGCAATGAGGATGATCTGTCGACTAACTAACTAACTAACTAACTATTAAACAGAAAACGATTAGTAGTATGACTCTTCGCTGGCTGTTGAACGAGGGGACGGAGCATGTATGGGGATGTTCTGAGTGCAGTGATGTCGGTTCTTAACTCAACTCAACTGAGTGAGTGCGTGGGCGACACTGTGAGCTGTGAAATTCCCGTGGAATGCTTTTACATCTGTCATGTACGGTGACCTACTTGTTCGGAACAACGGCTGAATTGACTGATTTGCCTTTTCGGTTCACGAGTGCATTTTTCAGGAGACTCCTGGGAGTCGGCGCTGAAGCTACGGAGTTCGTGCTTTATGCAACACTTTCGACGGGTCACCCTGCGGTAAAAGACCGAGCCATGTGAGAAAATCCGGCTCAAAGAGGTATTTCTGGTGACTGTTGAGTCCATCGACGATTAACTGGTTTTCGTGTATGAATTTTGTGGTGGCATTCTGACGGCGGCATTATGCAGTGTACCTGGGCAGGCTGTTGGATTGCCGAGACTCCTGTCTGTTCCATTTTTCACATTGGACAATGGGGAGCATTTTGTGTGATATTCACTGGCACAGGAATGGAGCATAATGGGGGCGACCCGTTGCCGTGAAGTTGGAACCTCGACTGACTGAATGACTAACTGATACAGATTTTTGTCGAAGCGTTCGCCTGTGCATGTTTTTATTTTACTTCCGTGGAGTTTCCTAGTGATTAGTTAGTTAGTCTTTCCTCTTGAGCCTAAGGCTCTCAATGTCCGGCGGTTCGCTGCTACCTGTTGTAGATCCTGGATGTTCACTTGGCCGTTGAATGAGCCTTCTCTGATGATGGTTCTACGCAGGGTCTCTCTTGGTCTTCCCCGTTTTCTTTTCCCTGCTGGTGACCATAAGAGAGCTTGGTTGGTTCCTAGTGATAGGTTACGTTTATTTTTCACTGCCTTAGCCACGTCTATCGTGTCCCCTAAACCCACAGCTATAGGATATGGCAGAATTCGCACCCTGTCATATCAATGACAATGCAGGCCTCAGAAATGTATATTAACGTCAGTAGGTCAAATATCTGCTTGGACTGCCAAAGTAACTAACAAGGATTGCCTGAAAGTGACTAATGAAACTAGAACAGTAAGAAAGAAACAACAGCTTTCTTTGGCCATGTGATGAGAAGAGCGGCATATGAGAACATCGTTACAACCGGGAAGTCGAGGGGAAGCGAGACAGAGGCAGACGAAGAGAAATGATCTGTAGGAGAGACACGCACGGCTGCTCAGCTGGTATGGCACTTGATGATCATGAGATCAAATATCATACACATAAGGATTGTTTATATTATCTGCACGTGACCAAAAGCGATGCCCCTAATCAAGTCAGCTCAGCTTAACCTAGTTATGTAAAGTGATAGCCAAAGCACTGTGTTGTCCCAGAAAGCAGACACGCGAGACAAAGGCGTGTGTTAATATGTTGACCTGACACACAATTTCCCAACACACGGGTGGTAGATTAGTAGTTCCCAAACGGAATTCTCTCGGCCAGACGTCATCATTATGTTACAAATTTTCTCGGGACGTCACTTTCATCGCACGCAGCTGGAGAGACTCCTTCACCATCCTTCAATAACTCTACTTCTTCTTTCTCTGTTTCTCCTAAATAAATTCAAGGAAATCAGCAGTCAAATTGAGCTTGTTGACATCTCCACATAATTTATCTTTAAACTGAGTGAATAATTTTCTCTATTTTGCACATGTTGGACACCCCTGCAACAAATGTTTAGCTGTCATTGTACCAGTCCCACAGCAACATTCATCTACCCTGGGGTGCAGAAGAGCATTACATTCTTGTTTTGTTTTTCCTTTTCTACCCTGAGATATAGAGGTACCTCACAGCCTTGTTTATTCTTTCCGCTCTACCCTAGAATGTATAGGTACATTACAGTCTTGTGCAATTTTTTCTCTTATACCCTGGGGAGTAGAGGTACCTCACGGCCATTTTCAATTGATCCTCTTACGTCCTGGGGTGTTAAAATACACAAGTCTTGTTTAATCTTTCTCTTCTACCCTGGGGTGTAGAAGTACCTCACCATCGTTTTGAGTCTGTCCACTTCTACCCTGGTGTGTCGAGGTAACTAAGTCTTAGTTTAATCTTTCCTCTTCTACCCTGGGGTGTAGAAGTACCTCACCGCCATTTTTAGTCTTTCCTTTTCCATCCTGCGATATAGATATACCTTACAGTTTTCTTTAATCGTTCCTCTTCTACCCTAGGTTACCTCAAGGTCTTGTTTAGTCTTTCCTCTTCTACCCTGGGGTGTAGAGGTACCTGAGTGTTTTTTGTCACTGTTTTATCTTCTACCCTGGGGTGTAAAACTACCTGTCTTATTTAATCTTTCCTCTTCTACCCGGGGTGTAAAATTACATGTCTTATTTAATCTTTCCTCTTCTACCCGGGGTGTAAAATTATCTGTCTTATTTAATCTTTCCTCTTCTACCCGGGGTGTAAAAGTACCTGTATTATTTAATCTTTCCTCTTCTACTCTGGGATGTAGAGGTACCTCAATGTTGTTTTGAATCTTTCCACTTCTACTCTGGTGTATCGAGGTAGCCAACAGTTTTATTTAATCCTTCCTTTCCACCCTAGGGTACCTAACTGACTATTTCATTCTTTCCTATTCTATCATGGGGTGTGGAGACACCTACGTCGTGTTTAGTCTTTCCTCTCCTACTATGGAGTGTAGAGGTACCTCACAGTTTTCTTTAATCGTTCCTCTTATACCTAGGGCATCTCATCATCTTTAGTAGCCTCTCTTCACCTACTCTGGGGTGTAGAGATAGATATCTGTCTTGTTTGGTATTTCCTCTTCTACTCTGGTAGAGGTGCTTCCCAGTTTTTACTTAGTCTTTCCTCTTCTACCTTGGTGTGTCGAGATGCCAGCCAGTCTTGTTTAGTCTTTCCTGTTCAACCCCAGGGTGTAGAGAATCTCACAGCTTTGTATAGTCTCTCCTCTTCTATCCTGGTGATAGGGGCACTATGTGGCATTTCCCCTCTTTCCTCTTCTACAGTTGGATGGAGAGAGAGAGAGAGAGAGAGAGAGAGAGAGAGAGAGAGAGAGAGAGAGAGAGAGAGAGAGAGAGAGAGAGAGACTCTTGCATCGCTATGACATCGCTACAATGACCATGTATTGATTTGGCAAGTAAAATAGAGTCGCTTCAGAGCAGAACTATTCTACATCAAAATATACTACTAGATCCTACCATTGACAATCTTAACTTACCTTTAAGTGAATACACTGTTAATATATAAAGCGTTACACATTTACGATAAACTATACTTACCGGAAGTTTAAAACATGGTGTGTTCCTTCAGCACACAGAAGTGATATGTTACTAAATCATCCGTAACAACGCATGGTCACGCGTGTTTGCGACAGATCACGTGCTATAATATATCGCACTGGGACGCGATATGCTCAAAATTGCAGCACAATACGTCATATTCAACGCGGTATTAACAACGTGACACACAGACTAAAATAATTAAATGCCTGTTGTGTTTCCGATGACACATACTAATTATAATCTGAAAACGGAACCGGGGTCTCTAGGCCAGTCACCCCAAAATAGCAAAGCAAATGACAAGTGTGTGTTATATCAATATAGGCTAAAGTACGCTAGAATGTGCAGGGTGTCAGTAAAGTCTGGAACATAGGATAATTGGATCATTTAATTCAAATGAAATACAAAATTCAAAATTATCAATTGGATTGGAAGACGTGGTCATGTGGAGTTGTTTTCCTCGTTCATCAGACCATAATCCTCTTGATTTCTTGTTCTGGGGCATGCTAAAGGAGAAAGTGTACTCAACAAAAATCACAGATCCAATACACTTGACTCAACGAATAAGGAGTGAATGTACCAAAATTGAAAGCAATGTGGATTTATTGTATCGAATTCACGAACATTTTGTGAAACGCATCAACATTTGCACTGCAAATGATGGAAATCAAATTGAAGATGTTAGCTGAATAAAATTTTGTATTTTTATCCATGTGTCCAGACTTTACGGACACTATGGGCGATGTGTTTGACTTACAAGCTAAAGAAGTTATTAAGGGATGAAGAAATGCTGGTGTTTTGCATATGTGGGTCATATGTGCCAGTTTTTAGATGCGATGCTGACTAACACGAACTTCGGTTTCGTGTGGGGTTTCTGGGAAACAGACAAGTTTGACAAAGCAGAATTGAGTGATCAACACTGCGATAATACGCTCTTATTGGTCTGATTTTAATTGTCTCGTAGCAGTTTCTTGCTATGGGTCTCCAATTCCAATTCCAGTTCCCCCCCCCCCCCAAAAAAATAAAAATAAATTCCAAATTCGGTCTCCTCTAACCTGCTTCGTCAGCGGTGGTTATTGTTGAGAGCCGTAGTTGTGTGGATTGTTAGTCCTAATTCCTACTAGTTTTATTGGTTCCGCTCTGTTCGTCGGATAAATATGTTTTGTGCTGGTCCTGGTAAAGACCGGTCCTTGGTTGGGCCTATTGGGGCCCGCATTCTCTCGTTTGTTGGCTTCTTTTCTCTGTTAGCACTGCTACGTGCTTGCCGTTTCTTGTGTTATTCTCATCGGGGCTAGTCCCGGTCATGTCCAGTCCTCATAAGGACTCGATGTAGGCAAGGGCAGAGCATTCAAATGCAAGTCTCAAGTTGTCAGCGGCCCGAACTCCTTTACGTTTGTGATTTGGCGTTTTTCTTCATCGCGTGTGGGTGTGGTGTGGCAGCAAGATGACCTGGTCTCCCTGTCCTCCCAGCTCAGGTGCTCTACCGGAGGAGCCAACCCACCTTCCTGCCATTCACCCCGCCAGTGTTTTTTTTTTTAATTTTTTTTAATTTTTAAGATTAAAAAAAAAAAAAACATATATAAACATGCACAAATACAGTGTAGGGAGGTTATACGGTCTTTCCTGTTCTGCATAGGAACTGTCTGACCAGTCGCTGTGTTTCCGGGTTGCTGTTTATGTGCAGGTACTCCGTCATTGTCATTGTGTTCCCAGTTTTGACGAAGTGATCTCTCAGGTCCCTTCGCTCTCTATTGTACTTGTCGCATACTAGTAAGTAGTGTTCGATGGTGTTGTTTTCTCGGCACACTCTGCAGTATGGGTTTTCTCTTGTGTCTTTCCAATTGCCTAATCTGATTCTCCACAGCTGTCTGTTTGCCGGTGCTTTCATGTTGGTCTTGACTTGTGGCTTGTATCTGGGTTCACCCAATACTTGGTAGGCATGACGGCCTTTATCGCTGTCTCGCCACTGTTGCCTCCATTCCTTGAGAATGTAGTTTTTGACTATATTCTTCCCTTCTACTTTACCTAGGCCTGTGCAGATTTGATTAGTGCTAGTTATTCCCCGTTTCGCCGCTCTGTCTGCCTGTTCGTTTCCAGGGATACCCCTGTGAGCTGGTATCCATCCGATGGTGACTTGGCAACCCATGTACCTGAGGTTAGTGGCTGTCGCTAGTATCTCCTCTTTTATGTCAGGTCTGTTGCCTCTATTGAAGTTCCCGAGCGTTTGTACTGATGACAGGGAGTCTGTTAATATACACAGTCTCAGTGGTGGATTTTCGGACTGCGATCTCTAGACCTTTCATTATGGCAACCAGTTCGGCCGTGCATACTGCTGTCTGGTCTGTTAACTTGAACTGTCTCTTTAGCTTCCAGTCTGGGACCACTACTCCTGCTCCTATCTCTCCCTGTTCGTATGGGTCTGTAACGTCATAGCCCTTTATAGACCTGAGAACAGGAAGCAACTGGTGGGTGTAGCGAAACGCCAGTGGCCCATGTCCTTATGTATTCTGTTATTCTTGGTAAACAGGGGGAACCGGCTTTCGGAAGCTCTCAGTTCTCTTGTTCGCTCAATTCTCCATGAAAGATGGTTCTTTGGGTTATCTTCATACCACAATCTGTACATGGAGCGAGTATATATTTGTCTTTCCTTTCGGGTAGTCCCGAAGGCGCGCCTTGCGTCAAATGTGTACTGGTGCAGCGGCTGGTCAATTGATGGCCGGGCAAACAAGTACCGTTTGCAAGTTGCAACTTGTCAAAGTTAATTAAAGATAACGACAGAAGTGCAACAGACTACTGAGACAATTAAAAGGTCTCCTACTGGTGGTGGAGAAAGGTAACCGTAGGCTGTAATAAAGTTGGTACTTATAAATCTCTATTGTTGTAACGACGGAGAGGATATGGCAAAACAGCAGTCTTGCCATGTTGGTAGGGGGTGACCGTTAGCCGATTTGGCTGCGCGTCTTGTTCTTGGCATAGCCGGGGAAGTGAAACGGAACAATATATCTCCCCAGAGGATTTCATTTGTTCTTGGCGTCAGATGAGCTGTTGCTATCTTTCTGTCTACGGCTTGAATTGGGCAGATTGTCATCTTTCTGTTGTATATACTCAGTGGATGGCTATGGTATTTTTGGGGATGGAGTCCACCAATCTATGATCTATCTTCTTGAGCCAGAGGAGGCTATTCACGGGACTATCTCTTTCGTCTGTTACTAGATAGGATGATGTAGGGAAGATAATGGACTTCTCTATCTCATTGAGAGAACCTGCATTCCTCTAAATCTAGGTGTTCTGTGGGGCACTGCTGGTACATTGCGGCGACAGCTCAAACGAGAGCAGAGCCGGGAGGGGGTGGTATCTTCTTTCCTAGTCTTGCGGGGAATGGGGAACTACACTGCGTGCCATACAACCCCAATACTATACTATTAGTTAAGGGGGAGAAACACAAAGCTTACTCGGCGCACCACACCACAAGATCTTGCGGGTGAGAAAGGCATGGTTTGCAAGTGAGAGGGAAGCATGGAAATGATTGTGCCAAATCATAATAAAGGCTTGGTATGAATGTGGAGAGTGTGTCGTGTGGGCAAAAAGACAACAGGACTTCGTCCAGCTGGAGGTCTCCTCAAGCCCGGACGTGGTCAATCCAGGGGCCACCTGACAGGTCAGGCCCAGTCATTCAGGTATTAATTATAGTGTATTTGTGTGATACATGAGTCAGCCCAGTCGCTCAGGTTTTGTTTGTCATCTCCAGGGTCCTCTTCTATGAGAAGTGAATATGTCTTCTAACGGACATTATCACCAGTGCTTCTAGGCTAACGCCAATATGTCCGACGAGGCCAACTCAGGGTTTGGTGTGTTTAACTCTGAAACAGAGACAAGGTCCAGGTCTTGAGGCAAGGACATTTTGCATGACTGGTGCATTGCCGGTTTTTTTCAACAACATACGCCTGAGAGCAGTTGTTGTCTGGAGGGAGCCTAAGAGTGATTTTCTTGCATACTCATTTTATACCAGACATTAAAAGGCACCCATCCATTATCCCTCCACGAACACCTCACCGTATCTGCAACCGTAAAGCTTTTCATAGGTCAGTGAAGACCTGGTGCCGAATTAATTCATGTGGCAATGAACAGAAGTCCTCAACACACCAGTCGCTTGGATTCTACAAAAACCTGTGGAATCTACAACCAGTTGCTGGAGAAGGAAGGAGATTCTGACATCTTTGGTGAGATATATCTGGACAGATCAGACAGTATCTGAAGCTGGATCTGTGACTGTGGTGACTCGAGGCTCTGTGTCAAAACTTTACCAGTGTAGTGTCTGTGTAGATCTATCTGTTTATCTGCCTTTATGTGTTCCTGTGCTGTTCTTGATTAGGTTAATAAAATTACTTCCAAGTTGTTCTGACGACTGCCATGTTATTTATGTGTCAGCCAGAAGAACACTGCAGGAAATAGGTCCCTAGGTCGAAAGGAAGCGTGACAGTGAGTCCAGGGAAAACGGAGGAGGGTTGGCAGGTAAAGACCTATTCCAGCCAGGGCTATAGAAGATTAATTAAACATTGTGACCGGGCTATTTGGGACCCTCCACGTAGCTTGTTACAATTTCTGGGGGCACGTCGCGGGATATTTGAAATCCTGGTGGAGTTCTGGCTGATTTAGTGATAGGGGACAGATATCCTTGTTTTCTATCAATAGGTTCTGCCTACCGTGCCTGGCTATTGTCTATACTCTTCCTGACACAGACTGACCGACATACGACGTGTTGTGGTCGTGTAATGTAACTTGTTGTGTAATTGTGAGAAAAATTTTATTGGACAATTACCTCGTCCCTTGCCCTCTGAGTTTAAGATGGCATCAGCTGGGTTTAATGTCGCTGACGTACAGGCTACAGGGCGTGAAATGGGTTATGATGGAGCGGAGTTACAGAAATATGTGCAGGAGGTGGAAAGAGACTACAGACAGGCTGTGCGCGAAGCCAAGAGGATTGAGGCGGAGGCTGAGGTTAGGAAGATGGAGGCCGAGCAGGCAGTCAGAGACCATGAGTTCCGTATGAGAGAGCTGGAGCTGAAAGCTCAAACTGCCAAGGAAAGAGACGGTGCAGTGGGAGACACAGTTCTCCCTGACTCAACCACTTCTGGTGGCGGTCCATACCAGGCAATGAAGTTCCCATTGCTCCCGTTCGATGAACACAAAGATAAGATCGACCAGTATCTTCACAGATTTCGGTCGATGGCTTTGGCTATGGGATTGGAGCGAGGGAAATGGAACTTGAAACTCTCACAGGGCCTGAGGGGGACCGCGTACGAGGTCTATTCTAGGTTGCCACCTGGTATGGAGAATGACTATGAAGCTCTGGAGAAAGCACTATTGAAAAGGTTCCAGATGACAGCTCATACTTATCGACAACAGTTCAGAAAGTCGAAGAGAGAGCCAGGAGAGATGTTCGCAGCCTACAGTGTCAGACTGAAGTCTTACCTTTTGAAGTGGATGTCATTAGCTGGATTTGCTAACGACTATGAAAGTTTGGAAGAATTGGTGGTCGTGGACCAAATGAAGAGAATGATGCCTAAGCCATTGCAAACCTTCTTGCTTGAAAATGGGGCAGAAAGGTTAGACCTAGTCAACACGTTGGCGGAAAGGTATGTGCTAGCTCATGGGGATAATGGGGAATTGTCACAACCCAATCCCCGACCACCAGACACATGGTCTGGAAAGAAGAAGAACCCTAAAACAGCTCACACTAAGAAGGAGGATCCTTTCGATAAAGTTCCTATTAAGAAACCCTCTGGTAAGAGTCCACCTGGATCTCCTAAAAGAAAGTGGAGTGAAAAGTGGTGCGCCTATTGCAAATCTCCCACACACAATACGGTTGATTGCCGGCGTAAACAGAAAGACTCTCACTATGCTGCTTGTCTTGTAGAAACCGGGGAAGGGTCTCACAAGGAGGTAGAAGGGAGGGATCTTGGGAACAAAGATTTAGAAAAACCACCAGTAGTAGAAACGGTACTTGTGAACGGTCAACCAGTTGAGTGTCTCTACGACACCGGTCTGCAGTTTGAGGCTGTAATTTCATCACACTTAGTGAGTCCAGAGCAGCTAACCGGAGAATCTATTGAGATTCAAACGGCGACAAAGAGTGCGGTAGCGATGTCTCTTCCAATTGCGAAGGTGGACATCAAATCAAAATATGTTACCGGCACTATACAGGCAGCCGTTCTGCTAGATCCAATCTTCCCAATGATCTTGGGTTGTCGCTACGTCTTTCTAGGGATTCCAACCGAACCCATGTACGTAGGAGCGATGCAAACCAGATCTCAATCTGGAGGATGAGCAGACGCCGGCCTTGATCGTGAATCCCTTGCCTGGGGAGTTACGAGCTGCTCAAAGCCAGGATGCTACTTTGCAACCTTGCTTCAACCAGTTGCCAAAAAGTTCTGACCCACCAAGACGGGGTCAGTATTATATGAAGAATCGGTTACTGTACCGGAGAGCCGGAGTGGAGGATCGCCAGCATGGACAGCTGGTAGTTCCTAAGGCTTATCGGGAACAGCTTCTTCATATGGGACACACCATTTCTTTCAGTGGACATATGGGTGTCGGGGCAACTCTCCAGCGCATTTCCTGCCATTACTACTGGCCAGGGATGACTGGAGACGTGCGTAGGTACGTCAAGTCGTGCCCAGAGTGCCAGCGTGTGGCACCAAAACACTGGACGGCTCCGGTAGTCCTGGGAGACATGCCTATTATGAACTCTCCTTTCGAGAGAGTCGCCATCGATCTTGTTGGTCCTCTTCCTAGGACTAGGAAGAGGAATAAGTACATTCTCACGATGGTGGATTGCTGTTCCATGTGGGGTGAGGCGATACCTTTGGCCACAATCGACTCTAAGCGAGTGGCTGATGCACTGATGGAGACCTTTACTAGGTTGGGATTTCCCAACCAGATCCTAACGGACAATGGGTCTCAGTTCTGTGGTAAGCTGATGGAAGAAGTCTTTCGTATCTTCCAGACTAACCACATTCATACCAGCCCGTATCACCCTCAGTCTAATGGGCAAGTAGAGAGGTTTAATGGTACCTTGATGACCATGCTTCGGAAGCTGGCACAAGAGAAACCAGACAGATGGGATGAGTATATCTCGGCCGCCTTGTTCGCCTATCGGGAGGTTCCCCATGGGTCGACCGGGTTGCCACCAGCCACTCTACTATTCGGGAGGCCAATCAAGGGTCCCTTAGAAGCCTTATTGAGATGTTGGACAGAGGAGGAAACTTCTGAAGAAGCTGTATCCTCTTATAAATACGTCGAAGAGTTAAAGAAAAAACTCCAGACGGGTTGGGCTTTGGCAGCTCAGAATCTGAGGGCGGCCAGAAAGAGACACGCGGCCTACTACAATAGAAGGACGAAAGATAGGTCTCTTAAGGTGGGGGATCGGGTTCTGTTGTTACTTCCAGTAGGTTCCAATAAACTCGAGATTGGTTGGCAGGGGCCTTTCCCGGTGGAAAGGGTTGTGTCCCGCACCAACTATGCCATTCGGATCAGGGGGAAATCCAAAATCTTCCACATTAACCTTCTCAAAAAGTTTGAAGAACGATCTGATGGTACTTCTCTCCCACTCATGACTATGGCGGTCGCGATGGAAACTGAATCGGGCGAAGACGCGGATCGGGGTTATCCATTACACCCTGGGGAAACCTATAGGGATGTTCATATAAATCCTGATCTGTCGGCTGAAGAAACAGACCGTGTCATCCGGTTGTTAGAGTCCCATCAGCAAATTCTTACCGATCGGCCAGGGCGGACAGGGTTGGTCGAGTTTGATGTGACTCTGACTACCCAAGACCCAGTTCGCCAGAAAATATATCCAGTACCCTTTTCGAAAGAGAAGGCCCTGGAAACTGAAATCCAGAAGCTTCTGGACGATGACATCATCACTCCTTCGACTTCTCCTTATAATGCCGGGGTTGTCTTGTTGAGGAAGCCAAGCGGGGAGCACCGCTTATGTATTGATTACAGGCATTTAAACAGTTGTACGACATTCCAAGTTGAGCCGTTACCAAACACAAATCAACTGTTTGCCAGATTAAATAGGGCAAAGTACTTCTCAAAAATTGATTTAAGCCGGGGATATTATCAGATCCCTGTGAAACCTGAGGTTCGGCCAATGCTCGCTTTCAGTACTCCGAGCGGCCATTACGAATTTAAGGTGATGCCTTTTGGGCTGAGCAATGCGCCCAGTGTGTTCACACGCATGATGAGAAAGTTATTAGACCCTTTAAGGGATCCTTCTGTTGTCTCGTTTATGGATGATATTCTCATCGCGTCTGACAATATGAAAGATCACCTGAAATCCTTGGAAAAGATCTTCATAAGATTGAAAGAGGAGGGGTTAACCGCCCGTCCAGCCAAATGCATGATTGGCTATCAATCCTTGGAATTTCTGGGACACACTATTACCCCAGGGGGACTGGTACCGGAAGAAAAGAATATTGAGAAGGTCCGTCTCGCACCCCGTCCTAAGTCCAAAAAAGATGTTAGGTCTTTCTTGTCTTTGTGTGGGTTTTACCAGAAATTCATTCCGAAGTTCAACGAAATTGCGGCGCCGTTAACCGAGACCCTGAAGAAAGGATCACCAGATCTTATAGTCTGGACCCCGAGCTGTGAAGAAGCTTATGGGAAGCTGAAACAGGCTTTGGTGGATAGGCCAGTCCTGCAACTCCCAAATTTGGAGAAAACGTTTGTTCTGAGAACCGACGCGAGTAACATAGGGATTGGGGCAACTCTGTTGCAGGAAGGGCGAGATAATCCTTCGGTGCTGTGTCCGGTGGCATATGCCAGTCGAAAACTGTTACCCGCCGAACGGAATTACTCCACCGTCGAACGGGAATGTCTAGCTCTAGTGTGGGCGGTACAGAAATTTCAACCTTATCTGTATGGAGTCCAGTTTAAAGTACAATCCGACCATCAACCTCTGACGTTCTTGGCAACTTCTAAGAAACTGAATGCGAGGTTAATGAGATGGTCATTGCTCTTACAACCGTATCAGTTCACGGTCGAATACATCCCCGGAAGGGAGAATGTGGGAGCAGATTTCCTATCACGGCATCCTATGGTTGAATGTGAGGGTGGGGTCATTCGAACAGAACCACTGACAGTAGAAAGTCGTCGGGTTCGACTTTCTTAAGAGGGGGCCTATGTAGCGAAACGCCAGTGGCCCATGTCCTTATGTATTCTGTTATTCTTGGTAAACAGGGGGAACCGGCTTTCGGAAGCTCTCAGTTCTCTTGTTCGCTCAATTCTCCATGAAAGATGGTTCTTTGGGTTATCTTCATACCACAATCTGTACATGGAGCGAGTATATATTTGTCTTTCCTTTCGGGTAGTCCCGAAGGCGCGCCTTGCGTCAAATGTGTACTGGTGCAGCGGCTGGTCAATTGATGGCCGGGCAAACAAGTACCGTTTGCAAGTTGCAACTTGTCAAAGTTAATTAAAGATAACGACAGAAGTGCAACAGACTACTGAGACAATTAAAAGGTCTCCTACTGGTGGTGGAGAAAGGTAACCGTAGGCTGTAATAAAGTTGGTACTTATAAATCTCTATTGTTGTAACGACGGAGAGGATATGGCAAAACAGCAGTCTTGCCATGTTGGTAGGGGGTGACCGTTAGCCGATTTGGCTGCGCGTCTTGTTCTTGGCATAGCCGGGGAAGTGAAACGGAACAATATATCTCCCCAGAGGATTTCATTTGTTCTTGGCGTCAGATGAGCTGTTGCTATCTTTCTGTCTACGGCTTGAATTGGGCAGATTGTCATCTTTCTGTTGTATATACTCAGTGGATGGCTATGGTATTTTTGGGGATGGAGTCCACCAATCTATGATCTATCTTCTTGAGCCAGAGGAGGCTATTCACGGGACTATCTCTTTCGTCTGTTACTAGATAGGATGATGTAGGGAAGATAATGGACTTCTCTATCTCATTGAGAGAACCTGCATTCCTCTAAATCTAGGTGTTCTGTGGGGCACTGCTGGTACATTGCGGCGACAGCTCAAACGAGAGCAGAGCCGGGAGGGGGTGGTATCTTCTTTCCTAGTCTTGAGGGAATGGGGAACTACACTGCGTGCCATACAACCCCAATACTATACTATTAGTTAAGGGGGAGAAACACAAAGCTTACTCGGCGCACCACACCACAAGATCTTGCGGGTGAGAAAGGCATGGTTTGCAAGTGAGAGGGAAGCATGGAAATGATTGTGCCAAATCATAATAAAGGCTTGGTATGAATGTGGAGAGTGTGTCGTGTGGGCAAAAAGACAACAGGACTTCGTCCAGCTGGAAGTCTCCTCAAGCCCGGACGTGGTCAATCCAGGGGCCACCTGACAGGTCAGGCCCAGTCATTCAGGTATTAATTATAGTGTATTTGTGTGATACATGAGTCAGCCCAGTCGCTCAGGTTTTGTTTGTCATCTCCAGGGTCCTCTTCTATGAGAAGTGAATATGTCTTCTAACGGACATTATCACCAGTGCTTCTAGGCTAACGCCAATATGTCCGACGAGGCCAACTCAGGGTTTGGTGTGTGTAACTCTGAAACGGAGACAAGGTCCAGGTCTTGAGGCAAGGACATTTTGCATGACTGGTGCATTGCCAGTTTTTTTCAACAACATACGCCTGAGAGCAGTTGTTGTCTGGAGGGAGCCTAAGAGTGATTTTCTTGCATACTCATTTTATACCAGACATTAAAAGGCACCCATCCATTATCCCTCCACGAACACCTCACCGTATCTGCGACCGTAAAGCTTTTCATAGGTCAGGGAAGACCTGGTGCCGAATTAATTCATGTGGCAATGAACAGAAGTCCTCAACACACCAGTCGCTTGGATTCTACAAAAACCTGTGGAATCTACAACCAGTTGCTGGAGAAGGAAGGAGATTCTGACATCTTTGGTGAGATATATCTGGACAGATCAGACAGTATCTGAAGCTGGATCTGTGACTGTGGTGACTCGAGGCTCTGTGTCAAAACTTTACCAGTGTAGTGTCTGTGTAGATCTATCTGTTTATCTGCCTTTATGTGTTCCTGTGCTGTTCTTGATTAGGTTAATAAAATTACTTCCAAGTTGTTCTGACGACTGCCATGTTATTTATGTGTCAGCCAGAAGAACACTGCAGGAAATAGGTCCCTAGGTCGAAAGGAAGCGTGACAGTGAGTCCAGGGAAAACGGAGGAGGGTTGGCAGGTAAAGACCTATTCCAGCCAGGGCTATAGAAGATTAATTAAACATTGTGACCGGGCTATTTGGGACCCTCCACGTAGCTTGTTACAGTGGGCAATCTGTCCCTCACTTTGAAAAGCGACAAGCCCAGACGTTAAACCAGCGTCAGACTGCCCGTGACATGACCAGCACAATTCGCTATCAACTAATGCGCTCTAATGGCTACAGACTATACATGCTGCAGGGGGTTGGGGAGAGAAGAACCCATTGAGTGTTATAGGTTGTTTACAACTGATTGGTAGTACCTTTGGTAAGGATGACTGTCGTGCTCTTTTCATGGGCCATTGCCCACTGTTCCAAGCCTGACATCCAGCTCACGCCTGTGGCTCCTAGTAGCTGTCAGCATGCGACAGCGGCCACCCACCCGTAACAGCTGTGACAGGCTGGCTAAACCAAGCGCGGGTAACTGATTTGGCCTCAAACCAATCGGTGAACTAGGGTATGCCTACCCAGCATGTGAAGACAGGATTCGGCAGACTGCGCGGAAGGAATCATTGAGGATTCAACGGGCAAGACGGCGTTTACCTGCATGGCGGTTAGGCATTGAACCGCTACGGCCTCTGGAGTATTTATCTTTGTAGCTGTGGGTTGCATTTCGCATTTTCCTCATGTTGGACTGGTAGCATATCGTTCCGTCACCCTGCTACTGAGTGAGTGCGTGGCGCGACTCTATGAGCTGTGCTATTCACGTGGAATGCTTTTAAAACCGCTTGTGTTTGTACAATGACCTGCATGTTCAGAACAATGGTTACCGGCTGTTGCTGAATTGACTGATTTGCCTGTGTCGCTTATTTTCCCTGGAGGAAAGTGGAATCAACAAGCACATCTTCAAGCTTATTATCTTTTGGGATTATTGACTGACTTCTGTCTACACTCCTCCCTTCTGTCTTCCCTTCCATATATCTATTCCTTTCTCTCTCTCTGTTATTCCCTCAACACATACTCCGACAACAGTTCCTTTCAACGATTAATAAAAGATTTATTAATAAAATCTATGTCTGGTGTATGTATGGACTGTGTAAGCGTAGTTGATAGTGTTTTCTATTGTTGGTGCAAGAATGAACTCGTAATGTCTAGCAGCGGTATCACATCTCGCCCAATCATTCTGCCAAACCACCGGACATCACATAAAACAGGACAGATCTCACCCTGGATGTTCTGTATGCTTGAGTCTGAAGGTAAATCCGTTATTGAACGAAACAAAACTGTTCACCACTGGATCACCGTAAAGAAATAATATTCCAATAAGTCTATGACTTCGCCCGAGTCTGTTTCATGAAAATACTTATCCAACATTGAAAAAAAAACCACATCACCACAGTCCTGCATATTGTCTCTAATGAATAGCACTGTTCTGACTTGTCTATTGTTTCTTAACTATGCGCACAAGACTTATGTAGTTTTATATTGCTTTTCTTTCTGCAACTTTATCTTTCTTTTTCAATTATTACTTTGGTTATCTGGATATTCTTTTCTTCTTTTTCAAAGTTCCTTTAAAGGTATATTTTGTTTCGTATTTGATGCTGTCTAGGTTATTCCTTGGTTTATTGAGGTATTTGCTCTCCCCACAAATGAAATGCCTTGAGTTTATCAACAAAGCTTTTCCTGTATACAAGACGTATGTGTCTATCTTCTCTGATATATCCGGATGGGAGTTGGAACCTATGAGAAGTATAACATATCAAGTGATAGGCGTCTGCCACTTAATACTACTTATGCAAGTGTCCTTCTCCAGCAGTAATGACAAGGCTTCCGAAGTAAACACCAACATAAGACATATGAATTCACCAAAGTCTAAACTATTCACTAATTGAAAGCAATGGTAAACGCTATGCACACACATCTATTTCCTTATGCTAAACTAATACGCTAAGGTTATAATACCTTATATATTCACTTATCCTCCCGGAATCGAAATTAATAATTAAGCACATCGGCACTAATATCCCATTGCCTTAAACAATACGGGACTATAATTTCTTTTCCACACCTGGGAGTAATAGATATCTCTGTCCAGTTTGGAACACACACTAATCAAGAAACCCCACGTTCTACTATTTATAACGAGTGTCCAATCCTCCGTTGATTGTTTGATCTACAATCAAATTTGCCGTAAGTCCCCACATCAAACGTCTGTGAATTCACATATAGTTAATTGCCCTTTTCTATCCGTGGTTACGCTGTTTCCCTGAGTTCCCCGTACGCGAATACTTCAAAGCATCCTAACTCGTTGATCGTTTTCTCCGTTCATTTTTCCCCAACGCGATCTCCCCGGTTCCCGTGTCCGTACGATCCGATCGTCAGGCAATGAACTCTGCGAACACCTGTATCCTATTTTTATATTCATAGGTCAATGATCTTTTCTTTATCCTCCTCTCAGAATGAAGTACACAATTGTTAACCCTCCTCCTTCATTGTATTTTGATATGTAAGTTCTCAAGGAATCACTAAACTGCAGTTTTTCCGTGACAGCCTGCTCGGTTCACGAGTGTATTTTTCAGGAGACTCCTGGGAGTCGGCGCTGGAGCTACGGAGTTCGTGCTTTGTGCGGCGCTTTTGGCGGGTCCCCCTGCGGATAGAGACAGAGCCATGTGAGAAAACCCGGGTCAATGAGGTCTTTCTGGTGACTGCCGATTCCATCGACGATGAACTGTGTTTTCGTGGATGACTTTTGTGTTGGCATTCTGGCGGCGGCATTATGTACAGTGTACCTGGGCGGACTGTTGGATTGCCGAGACTCCTGTCTGTTCCACATTTCACATTGGACAGTGGAGAGCATATTGTGTGTTATTCACTGCCACAGGAACGGGGCATAATGGGGCCGACCCGTTGCCGTGAAGTTGGAACCTCGACTAACTAACTAACTAAATAACTAACTAACTAACTAACAAAAGCTTTGTGGAATGCGATGAGCACAGCAAGGCACGTTGACTTGTCTTGCCATTGGATTCAGATGGACTCAGGCGAGAGAGCGTAGTCGACGAATTGCGCAACTCTTTCTCACTTTAATCCAATTCATCGCGCAAGTCATTCTTCATCCAACCGCCATCTTAGAACTCACGGCTCCATACTTTCAACCCAACTGGATGCTTGCTTGTGTTCGTTGGCTTGAGCTCCAACGCGAAGTCCTGTATGTCGGATGAAGGCATCCTGTTGTCCAACATCAGTGTGATGTCATACAGGACCTGAGTTTTGCGTGAGTATCCGTTGTCCCATGTCTGGCTTATTGGTGTGCAGACTGGTGGTTCCTCGCCGTACAGGCAGACACTCTCCGACTTCGGAGGAATCGGCGATCCTACTGACTTTAGCCAGGACCCCGAAGGGACCTGTTGCCCAGGACGCTCGACGAGGACGCGTCAATAGGTCTTGGCCAGTATATAACCCGGCCCTGGTGCCTTGGAAACACCTCTGTGTCCCAACCCAGCTGGATGAAGTGAATGGTCATCATCAAGCTTGATGGACAAACAACAAAAAGAACACACAACTGAAAGAGTTAAGGAACTTGATATTAGGGGTGTGTTTAGGTATTCGTTGACACAGGCGAATTGCGTATGTGTGATTGTGATAAACGAATGTTCTAGGTAAATATTCTTGCTCTTTTGTTCCCTGATAAAGACGTTAAAACGTTCCCCTTGTGTGTGTGTGTGTGTGTGTGTGTGCGCGATCGCGTCGCTCTCTCTCTCTCCCCATTCTTTTGTAGAAATTTCTATTTATATTTTGCGTTCATTCATGTTTAAAGAAACTGGTTATGTCTAGGTTGTATAAAAATAAAATGACAGTGCGTTTTGTTGTTTTGGGCATTGAAAAAGTTAATCTGACAAGGCGGTCTGAACTTCAGTTTTGTTCATCCATCTCCTCCACGTTCATTAGCCTGTAATCTGTTTCCATTTCTCTTTATCCCCAATGACATTCACTACGTAATGAGACCTAGGTCACACAGTTTAGGTGCTTCGGTCATATAAATAGAAGCAGCTCTTTGTTAAAGGAAGGAGAGAAAAGGAGGGAAATTGTAGATGGCTAAGGCAATGTTACAAGTGGAATGGACTGAAAGAAAACATTCAAACCAATGTATTCCCGTAGTGAATTTAAACACGAACGCCAAAAACACAATATTCAGGTTGATAAAGAGAAATATGAAGACACCTTTCCAGAGGGTGTCTGGTTGGGCATGCGTTAAAATGCTGCGCTTGTTCCTGCCGTGAGGCGCCATCGTCATTTGGAGGTGGCAGGTTCGAATCCCAATCAGCAACTATAACTTTCAATTTTTTATGTTGTCTAATTTGTTCTTCTTCCATGAAGCACCAAACAACACATGTATGTTTATTTTATGAACTGTCATAGTGGCCTCAAAGGGTTCCCCAACTGATATTTATGTGTAATACGTGTACAAAATTGGAACCGACCAATCATTTCTCTTGTTTAAATGTTCGTTAATAAACTAGAGACTGCATTACGGTCCTATGTGTCTGTTATTTACTCATGCTAGTTCAATATACAATTCTGAGACTTATGGTGCTATTTCAATTGTGAGATACAAATTCTGTCCATATTCCATAGTTGTGGCATCACGAGGGTGATAGACCTGGCTAATGAAGATACAAGGAAATGCGCAGCATATTACAGCTGATCTTCGATGTGACGATGATGTAGAATAAAACAAATGAGGAAAATTTTTTTTTTTAAATGTGCTTCTTTTCTCTGATTCCCGGACTGTGTGATATGAGTATTCTTTTCACTGACCTAATTTTATTTTTCATCTTTCCATTCGGTTATTACTTACTAATGAAGTCACTGAGTTGTCTCCCATGTGTGTTTATATGTTGTGTTATGTACAGTATTTGTTTTCTGGTGTTAATAGCATATCCGTTCGAGGACTTCGTAGTCAACCCCAGCATTTTTTTGGGCTGTTTGTGATTCCTGGGCAAGTTTACGCTCAGCATTTACCATTGCTTTCTGAACAACCGGCACCCATACCATTTAATAAAAAACCAACACAAGGCTGTCTGCTGTCAAATCGCCTGCAGCTGTGTTTCGAACATGGGTATGTGAGATTACGAACTGCGTTCATAAACCCCTTCGCCACAGAGGCCGATCCGTGGTGAAAAGTTTATGGACACAGTTCATAATCTCACATACCCATGTTCAAAACACCGCTATGGGCAGCAGATCGCCTTACGTCGGTTTTTTATTAAATGGTATGAGTGTCGGTTGTTCAGAAAGCAATGGAAAACTACTGAGCGTAAACTTGCTCAGGAATCACAAACAGCCCAAAAATGCTGGGGTTGACTGCTACATCCTGTACAGGATATGCAACAACTTTATTTTTGCAGATGTTGGCTAGCTGTCGCAATGCTGTATGTTTTCCGTAATTGTGTTCTGTAAAGCTGCATTACTTCGTGCTAATTTATATTTTTTATATTTCCACAGCTTTACCACAGTTCCACAAATGTTTTTCCATTTCCAGGGACCCCGCACTGAGCAGATATCATTTGCAGGACTAGTTCTGTCCTTGTGGACAGCATACTAGCACTCTTTCCTGGATGAGTCTATCTTATCTAGGGCACAGGATGGCTTCTGGAAAGTACTTCATGTTATTGAAAACAGCTATTATTTTTTGTCACTATCCCTAGACTACTAATAATCTGCAAGGAGGTATGTTGTCCGAGCACTGAAGCTCCTTCAAGAGGATGGCAATTTGTGTTGTCAGGATACATATAACACAGTAAATAAAACAAATGTAGTTTCTGAAGAGGATGTGAAGAATACCATGGACTGACAAAAAAATGAGAGTTCTTCAGGAAACAAATGAAAACCACACACTGATTACAGAAGTGAGATGTGAACAGTTAAATTGATAACAGAAGTGAGATGTGAACAGTTAAATTGATAACAGAAGTGAGATGTGAACAGTTAAATTGATAACAGAAGTGAGATGTGAACAGTTAAATTGATAACAGAAGTGAGATGTGAACAGTCAAATTGATAACAGAAGTGAGATGTGAACAGCCAAATTGATAACAGAAGTGAGATGTGAACAGTCAAATTGATAACAGAAGTGAGATGTGAACAGTCAAATTGATAACAGAAGTGAGATGTGAACAGTCAAATTGATAACAGAAGTGAGATGTGAACAGTTAAATTGATAACAGAAGTGAGATGTGAACAGTCAAATTGATAATAGAAGTGAGATGTGAACAGTCAAATTGATAACAGAAGTGAGATGTGAACAGTCCAGATTATTTGGGCACATTATGAGGAGAAATAAACGTGAAAACTTAATAATAGCTGGCAAAGTTGATGGGGAAAAGTAAAAAGGAGGGTGGGGCATAGATGTGAATACCGAGATGGTTTGGTAACATGCTATAATTGTGACAAAAACACATTCTTGATCCAAGACCGGTGATCATGTGATACACCAAACATGGCTGTCCATGCTTACTGGCATGGCACATGATGATGATGATTATAAAAACACAGGTTATTATTTTATGTTAAGAAGTGAAAAACAACAATAACAATGCTCTGGTTGTATACTGTTCTTTGTGATTACTCTATTAAATATGTACATTGACACACAATACAGGCATGAGACCACCTGGTAATACACACGTAGTAATATCAATAGGCTGAACATGAGAAATGAGAGGGCTAGAACACTTCACGTTTTCACCGCCCCAGACACTGGTGGTGTTACATGTCATATTTGTACTGTTACGTCTTAGGATTAATCTTATCATAATCACATGGCAAGTCTTATCCAGAATGCTGCTCTCACCAAGATCACCAGAAAGAATCTAGATTTTTCTTCAGTTCCCCTTCTTCCTGTCTTTCCTGCTCACAGTGTCTTAAATGCCCATACAGATATTAAATGTCACACATCTGTCCTCACATCACTGAAGGTAATTCATTCAATAACATGGTAGCAGACAACAAGCAGCCTGACTATGGAGGCCATGGCAGTAACTACAGCTGGAGACACAGACTTTCACCCAGACATGCTTTCTCACTGACTCAATGATTATGCTCAGGAAGATAGAAATGGGCTGGGCTTGAAGACATTGGGTGGGCCTATGAGGAGGTCAGGGCTGACACAAATCAGCTTCATTTTTATGCCAGGCCACATGGCTGCAAGAGGAAATGAAGTTCATAAATAAATACACACAATTTGTTTGGCGCTCATTGAAGTGGGGTAAAGAATTAGAGACTAGAGGATGCACTAGACAACATAACAATTGCAAGCTATAGTTACCGACCGGGATTTGAACCTGTCGCCTCCAAATGACGACGGCGCCTCACTGCAGGAACAAGTGTACTTTGACGCATGACCAATTAGACACCCCTAGCTGATAGGCTTACAGGCAAGTCTACTGTGACAAGCAGAAGTGTAATGGACCAGGTGGATATACTGAATACTCTCAGAGAAACTGTAATTAAACAGATTATTGATGACTGGGAAGCTGTAACCATGATTAGATTCCAGGAACATCAAGCAAATGGGGTGAAGCCAGACAAATGCGATCTACAAGGGGCCAAAGAAGAATAGTCAACCAACACAGAACTTGTTACATAGTCAAGCAACACAGAACTCGCAGCAAGCTCAGGAAGATACTGAGGAGAGGGTCTGAGCCCTTATTGCCTGGATAGTTTGATGTGCAGTGAGGATGATCTGCCGACTAACTAACTAACATGGTAATACTTTATGAAGTAAATTCACACCCTTTCACATCGGCAGCTTGAAGATTCTTCTTCTTCTGCGTTCATCCAGAGATTTTTTTTCCGGACATGACTGCATTGTACCTGTTTACAGCAGAGATGTGTTCTTGCGCCGTTAGGCCGACACATTCAACTTCTGCAGGCATTTTTTGACCGGGTTAACCTTCCCGGGGACTTGAAGATTCAACTTAACATTATTCTAGCATCACTGCTGATGTTTCATGCAATCAATGATGGTATTTCATTAAATAAATTCACATCATGCGTACACAACTGGAGTAATATATTCCTGAAACAAATTTTCATTAACCTTACACAACTGGTACCAATGCAGAGTATTTCACTACATGCTCAGATCAATCTTACATCAGTGGTAGTACTTCATTCAGTCACTGCTGGCATCCTATAGAACAAATCGGCACAGGTTTGTACACTTCCGTAATGCACACATTACATACATCTGTTCATTTCTACAACATATATTCTACACACATCTCTATAGATCAACAAAATGTGCACATCATCATTAATGAATATGAAAATCTTGGATTAGCTCAGATTATTGTTCATGAGATTTCACAAACAGATCTTTTGTCTTCTTCACTTTCTGACAGCAAGAAGTGGTCTGAATGAGGATCACTGGCAAAACCAGCGTTTTAAAACACCCGTATAGTTTAACTAATTGTATGGCTGTTAACAATCATCTTTCTGAAATCTTTATGGGTCTAGTCAACATACAATTGCTTACATTATTATTTGGTTTGAACTTGTCTTGCAGTTAAGCAAGTAATTACGTATTTGATACACGTATGTTTTTAATCAGTTGTACAGCTGTGTAAACAATCATGTTCCCTATATTTGTATGATTTTAACCGGTTGCACAGCTGTGACTTGTATTTTAACCAGTTGTGCAGTTGTGACCTATATTTTAACCAGTTGCACAGCCATGAAAATAATCTTGCTCTTTATACCTGTACAACAACTTTTCTGGTGTACATATGGTTGCAGCCATCATACAACTGTGGAAAATTTAAACTAATATAACACAGCCACTACATAATATTTGGCTTGATTTTGGTTAAAGATCGCTTTCTTTGCACAAAGATATTGCCATAAATGCTCTAGTCTCTTCCTACAAGAGAATCTCAGCTCAGTTCCCACGGAGATGATGCTTTGGTAACCGATCAGAAGAAAAGTCTCTACATCATCCTTGTTTGTGTAAATGATATACGTATGTATGTATGAATCTGTGTATGTATGTTCGTGTAAATGATATATGTATGTGTATGCATGTATGCGTTTATGCATGTATGAGTGTATGTGTGCCTGTCTCATAACATGGTAATATATAGTGTTTATGATCACAGCATTCATGTGACAATGTTTTTTCCCCCTATGTAAATGTAACATGCACAACAGATAATTGATGTACAAAAGATGAGTGGTTGGAAGGGCTGAATGTAAAATAAGCCTGCATGGTGTCCAATTTGTGACCCCTTGAAGACAAAATTTGCTCACTCCACTAAATGCATACCGTTTTCAAGCTCCAAAGCAACCTGAACACCAATGCATAGGACTGAGTGTGTAAACAATCTTCCAGAAGATTCACAAGCAACCAATCAACCATCTGTAAGGTCTCATCGCGTTCATCTTACACAACGGTGATGTTTACAGCTCAATATCTCAAAGATCACGATGACGTGCTAGGCCACCATTTCGGGACATGTGCCTTCAGAGAGATGACAACTCCATCCTGTGACACAACCTCTAGGTTCTCTTCTACGTGTTCAAGTCTGACAAGACAAATGCCAAACTTTCCTTGTGAACTACGGAATTTACCAGCATTTTTGCCTTTCTGTGTGGTTATTGTTGCGTCAGGCTCAATTGGTCCTAGCCTGCAAGAAGATTAAATAAGTTATTTCTTTACAGGGGGTTAAATTGGTCATAACCTATAACATAAACTGGTTATTATTACACAAGGTTAAGTTCATTTTAGAAAATAAGAATAAAAACTAGGTATCACACCATAATATTTCTATCACCTAAAACAAAATAACAGTTGGTTATTGTAATATAAAACAGAAATGATTCTAACGATAAGAAAAGACACCAATGTTAGTTTTAGTTTAGTTTAGTCGATGGATCAACATCACAGCACACAGGTGCAAACCCATAAGTGCTCCGTTCTCCTCCTAACTCAAACCTGAGTCTGGAGAAACTCAGCTCAGTGCATGAACTCCGTAGCAGCGGCAAGGATCCTGAAATACTTTGGGTAGATTTTTAACTCAAAATTTTGCCCGGGCAGCACCGTTAGGCTACTCTTTTTTGATTTCCAACTGGCAAGGGATTTTTTACGTGCACAACAATGAACATAGGCATCCGATCTCACTACCCAGAGACCAGGCGAAATTTTATTACTAGAAGTCCACGAGAAAAAATCCTGGTCATCACTAGGGCTTGAATCCGGGACCTCCAGCACTCGAGGCCGACACCATACCTCGAGACCAAGCAAGATTATGAATATTCAAATAGTTATTATATGCCAGCCGGACACATAATCAGACTGCTACTGATACCATTAGTATTGGAACTCTTCGCTGGCTGTTGTAGATGAGAACGGAGCACAGGAATGTCCTGAATGCTGTGATGTCAGTTTTTAACTCAACTCAA
This sequence comes from Cepaea nemoralis, assembly GCA_014155875.1. NCBI lineage: Eukaryota > Metazoa > Mollusca > Gastropoda > Stylommatophora > Helicidae > Cepaea > Cepaea nemoralis. The sequence continues at coordinate 127,367 of JACEFZ010026208.1, forward strand.
ATAGTTCTTATAACATCAATTTTGATAAACTCTAAACAGGGTTTAAAGACAAGAGGAATGACTTCAATGCACCACTTTTATCTCATATGGCTGTCTCTTTCAGCAGAGCGATCTGCTGAGAGTGTCGCACAGAACATGAACTTCATAGCTCCAGCAATGACCCCCGGAAATATCTGAGAAAATTGTGCTTGTGAACTGAATGACTGAATCTGGAAACAAACCTATTACCGTTGGAACATGAGGCAGGCAGATTAACCACTTACCCATACACGACACCATGAGACCAATTAACTCTGACAAGAAAATAATCCTGGCTAAGTATCATATGCCGGCTTCCTGGCCTAGAGGTTAGTGACTTTTCTCCGTAATCTCGTATACTCTCGTAAGTAATGTGACGACGGCGAGAATCAGCAGTGGTTCAAATCGCGTCGGTAACTTACGGGGTACGTGAGCCGGCCGCTCAGAAAGCAATGGCAAACTACTGAGCGTAATCTTGCCAAGAAATCAACAATCAGCTGAAAGATGCTGATGTTTACAGCAATGTCCTGTAAAGGATATGCGAACAAGTATCATTTGCTTTATGGTAGAGAGGTTATAGCGGGTAAGGTTCTGTCAGGGATCAGCCACTGGATAGATGGAATGTAGCGTGCGATTACCCAACTCTAGCTGACAAGTGATAAATTTCTGTTTAAATTCTCTTTCCATGTGTTGTTTCCTTAGGATCAATTACAATACCAGAAGGAAGATGCACGACACAGATTAAGAGCAGAATAGGTTGGGGAAAGCTGCACTTCAGAAAGAGAAAAATATCTTATGTGATAAGCCACTATCATTGAATATAAGAAAGAAAGTGCTGAAATATTACATAGAATCTGTGTTGCTGTATGGCAGAAAATCAATGAACAAGTTAGGGAGAGCCTAGAAGCAATGGAGATGTGGTTTCTGAGTTTGCGAATACCTTAGACTGCCAAGTAACTAACGAGTGCTTGGAAGAATCTAAAGGAACTAGAACATTATATACAAAAATAAGAAAGACACACGCATGCTTTGATCATGTGATGAGAAGAGAGGCATTGGAGAACATCGTGATGACTGGAAGGATCAAAGGGATGAGGCAGAACAATAGAAATCATTCTGGATGGATTGAGATGGTGGCATGAAGGAATATCATCACCACAGCTAATCAAGAATACCAAGGATCGAAACCTGTAGAGAGATGTAACAAGCCTATGGCAGTTGGCAGGGCTGATAATGATTATGTGTTCAAGTCTCCCTCAATGTTTCTCTGTGGTAGTAATTTGAACTGGTAAAATAATGTAACTTGCTATTTTAGTATATAAACTAACAATATAGGGTGTATTTTTAAAGACTGTGGGGTTTTGAAACATTGCCATTCCAAGTTTTGTATTTACCGTTTGTGGAGTTCATGCTGTTCTTGGAATGGCAATATTTTCAAAAGCCCCAGTCATTAAAAAATACACCTTATGTAAAATATTTGTAAAGAGAAATGACTTTAGAAATATCCATAAATAAACTTATCTACGCCTCTCCCTATCTAGAGGTAATCAACTGAATGTCTTAATGCTCAGAATCAGCTACCGCAGACTCAAAGACAATCTGTGTAATATTTAGGTCATTTTAGCTGATACGAACACACACCCAAAAAGTCAATACAAACTACAATAAGTTTTTTTTTAACATTCTGATTACAAAACATTTTTTAATGCACCCAATTATTAGTATAATAAAAACCACCTGAATCGCAAGCATTGTGGTTAAAAGAATAATGGAAATATATTCAGGTGTCTCATATAATTGTTGGCAACAACAAAATATCAATTACAGCCCTAAATATCTATTATTTTCTGCAAATGTGACATACAGGTTACGGCCATTGTTTTCCACAAAAGGGACAAGCTGTAGCCTTAGATCCCCAGACCATGACTAATTTAGCTCTTCCCTCATCTGTGGAGGTTCAATTTCCACTAGTGGAAGAAATTTAATTTCACCTGTACAGTTCTAGACTTGATCCAGCAGAAGTTTCCCCATCACGAACATTTGAAAATATGAGCCCCAAATACTGACCTCTCAACTCTAAGAATTAACATAAACAAAAGGCAGCATGTCTGCTGCACCACTTACTTGTCCAGGGTCACGGGCACAATCCGTTTACGTATAACCCCAGTATGGAAGGTTCTGGCTGTTAGCTCCTGACCAATGTAGCAGCCTTTCTGAAAGTTCACTGCAGAAACAGTTTCAAACAGTATTAGAAAATACCCAAACACAATCAGCAATGAGCTGAATATTTCATTTTAGGTGGACATTGAGGGAGAGGGGAGGGTTGGTTAAGCATAGCTGTCATAATCTCATCTTGTTCCTCTTGGACTTGTGGTGTTGAGGTGTAGCATAAACAGCGGGAGAGTACCTGTTTATGGGCTTCCTATATCAAGAATGCCATGGATCTGTTATTCCCTCTGTCCATTGTTTACACGGTCAACCTCTTCTTCTGGTTCCATTTGCTCTGCATCATTGCTTGTTGTGGTATACTGTCAGCTGGTAGCCTATTTATGTGGCTGAACCATTTCAATTGATGTTTTCTAATTAAATCTAGCACAGCTATTACCACCCCTGTCATCCTGATTTCATCATTTCTGATTTCTGATCTCTTCTTGATATGTTGAGTATTCTTCAGGGTCGCTTTCATTGCACACATATCTCCATGTTCACTGGACAATTCCTTCACTGCACACATATCTCCATGTTCACAGACAATTCCTTCACTGCACACATTCTCCATGATCACTGGACAATTCCTTCACTGCACACATATCTCCATGTTCACTGGACAATTCCTTCACTGCACACATATCTCCATGTTCACTGGACAATTCCTTCACTGCACACATATCTCCATGTTCACTGGACAATTCCTTCACTGCACACATATCTCCATGTTCACTGGACAATTCCTTCACTGCACACATATCTCCATGTTCACTGGACAATTCCTTCACTGCACACATATCTCCATGTTCACTGGACAATTCCTTCACTGCACACATATCTCCATGTTCTCTGGACAATTCCTTCACTGCACACATATCTCCATGTTCACTGGACAATTCCTTCACTGCACACATATCTCCATGTTCACTGGACAATTCCTTCACTGCACACATATCTCCATGTTCACTGGACAATTCCTTCACTGCACACATATCTCCATGTTCACTGGACAATTCCTTCACTGCACACATATCTCCATGTTCACTGGACAATTCCTTCACTGCACACATATCTCCATGTTCACTGGACAATTAAAGTCTCCACTAAATTTATTCAGCATATACACGGAACTTTTGAGGATGATAGTTTATGATGATCACACTGATGCATACTCTGCAAGTGCCTCACTAGTAAACTTTTATAAGCCGACCCTCAAATATGACTTCTACACAGTTATCAACAAAAGGGTGACTCACAATGATGAAAAATACTGAAGACACTTGTTGGATGGAAACGACAATGGAATAGCATCAATGAAATGGCAGTCCATGAAGAGAAGAAGACGGAACAGAAAATCAATATGTTCATAGGATGATCCCATTCCCAAATGATAAAACTTCCTCAGTACTTTACCTCTACAACTGATTGATCTTGGTAATGCAATGAGATCTTCTCTGTTCACCCCATTGGGTCTTTGTACTCGTTTCTATAAATGTCCCCATTTAACTCACTTGACCAATTTCTCTTAATCCTATATTTAGCCATACTTTCTATCAGACGTAGACAAATCTAAATATAATTCAGGAGCCAGCATCTTTTTTTCAGGAGCCAGCAAATTTGTTTGTAAATACAGGTTAAGAAAATGATTGAAAATTCAGGCACCAGGTGGACATTTTCAGAGGCCATGGTGACAGGGCTCCTGGATTTTCTAGCCCTGCTTTCTAGTCTATTTTGTCCAGCTTTACTGTTGTTTAACTCTCTATCCAGATCCTGACACTCTTTTCCTCACTGTTACAACAGACTCCAGCATTCCTCTTTGTCAAGATGTGCCCAAAGATTGTGGAATAGCTTCTGACGAGCGTACCTAGTTTTCTTTGTGAGTTAAATGATTTCAAGACTTGCACAGAATCTTCTTCATCTTGTGAAATGCTGCGTTTGTTTAGACAATTTCATTTTTAATTGCTTTACTACATCTTCAATCTGCTTTTATCAAAGTACCCAAAATATTTAAACACATTAATCTCTATCACCAACAAAATGAGCGAGTGTGGCAATTCTATCAGTCAGGTCTATCTTTTGTCTACTCATTTGTTTCCTGTCTTCAGCTGCTCATTGCCTGTCTTCAATTGTTCCACAAAGAATAATTTTCTATGAGGAATGACGACAAATGGCATGGCCAAACCGTGTAAGCCTCTGAAAAGAGTAGTTTTTTCTAGGTCTCTTTCACCTGGGTGGCGAAGGTTGGTGGAAGGTGTTTGGTGCAGAATGGTGTTGCAGGGAGTGACCAGAGGATCTGGCCAACACTCAAAACTATGAAGAAATGCTAGTCAGACACACAATCAGGTTGCTACCAGTACCATTAAAATTGAGACTCTTCACTGGCTGTTGTAGATGAGGAAGAAGCACATATGGGAATGTCCCGAGCGCTGTGTTGTTGGTTCTTGTCTCAACAAAACACACCACAACACATGTCTCCTTCATTTCTGTGCTTAGCCTCTTTTCCAGGATGATCTATGGCTAAATAAGCTTTCAGCATCACATCTCAACTATGAACTTATTAAACAGATTGCTGGCAGACATACATACCTCCATTCATATAGTCCAGATTGCTCTCCAAAGGCAGACATTTCCCTGAAGGTAGATCAGATAATCCTTCTGGTACCCCCCACCGATACCTGTGTGTTCTATAATCGTCTTCTGTCAGTTTTTCTCCACTAGATTCTGTTAATGATTATAATATAGTGTCATATTAATTTTTTATGCACTAAATATTAACGTTTGAGTAACAGTAAAGGCATTAGTCCTATGTCAGACTTTGCTGGGCCTTCACACACAATGAGGTGATACCATGAGGTGATACAGTGAGGTGATATAATGAGGTGATACAATGAGGTGATGCAATGAGGTTATACCATGAGGTGAGTTGGCCAATTTCCTTCCTTGCTGTCTTTCCTTCTCTGACAATTCTGAAATTGTCTGGTGTCCTGTTTAGGATGGTCAGTTGGTTGATTCATTACTTGATAAGTCTCTGGAAGACTGTCAGATTGTGGAAGACAGTCAGGTTCAAAAGTCTGATGCACTGGTGTTAAGACCATCAATAGGGCTAGCATCTATTGGAGCCAGGCTAGTGCAGAGACTGTCCTCCTAACCCTACAAGTGCCACTTCCACAGAGACTATTTTGCAGTGCTATGTTTCCCCTTTCAAAGCCCAGAAGCCAGTAGGGTGTGCAAGACCAGTACTGCAACTTCACATCTGTGGACAGGCATATTAGGATGTAACCAGGATGAATCAGGACAGCACATACAGACTGCCAGGGATCAGGATAGCACATACAGACTGCCAGGGATCAGGACAGCACATACAGGCTGCCAGGGATCAAGACAGCACATACAGACTGCAAGGGATCAGGACAGCACATACAGACTGCCAGGGATCAGGACAGTACATACAGACTGCCAGGGAGCAGGACAGCATTTGGCATGTTTCCTCCATAGGTTTTAGGTATTTCAAGGAACTCAAGAACCCATTATCAGAGAAATATAGAACGCAATCCACAATCTCTGGATTGAAGTTGAGTATCTCATCTCATTCCTGTTGTACCTTGTGGTGTCAAGGTGAAGCATGAACAGTGAGAGAGTGCCCGTTTATAGGCTTCATATACTGAGACTGCCATGGAATCTGTTATTACCTCTGTCCATCACTTACATGATTAACCTCTACTTCTGGTTCTATTTCGTTTGTACATCACTGCTTATATATACCTCCCCAAATCCCTTAGTTTGGAGAACAGTTTATGTAAAGATACAATGAGCAATGAAATGATGAAGAAACTTGAGGTGACGGAGATGAGTTTTTTTATTTAGAATAATGTTGAGAATATAACAGATAAGAAAACATATGTTTAGATACTGACAGCGGCAGGTGGTACCTAATCACTCATCAAAGCCCTAAGGGGGAATCAACATATAGGTGAAATAGAGAAATTAGCCTTATGTGGAAAATACCAGTGGCAGAGGAAGAGAAAGATGTATGTGGAAAGCTTGTACGGCTGGCAACAAATGTATTAGCAACATCAAATGCATAAAAATGTAAGACAACAGAGAGGTTTGACATCATCAAATGAACAGTGTTGAAGTATTTTGTCAAGCCTGAGGCCCAGTACATTTAACTTTGATAAGCATTTTTTAGGGGTTTACTTCATTGTGCTGTCTTCCACAATCTGACAGTCTGACTACCACCAGTTTAACTAAAAGGCAGCAGATTTGTGTCTCTCTTCATCTGGTTCCTATCCCTTGAACTGTGAGACATGGGAGACCCTACCAGTAGATGCGCTACCATCAGCATGGCTCTTGAGTCACTGAAACATACAAACGCCCCTACTACGGAAAGTGGAGACATGAGAGAGGGATCAGTGAGGATTAAAGAGTCATGATTACTGATGTCTCACCTTAACCAGGCACCTAAAGGAGCAGCAAGGATGCCAAATTCAAAATGAGATAAAAAGGTACCTCTACAGGCCCTGTAGAAGACACAGGACTAACAAAAGAAAACCAAAAACATATCTGATTTAGCCAGATTTGTGTTTTCAGCAAACTCAACATCCTGCTTACCTAAGCTGTCCTGAGCTGTGATAATTCTGTCGGCAAACATGGGAACCCGCGGGTCATGAAATGTGAATGAATCCACTGTATCTGAGCTACTGTTGTCTGTGGTTGCGGTTCCTTCACTGGGGTCAAACTGAGACCATATCCTGTAGGTGTCACTGACATTCACAACATCCACCTACGATTCAGACACAGATATGACATTAGAAAATGCAAACAAGTTCAAGATAAGTCTCATTGTTTCTGAGAGTGCTAACTTTTACACATCCTGTGCAATGATGACAGTTCTCTGGGAACTTTCCCTACATCGGTCAGCCAGACTTAAACATTGACTTGTCATTCAGAAATTAATGGCAAACTATTGAATGTAAAATTGCCTAACATTTAAACCTGGGGCTGATTGTAGCATTCTGTAAAGGACACGCAACATTTGTAAAGTCTTGTTGCATATATTTCTGTTGGGGTGTGAAGTGTTAGGTCTTCACACATTCAAGAACACAGTATAATGAGGTGAGGTGATTACTTCCTTTCCTCACATTTCCTTTCCAGACAATTTCCTTAGTTCTGAAAATTTCCTGGTACCTAATTTAAGAGGCTCTAATGACTCCACAGCCATTTTGTTAGGACAAGAAATTATGCAATGCAGGGGATTAAACCTAGACCAATATCTGTGCAGGCAAGCACACTAACCCCTTTGCCACTTTAGAAAGTATCATGTTATGTTAATTATTTAGTTTTACAATGTATTAATAATTTTTGGCCCAGTGGCTAGAGTACTTGCCTACATGCCATGTTGTCATGAGTTAAAATCTCACTCCAGGGAGGAACTTTTTCGCCTTGACGTGACTCTGAGGTCAACCAAGTCTTACAAAATGAGTATCAGATTTTCCATGAGGTAGGGCAGCTCACATAATACTTACATTATCTACAAAGAAATGGAAACTTTTACCTACAACGTCACTTCCTGTCAGCTGACCCAAGGATCCCATGACAATGAGGTTTACAGTCTCTGCTCCAGGTTTCAGATCTATGTGTGTGCTCTTGGAAACATAATACTTACATTATCTACAAAGAAATGGAAACTTTTACCTACAACGTCACTTCCTGTCAGCTGACCCAAGGAGCCCATGACAATGAGGTTTACAGTCTCTGCTCCAGGTTTCAGATCTATGTGTGTGCTCTTGGAAACATATGGTTCCAAGCCTCAGCTAAGTATGTTTTCATATTTGTAAAATGTAGTCATATCTGTGTTGTTTTGTATTTTTAAATGTTGTTTATGTACTAATGAAGGTTTTCTGGCCACAAAATTCGTTTTGTCACTTGTGATTACGACCTCGTAAAGTAGACCTATTCCGTTTTCCAATTTTACATCATCCATCGGATATTATTTGGTCACGAACATGTGGATGCAGCTCCAAATCATCAAAATATCTTGCAGAAATGGAAACATTGTTTTCACTTCAGTAGTGGTGATGCTGGATTATAGGTTGCAATAAAAAAAAAAAACAGTAAACATGATTCAGCATGTCGGTCATTTTCCCATGCTTGACCTCAGTCTCTGACACAAAACATGAAAATTATTGGGGGAAAATGTGGTACCCTCTCATTCATTTTAAATTTAAATTTAAACGCAAAGATTTTCCAGCAAGGAGGGACAGGATGTATCCTTTATGTACACTCAGTGTATTACTGGAACATTCAACATCTACACCTTATGGCACTTGCTGAACAAATGAGCTGAGGAAGATGAAGCATCTATGGGTTTGTCCAGAGAACCATAATGTCAAATCCAATGGCTTTGTCCAGATGGCCATATTGTCAAATCCTATGGGTTTGTCCAGAGTGCCATATTGTCAAATCTAATGGGTTTGTCCAGAGTGTCATATTGTCAAATCCTATGGGTTTGTCCAGAGTGTCATAATGTCAAATCGTAGAAACCCAGAAACCTGTGCTTCTGGTGATGTCAAAATGGATGATTCAGTGAGATTTGTGTTCAAAATTAGTTTTTAAAGTTTCATATGAGGAAACAATTGCAGCAGTCAGCAAGAGTATATATACATTTATGTCTGCTATTGTTTTACTTTGACAAGTTAGAATCTTACTTTCTTTCTTAACTTGTATTTCTTGAGTATCTTTATAAGATCATCGACTCCTGATGCGTCAACGTCAAGCAGAAATGTTACAGAATCTGTCTCAGCTTTCGTCACATTGAAAACAAACAAATCATACAGAACCCGACCCTGAAATAACATATACATAATAAATATATCTGAATGTATTTTCTGATCTCTATGTTGAAGTAATAGAAACATGATAAATATATATAAATATATTACCTGATCTTGACACTGAAGTAATATATACATAATAAATATACTGAATTAATTTTGAACTTGCCTCTGATATAATGTAAACACAATAAATATATCTGATTGCATTATCTGACATGTCTTGAAATAGTATAAACATAATTATATTTGAACCTATTTTTTAAACTCGGTCCTGGAATAATGTTAACATAATAAATATATCTGAATTTATTTTCTGAATTTAAATAAAATAAACAATACAACTATATCTGAATTATTGCCTAGGTTGATCTATGATGTTTGATAGCAAATGTGTACATCATTATGAAGACAAATGCAAAGAATACAATAATAAACAGAGAGAAAAACAATGCAGAGAGTGTGAAGCAGATAAAAAGCACGAAGCTGCTCAGACAAATTCAATGCAGAAAGGCAAAGATTCTCTGAGAAAGTGATGAGAAGAGACGAACTTGACATCTGTGACAAGTGGTAAATCTGATGGGGACAAAAGACAAAACAAACTAAAATTGTCAAAATGGCTTAATAGAAAAACACAGACATATGTGTTTGTTTGTTACAGTCTTTGCTTTGAATTCAAGCGTAGTCCAGACATGCACAACCACTTCTAGTGTACTGGATTGTTATTTGCGTGTGAATTAGCTTTCTCTATATTCCTTCATCATCAGGCTAACCCACTCCAACCTCTGAGGTACTTGTAATTTACGTCCCCAAGTCAAGGACGGCAGGTCAACATTTAGTCCAGCTGACAAGTGTAGGGGTTGAACCCCTTACCTCGGCATCAGCACATCGGATGTTTAAGAACAAGCGTTCTTATCCATTCGGCCATGCAGACCTACATCATAGATATTATCTGAGACTTCTGATGGTGTGAGATGGTGGAGTATGTTTGATCGTGTGAGATGGTGGAGTATGTTTAATGGTGTGAGATGGCGGAGTATGTTTAATGGTGTGAGATGGTGGAGTATGTTTGATTGTGTGAGATGGTGGAGTATGTTTGATCGTGTGAGATGGTGGAGTATGTTCACGTACAATTACTAGCATGTCACATGATCACCACAGCATTGTGTATCACCACCACAAGAGATTCTGAAATGGAAATATGCTGTGCAAGACCAGTGCTGCAACTTCACATCTGCACAAAAGCATACTAGTGTGTAACCTGGTCATGATTCAGCACAGCATGTGTGGACGGGCTGGCATTAGGGTTAGGTCTGTAGTGATTCCTTCACTGGGTTTATACATTTCATCGCCACCAGACTTAAACCCAATGCTTGGTAAATATAAATAAAATGATGAATTAGCCAGCACAGCAAAACCTGACATATAACTTGCAGGAGAAGAAAAGACATTTGTTTAAGGAGCTGTGACAGTGTTGTGCATTTATGTAGCAACACAGAGGTTTATGGTTCAATCCTCAGGAATGATATAATTTTGTTAATCAAATCTGCAAATCTTGGATGGGTGGGTGTGGAGACATAGTTAACAGCCATAAGGATGGGGAAGTCAAAGGGAAACTACCACATTATTAGTATCAAGATACTAAACATGACAGTTGATGAAGCATCTCAAAAGGTCAGATGGTGAGGCCCCCCCCCCCCCCCCACCCCCCCAAGTATCAATGTGAACTGGGGAAGAGATCCATGTCGGAGTCATCATCATCAAGTGCCCTGCCAGCTGGCATAGGTGTTCATGGCTCTCCACAGATAGTGGTCTTTGGTGTTCTGGATCAACTCTGCTGATGATATTCCTCCATACCACCGTCTCAATCCATCCAGCATCATTTCTCTTGGTCTGCCTCTGCCCCTCTTCCCCTCGATCTTTCCAGTTGTTACGATGTTCTCCAATGCCTCTCTTCTCATCACATGATCAAAGAAAGCTGTTTATCTCTTTCTTACTGTTGAATATAGTGTTCTAGTTTCATTAGCCTCTTTCAGGCAATCATTGTTAGTTACTCTGGCAGTCCAAGGAATTTGCAACACTAGTCTCAAAAACCACATCTCTGTTGTTTCTAAGTTCTTCCCAATTTGTTCATTTACATTCCAAGGTTCACTGCAATACAGCAAAACTGGTTCTATATAGCATTTCAACATTCTCTTTCTTACATTCATTGATAATGACTTATTGCATAAGATACTCTTCCTTTCCTGAAATGCAGCTTTTGCCTGCCCTATGGTGTATTGTGTATGGGTAATGGAAGTCACAGCTGCTTGGAGAGAACGGTGATGAAAGGCATAATTCCTGGTAGAAGAAGTGAGGATTGACCAGTATGAAGATGGATACAAGACATTGCAGACACCTCGGACATGAAGGTGCTTGAGGCAGGAGAAATGGCCAGAGACTGAGACGCTTTTCGGCGGTCGTGATGAGAGCGACGTTCTGCGGACCTGCTTCAGGAGACGAAGAGAACATTTACAAAAGTTGTAGAGAAACTAAGAAAAATTATCTGGTATAATGAAAATATTGGTATATTGAAACATTCAGTATACAAATATAATTGGTATACTGAAACATCCGATATATGAATATAACTGGTTTATGAAACATCTGGTATACTGACATATCTGGTATTTACTATGTAAAACCACAGGAAGCGCTGACTATACCTGTACATTGAGCATCATGCAGTATTGTATAGACGGGGATTTCTCCGTCAGCAGCCTCACATCGTTTGTTACCAAACCCTGAAGAAACTCAGGTGTATCCTTCCCTGACAGCTGGATAACTCCTCGCGTCTTCAGGTGACACAGCGACCGTGTGTCCCGTCTTTTTGTTGTATGTAAATTCTTTCTCAGGACGTATTTTGAAAATAGTTTTGAGTTATTAATTAAAAGCCACTTATCACATATAGGTCTGGCATCAAGTACTGAACGTGTTAAATGTTTCCGAAACGTCCTCAGACACTGACTCAAATTTGTGCAATTCATCTTTCTGGGGAAAGAACACAAACATAAGAGATGAAGGAAAAGTAGTCACATAGTGAACAATTCTGTAAAAAATATGAAAATTATAGTTACTTAGTTAGTTGAGTTGAGTTGAGTTAAGAACCGACATTACTGCACTCAGGACATTCCCATACATGCTCCGTCCCCTCATTCAACAGCCAGCGAAGAGTCATGCTACTAATCGTTCCCACCGCTATCTGATTAAAAGTTCTTCTGGTCTTCCCTCTCAGTTTTGAGATTCTTCCAGAACCCCTGCCAATCACCCACAATCTCATTCTTTTCACATATGGGTTCTCAATCTATTCCTCCGCCCTCTCCACCTAGTCCCACAAGCGCACGACCACCTCCCCCTTGTCCACAGGCAATCTACCACCAAGAGGTGCATTCCCTGCCAGCCTATCAGCCTGTTAGTTACTTAGCTATCTGTTGGGATATCATCCATGTACTCTAGATAAGTCCATACATGCTCAGATCCCAACATATGCTTCAGTGTCCGACGGCTAATAGTGCCAGTTCTGTGTTGGTTGATGAGATCCCTCATTCTCCCAATGTGCCTCTCATGTCTGGCCGTGCCAATTTTGATTTCCAAGTCTCTCATTCTGGACAATGAAATGGATTCATTGGAGTCAAAGTCCTGTGTTCTCAACATCTCTCTAAGGGCACTAATCCATGGGCTGGTTATCTGCAGCCAACTTACCTATTTAGATCAGTTAAGACATGCTAAATAGTCCTTATGGAAAGGCCTAGGCAACACTTGGCATTCCCCATCATTCATTAAATGCAGAGCCGACATATCACACTTAGATTTTGGGCTAACTCAAGGACTCATCATTTCCTGTATATACTGCTTAGCATCAATTCCACAATTTGAGCCTTTCATTCATTAAAGTTTGGAGGCTAGTAGGATGCAGTCTATTGTCTTGGGGCTTTGACTTACTCACAAAGAGCAGTTTAATCTCTTAGAATGTTACTACCAACTGACATTGCATAATCATCATGTTATAATTCTCATTAATGTGTGGGCATTCGTGACACGTCCAGCAGGCTGAACTATTGATGGAGCCAGTGGTTCCCATTCTATGACCACGAACAGCATGATGATGGAGGTGATGGCAGTTACACAGGCATTCATATGGCTGGAATAACAGAATTATACTAATGTACTAAGTGATTCAATGTGTATGATCCAAAGGGTCATGGTGGGTTCTGTACGTAGACAGCGGATTGAATTGCTGCGGATTTCTGTACGTAGACAGTGGATTCAATTGCTGCAGATTTCTGTACGTAGTCACCTTCATCTTCATTCTGGGACATGCAGGAGTTGAGGGAAATGAAAGAGTAGATTAATGGATAAACTTGCTGGTTTTTCACATCATCAGTAAATTGCCATTTTTGCAAAGTTGGCTGCACCACTGTGAGATGATAGAGTGGATGCAGATGATATCACATTGAGATCACATCACATTTTCTAGAAACTCCAGGAAGGTTAACACACGTGAGAAAGAAATTTCAAATATATCAGCTGAATGATACAAATATCGCAGTTCTGAATACAATCTTTTGAGCTTACGATGTGTTTGCAAGTTAACACGATATATTAGAATAGGTCAGCGCTGAAGAAAATAACATTTAAAAATTCAGTTGCATAAGACCTTGCTAAATGCAGTCTGATAGCCAAATGAACACTCAGTAAGTTTCTTTGCTATGCTGCCTGTAACTTTTGGTAAAATTTATAAGGGATGATGGTCTCATTTGTGCCCTTCAAGTCACCCTCATTGACTTAGTTAGTACTTACAGCAGGAGTATGACATTACATTATTTATTTATCATGTGCTTTCACTCAAACTCTAAGCTAAGAAAGACGAAATTATGTAGCATTATGCATGACTACGACTGTTAAACACAATTAATAAAACACCATATCCAATCAATATCATCATTGACATTAATAATTATCTATTTTTATTTTAAATAAATTTATCTTTAAAGTTTACAAGGAATGATACAAACTGCAACTCACCGAAGTCTCACGTCAAGCAAACCACTTGTCTTAGTTTGCTTCTTGAAGACTACAAATCGAAATTTATACAATTAGAATTAAACCATACTAAAACTAGGAGTAAAACTAAAACTCGACTTGTATTCTGATTCATTGCACATTATTCTATTCATCATTGATTCAATTATCCACCGAAGACGAAGTCTGATCAGAACGTTAAGAACGAACCAAGTGCGCAAAGAAACAATATTTCGCTGAGTATAGTATTCTTCAAACATCTGAAAAAAGCATTTTCTGCAGTAACATCTCAGCGAAACGGTCCCTATATAAAATCATGATGAAAGAATTCAGTTTTTGTCTAGTAATGTAAGACTTTAATATAATGTCTGTGCATGAAACACACACTGTACAGGTCGTCCTCTGTGGTGAATTAGAGTTATGTCCCTTAGACATTGTTCCAAATCTCATCATCATCATGTTCTATTTTTGCCGTCACACGCCATAGGAGTGATAGTTGAAGTTTCTGCGACAGTGGCCACCCCCCCCCCCTCCCCCCGGGCAACAGCTGTGACAGGCTGGCTAAACCAAGCGTGGGTAGCCGATTTGGTGTCAAACTGATCGGTGAATTAGGGTATGCCTACCCAGCTTGTGAAGACAGGATTCGGCAGACTGCGCGGAAGAAATTCCCGATTCAACGGGCAAGACGGTGTTTACCTGCAAAGCGTTGTGGAACGTAATGAGCACGGCAAGGCATGAAGAGCGCCCTGGTCATCCACTGCACCTGTATTCGTCTCCAGTCGTCTTGACCTGTCTTGCCACTGGACTCAGATGAACTCAGGCGACAAGAGTGAGGTCGACGAATTGCGCAACTCTTCCTCACTTTAATCCAATTCATCGCGCAAGTCATTCTTCATCCAACGTCATATATCACCTTCAAGCCCTGTGGCGATGGGCGAGCGGCGAAGCGGCAGGCGAGGGTACGCTGGCAGCCGAAGTCGCAGACCTGCACACAGGCGGCTCAGGCCATATGGTCGTCTTCTACTGATCGGAGCAGCAGTGAGATTCGGCAGCCCCCTGAGCGACTGAGCAGCCCTCTATAGGAACGCACTGCTCACCTTCATAGCATGAGGAAGGGGCTAGAAAAGGTGCCCTAAACGTTAAATGCTCCATCATTACCTAACCAGCTAGCCGCGGTTGGTGGGTACCCTATACTGCAGGTCGACATACAAACCAAGAAAAACAGGTAAAGCTAAAAGAGCAAACCATATTCCCTAACAATCGGAATGGTTTCGTCGCCCTGCTACTGAGTGAGTGCTTGGGCGCGACACTGTGAGCTGTGAATTTCGCGTGGAATGCTTTTATATCTGTCCGCTGTTGTTTGTAGCGTGAATCTGCATGTTCAGAATGATGGCGGACGGCCGTCGTTGAATTTAATGCTTTTTCGGTTCACGAGTGCATTTTTCAGGAGACTCCTGGGTGTCGTCGCTTGAGCTACGGAGTTCGTGCTTTGCGTGGCGCTTCTCGGCAGGTCGCCCTTGCGGAAAGAGGCTGAGGCCATATGGGATTAATCCTGGGTCAATTAAGTCATTCTGGTGACTGCCGATTCAATCGACGATGAACTGTATGTTTCGTGGAGGACTTTTGTGTTGACATTCTGGCAGGCGGCAGTATGCACTGTGTACCTGTGTGGGCTGCTGGCTTACCGAGATTCCTGTCTATTCCACTTTTCACATAGGACAGTGATGAGCAATTTTGTGTGATATTAACTGGCACAGGAACGGAGTATATTGGGGACGACTCGTTGCCATGAAGTTGGAACCGCGACTAACCACTATACCCAATAAAATATGAGGCGAGTTAAAGGGTCCCTTAGTGTACTTTAATATAACAGCTGTACACATAAACTCCGGTAGGCTTAATTTCGTTGATCTGTCAAGCCGAGACAATAACAATTTTGGGTCAGATTTACATTTGTTGTGACACGAGAGGTCAGAAGAACCCGCGAGCTTCACTGTTCGCCTGATACATCTGACACACAGTGACCTTCTCTCACGACCGTGTCTGATAGTTTGTAACGGACACTGTGTGCTGACTCATCGGATTCAGGTATCATAAATTGTAGTAAACATTCATCATACGCAGCTTGTGGGAACTAAGCTATAGCAATACATTTTTGGTAAGTAACAGTTTGTAGAGTTTTCAGTAAGTAATGTATAAGAAAGTTACAAGTAGACAACAATTGTTATTGATGCCTAAGATGTGTAAAGTTAGTTGCATGCCTCTTTACAAGACGTCGCAAACGACCCCAGCATTTTATTGTGATTTTCTAGACCTTTTTACTTTCAGTAATTTGCAACTTCTTTCTGAACGGCCGACGCTCATAGTTGCTAGTGGATATGTAACCCCCTTGGATGTCTCACGCGAAGGCTTCTGGCACGGAAGGATGTAAATATGTATCAATCGACCTGCAGACGGCAGTCAAATTCTGTGTCAAGTTTGCATTTATCATTATACCTTTGTGAAAATCAACACAAAGCCGTCTGTTCCCAATGACATGCAGCTGAATTCGAATCCTGTTGTCTTTGCGTGCAGTACCCCTAGGTCATATAAACTGTGTGGTACTATGCTAAACACTAGTCATTCATTCTTTTATAATCTTTTCTCTTCTACGACGAGGTGAAGGCGGATCGGTTTTGTATGTTGCTGTAACTACACACTGCGGACAGATACAAGAGTTCTTCAATGCCTCTCTTCTCATCACATGACCGAAGAAAGATGTTTGTCACTTTCTTATTGTTGTATATAATGTTCTAGTTTCATTAGCCTGTTTCAGGCAATCATTGTTATTTACTCTGGCAGTCCAAGGAATTCGCAACATTCGTCTCAGGAACCACATCTCTGTTGCTTCTAATTTCTTCTTAATTTGTTCATTTACATTCCAAGATTCACTGCCATACAGTAATTTAAAACGAATTCGTGACAAAGTTTGGGCAGCAACAATATACAACTGATTTGTAACTGCTGTTGTTTAAATATCTAGCAGAGCATTGATTCTCGCCATGTAGTTGAATATCATGTATTGATATTGCTAGTGTTCTTCACCTACTGCTTTGTGGTGAGAGCAACAAGTGGTGTGTCTACAGGAGCCATTCACTCGAAGATGAGATGTTCTAGTTTCAAGAGCATATCTAAAAGAAGAACATTGTGGAGTATGCTGTGGTTGCATTCTGTTCACGGATACGTAAATTATTTTCGACACATGTGAGGGATTTACACTGGTCGACGATCATTCTCAGCTCAACTTCAATAATCATTTATCATGTATTAATTTGTTTTAGCTTGTTCTCAGGCCTGGAATCCAATGAATCTAAGATCCAACGTACTTTTGTATTCAGTGTTGCTCTTTCTACCACAGTTCCTCATTGACAATGGCGCAGTTACCAGAATCACTCTTGAGACCATATCTCGTCGATCAACACAACGTTCCTGTCGTTGAGATGACCCGTAGCAGGATGGAGTGTCTCAACACAGACGTATGTGTAGGTGTTAGTGTCCCCTGTGTGCCGCTGTTTTATTTTTCGACGTGAGTATTCACAAAAATTTGTGAATAATAGGAGATATTAATCATACAATTTGTACGTTTTCAACCGACTGTCTCCCTGGCCTAAGGGTTAACGTCTTTCTCCGTAATCGCGTATATTCTCGTAAGTAACGTAACCTGCGCGAGAATAGGTAGCGGTTTTCGCCGGTTTGGTAACTTACGGGGTATGTGAACCGCCGCGCAGAAAGCAATGGCAAACTACTGAGCGTAATCTTGCCTAGTACATCAACAGCAAGCTGAAAAATGCTGATGTTGACTGCAACGTGCTGTAAGGGATATTTAAAAAAAACATCCAACCTGGCACGCTTCTTATGGGAGCACAAACATATCAGTGGACATATCAGGAACCCTTGAGGCCTCTAAAGTTGTTTATTTTGCATAGAATTAAAGAAGATTTGTGGGATCTGTTATTTCAGTGCGTCTTCTGGCCCACAACCGACGACTTCTCAACACTCCTCCAAGGAAACCCACAAACCTAACAACACGGAATTCTCATAGTCTCCGTTTGCTCCTGCCATGATGTGCACATAAACTCCTAGACAGTATTTTCAACTTATTTTGACCAGCCTGCACTAATTTGCCAATGACTCAAGTAACCACACCAGTAACAAACCTATGAGGATACCACCTAGCAAAACCCACCACCTTTCCCTATTGCAGGTGTGCGCTCTCTACTTACCTACCCCTTAACCTGATGGCGTGACGGCCTTCCAATTTTTTTTTTTTTTAAACAGGACGAATACCTCCATTCCACACAGCACTTTCTTTTGGCACTACCCAATGCACTCGCACTAGAAGAAAACAAACTATGGGTTCATCTCTCAGATCCTTTCGGTTATCTTCTCGATGGACATGTTTCAAATTAGGGAATCATTCACATGCAAATCCCATAATGTAATTTATGCAGTCATCTGCATATATGGCTAACTTGCCATATATTGATGACATAACAGGACATTAGTGGATCGTTTATTCAGCATCTCTTTGACATAAAAAGGGGGTTGCCATACCAGTCTCTTTCCATTTTAACAGCCCCAATCACTTAAGTAAAGGGATCATTGTTGTCACTACCTTAAAATCATGCTCCGGTGGCGTCCTTGTTCGTCTTATTTGAGAAAAGTGCCGTTTTCATAGCTACCTTAACCAAACAAGGATAATTAATTTAGCATTATTTAATCCGTTATATATAAATATATCGCCCGTGTGTTACCAGGGCTCCAAAAGGTAACACAGTTGGTCTCATGTACATGTCGTAAAAGGAACAACGAGGGTTGGTCTACAGCCAACCAATCATGAAATGGTCTATGAACTATGCAGGACTTGGTTGCGTGGTTGTGGGCCTCTACTCCAATAGATGTCTCACAGGTATATATGTATATATATACACACACACATGAGGAGAAGTGAGCGACAATATGCCAGGCATAAGTGCGCTAACACTCAATCTTCAGCGCATTCACACTAACCAGTCATTCTAGTAACCCACTAAACAATCAACCAAGCAGCCAAGCAACCAAGCGAGCAACCAATCGACCAACCATTCGGCAAACCACAAACCCACCCACCTAGCCAGCCATCCAACTCACCTAGCCAGCCAACCAACGGCTTTCTAATTACCGGGGGAGGGGGTTGACATACGTACTTTCATAGATACAATATATGTAACCGTTGCGATGTTTATTTATTTTCGCAGGAATTCAAGAGCTTCCTCTTTGACAAAGCTCCATTTCCGACTATGGACATAGCAGTAGAAGCGCTGCGTAGACATGTCTCAAAGAGTGCCTACAACGCCACTGAAGGTAATTAGAAGATATCATTATTTTATCATTCTCACAAGGAGCAGTGGTTAGCGCCATTGCTAGTCAAGCCAATGATCCCAGTTCAACACACCGCAGTGGCAGGAAGTTTTCCCAACCAGAACGGCTCTGAACGAACGAATGAAAGAAACTTTATGTTAAAACGGTCACAAATTAGGCATGCAGGCCACAGGTCTTGGGTTTCTCATTAGTTGATTAATGATTTTTAAGGTGGAGTAAGACTGTGTGATCTATCCCTTTGGCATAATGTGAATACCATGAACGGTTGATTGGGAGTTTTGAAAATATGAAATACTGCGTATGAACTCTAAGTCGGATAATATGGCATTCAGGTTGCCTGAGCTTTGACAAGGACTTGTATCTATCTAAGTTAGGTTGGTGTAGAGACTATACCCAGACCTGGTACAAAAGTATCATCTCCGCGGAGACTGTGGTACAGAGCCTGTGACTTATGAGAGTATGATACCGGTCGCTCAGAAAGTCGTGGCGTGCCTATGAGCGTAATCTAGCCTAGGAATCAACATACAGCTGAAAGATGCTGATGCTGACAGCAATATCCTGAAACAGGATGGAAACGCGGGGAAAAAAAATTCAACCATCTATGGATTTATGTACTGATCTGTGTTTTCATATATCTTCTATCATTTTACTTAGTGACCATACACCCGCCCTTCTTTCCATGGGTCTATATATTGAAAGACCTATTCACTTCTCTTTGTATAGTTCTATTTACTAACTCACATATCCTTCTTTCTCTCTACGTGTCTATATACTAATCCTTCTACCTACTTCTCCTTCTATAATGATACTACTGATCCATCTTTCCATCCTTCTATTTCATGGGTTTACAGACATCCTCATTTATCCATCTCTTTTTCTATAGTTATGCGTACTGATCGAAACAGATTCAATTTTCTATGAGTTTATAAACTGACCTGTCTACTCATCCCCCTTGTTATATTACTTCTTTTCGATCCAACCACCCACTTTTCATTGTATAGGTAAACTTTGTATGCACATGTCCATCCCTCTCTTTATAAGTCTTTACAGTTATCCGTGCATCGACGTATTCAAGTCCACTCCGAGCTTATTTATACAGAATTGTGGATACAAGTCAATTCCTTCTTTCCT
The DNA here is from genome assembly GCA_014155875.1 of Cepaea nemoralis. NCBI lineage: Eukaryota > Metazoa > Mollusca > Gastropoda > Stylommatophora > Helicidae > Cepaea > Cepaea nemoralis. The sequence goes on from JACEFZ010026208.1 coordinate 148,018, forward strand.
TTACATTTTAAAAATAATTTTACAAAATGAGACCATTTATTAAAATGACTTATTTATTTTGTATCATATCCATACGAAATAAAATAATTTAAAATAAAATTAGGAAGTTCCACCAGTATGCTGAATATTCTCTGAAAAGTGAATCTCTTAAGTGAACTTTGATGGCAAGGGGAAACCAACACTCAAAAATACATTTATTAGCAGTCAAAACACTTACATATAAACATAATTTATACAAGTTCATCATACAGTGACCGTAAACCATTAAGGAGGCCCAAGCTAATTAATACGGCACTTCTCTCAAATAAAACGAGCCAGGACGCCATTGGAGCAAGATTTTAAGATAGTGACAAAAGTGACCGCTTCACTTAAGTGAATTGGGCTGTTAAAATGGAAAGAGACTGGTATGGTAACCATGTTTTTATGTCAAAGAGATGCTTTATAAACGACCCACTAGCGTCCACTGTGTCTAAATGACCCGACATGGTATAGACACCTACACGCGGTTTTGACTTGCGAAATTTCTATTTCTTAATCGAGGTGATAAAAAGAGTTCTTATATCGAGCCACATCGAGTCAATCCTGATTTACGGACGTGAATCATGGAGGATTAGCTGACTAGTGAGGAATTATACTAAAGCTACAGAGATGTACTTTATTGAAAGCATGAGAACCTCGTGGACAGATAGATACAAGGGGTAATGAAGAAATCCTGAAAGAGTTTAATTGACAAACAGAACTGGCTACTCGCATCATTAGAAGACAATTTATATTCTTTGCGCTTGTTATTAGAAGGGTAAAACTGGAGTAGGTCGTGACAACAGGAAAGTTGGAGAGGAATTGACGGAGGGAGAGATAAAACTATAGACAGTCTGTCATCATGACATGAAGGAACATCAGTAGCACAAATAAGTGGCAGCACATGAGACAGTAGGTTGTGGACAGACATGATTACCAACGTCATGCGGAATGGATTATAAGAAGGTGAAGAAGGATTAACTTGCCAAACTGAATTTAGGATGGCATCTTGTGGAGCAGAAAGTAAATTCGTTAATAACTACGACCCATGATGGTGGCGAGTGTGGCTGATAAGGCCAATTCGTGCTGCAAATGTTTGTCCACAGTGGATGCAAACCAGTGGATGTTAAAACATGGTCATTTCCACCATCATGCACCATCTTACGTCTCTCACGCTCTGTGTGTACTTATATCTGCAATCATTTTCTCCTTTGTCTTTATTCCATTTCTGATAGTTGCCCTCCATGCAACACGTTCAGCGGCGACTTGCTCCCAATGTGCATTATCAATGCCTGTATCAATCATGTCCCGCTTACACACATCTTTGTATCGTAGTAGAGGCCGACCCTGAGATCTCCTACCCATCTGTAATTCACCAAAAAAGATGTCCTTTGGTATTCTACCATCATCCATCCTCCTAACATGTCCTATCCATCTAAGTCTACGAAGACTGAGCATGGAACACACAGTCACACAACCTGATATTTCCAATACTTCAGTATTTGTGATTTTGTCTTGCCACTTAATACCAAGTATTCTTCGCAGACACCGCATATGAAAGCTGTTTAAACGTTTCTCTTGGTGTGAGTAAGTTGTCCAGGTTTCACTGCCATAAAGAAGAGTACTAAGGACACAGGCTTGGTAGACGAGGACTTTTGTTTTGGCAGTAAGTTTCCTGTTCTCCCAGACTCTTTTTGCTAACATGTTCATTGTTGTTGCTGCCTTACCAATCCTGATGTTGATTTCCTGATCTAGGGATAATTTGCTATTTACCTCTGATCCTAGATATGTAAAATGATCTACTATCTTCAGTTCGGCGTCGTCAATAAAGATTGATGGTACCCCATGTGCACCTTGTGACATAATCTGTGTCTTCTTTTTGTTAATTGTTAAACCAAATTCAGAACAAGCATTGGAGAATGCAGATAGTAGATGTTGTAATTCTTCCTCAGAGTGGGTCGTAATTGCAGCATCATCCGCAAAAAGCAACTCTCTGATTAGAACCCTCCTAACTTTGGTCTTGGCCTTCAATCTCTGAGCATTGTAGAGGCCACCATCTGAGCGTGTGTGAATGTATATACCGGCATCCTGATCACGAAAGGCATATTTCCGTAGAAGTGAAAAGTATATCCTAAAGAGGGTGGTGGATAGTACGCAACCTTGCTTCATTCCACTCTTGATTTCAAACTCTTCTGAAGTTGCACCATCAAACTTGATTATACCCTTCATGCCCGTGTGGAACTATTCCACAATGGACAGAAGAGTTGGTGGGCAGCCAATCTTCTTTAGTGCTTTGAACAGACCCTCACGAATGACCAAATCAAATGCCTTTGTGAGCTTGATGAAGGCAATAAACAGTGGTTGATTCTGTTCCCGGCATTTTTCTTGCATATGTGTCACGAGATCGCCATGAGTTAACCAGATAATGAAAATAAAGAAGTTTGATTAACGGGATATTTTCTAGGTCACAGCGATTTTACTAACAGAGTAAATACAGCTGTACTTGTACATCTGGTTGACGGATTGGCATCACTCGGAAGTGAGGGAGACGAATCCCGGCATCGCCTTGACAGTTTATCAACATTTGAATACAGATGGAAGCCGTGGGATCATAGTGGCAATCGGATGTTGGCCATCACCTGTCGGACAAAATTAACAGTGGCAGATGTATAAAGGAAGTGAGTGCGCTGAATCATATCTCGCTTTGACAAGTCAATAACATATCAGAGGGAAAACGGAAGTACTCAGCACGGAAGTAAACAGTACCTCTGTCAATTCTTGGTTTCCGGAACATCAAGAAGACTGGCAGCTTGATGGGAAAAACTGTTGTTGGGATCATACAGTAACTCGTTAGTTTGTTGGGGGAGTCAAAACCAGTGATGACACATCTAACATTAATGGAGCCAGGGAGGATGGATCCCTGACAAGGGAGGGTGCCCAATATGCCACCTGTGCGGGCATAAAGGAAAATGTCACGTGATCAACTTTAGGAGTTGCCATAAAAACCCGAGTTGGGACCAACTAGGGGAACTTGAAAATGTGGATCTAGGCAGACATGCTTGTCACTGCAGCAGTTAGAACATCTAACGTGTGAAGGAGATATTTGATTTAGTTTACACGAGCCTGTATGGCTACCATTAGATGTAATTTAGTGTAAACTGCAGTGCCGTAAGGTATAACCTATTATAATATTCGTTCTAATTAATATAGGCTGTAGCCTTGTTAAAACCAAGTGTGATGATTAGCACTGTTAGTGGAAACTAGTTAGAGTAGAATAGTGATATTAGCTCTGCTAGTTAAGAATAGAGTAGTGTAGTGGTGATAAGCTATGCTAGTTAAGAATAGAGTAATGATGGATAATTGGGAGACGGGGAAATTGGCCGCTGGGGTTTTGCACTCTGTATTGGTCTTTCCTTGTCATAGCCTGATTCGGCCCTAGGTGGGTAGCTAATCTGCTCTATGACAAAGTTTCATGGACAAAGGTCCATTTCTTTTGATCATTTGACCACAGACTTTCCTTATCTATTCATACATGCTTTTGGTGTTTCTTTTATCACTTGCGATTTGAATGGACTCACATAACTTGATCCAATAATCATTCGCACACTGCCTGGCAGCCTTTTGCACATCCTTCCTAGCTTGTTTCAGCTCACTCAGAGTGTTACGCGTTGTTCTTTCCTTGTTTCTTAAGAGAGCTATCTTCTTTTTGTTAATCAAGGGCTGCAGTATCTGGCTGTTTGCCGCAAACCAGTCCTGCCTCTTATGATCCACAGTGCCGTAAACCCCCACCGTTGTTTTATAAATAGTTTCCTTAAGTTTACCCTAATCTACTGTACAATTTTGTGATATATATATATATATAATATACTGCATTAATGAATGAATGAATGAATGAATGAATGAATGAATGAATGAATGAATGAATGAATGAATGAATGAATTAATTAATTTTGTAGCATGTCCCTTGCAGAACCTCGCACACATAACAACTTATGGAAACTTCTCGGTCATAAGCAAGATGTCCCGCTTCCGATACACCCATCAGGAGATTATCTGCTACATCCTGCACCCATCTTCTCTTTAGCCTTCCTCTTCCTATCTTCCCGGGCAAATACATTATTGGTCTCTCCAAACCTTCATGACGTTTCAAGTGACCAAATTATTACAATTTTCTTTGTTTTATTGTATTTAGTAGCCAAACTTCTTTATATTCAGATCTTGTCGTATGGATGCATTTGTTCTTTTTTTTTGTATTCAAGATTTTCTTAGAGCCAATCTATAACATTTATATTCAAAGGCATTTATGCGCTACTCAGCTTGTTTAGTAAGTGTCCAGGTCTCTCAGGCGTATGTTGCAGTGGGAAAGATACATGCTCTATGTCTGTCTGCCCCACGCCACAATTTATTCAGTTGTTGTACACTGTATACAAACTATTTATGCTGTATACACTACATACCAGGGATTGAAGAACTACGACAGGCCATCTGTCATTTCCATCGTCATTTCGACAATATGGACTTTGATGTCGATGACGTCATTGTTGGCTCAGGAAGTAAAGAACTAATCATGCTGCTGATGCTGATCTTCAATGGAGGTGAGTTTGTATTATATTCTATGTTTTATTTTATGGGCAACCCCAATCTATTAGGCCAGGGGTGGGCAAACTTTTCGTGCGGAGGGCCGCATTGACAAATGTAAAGCTATTGGCGGGCCGCATATATAGCAACCTATCAGCAGTATAAATAAATATTTATTGCAATTTTATTTTACTTATACACTTATACATTATATTTGACAATATGCACAACAACTTTTACTAATTTGTTAACACGATTTTACAACTTGTTATTATGACAAATATTCTTTATTATCTATCAATGGCTTTAATTTAGACACACAGCGACTACATTGTCACTACAGTTGTTGATTTCTAATGAGATGTATGTAACTGCTTGCAATTTTTGACAATATTCTTGAAATCTGGAGCAAGTTTACTTGTTGAAATTCGAATGACAGCATGCAAGTTGCAGTCCGACAATAAAGACCTATTCTTAGATTTGTTGATCTTCAAGCAAGAGAATGCGTGTTCGCAAATGTATGTTGATCCAAATAATGATAAAAGTTTAGCTGCAAAGTTTTTCAAGTTGGGAAATAATTCTTGTGGTAAAGATCCATAGAAATCCAGCAAACCATCTGTCTTGAATTTCTCTTTCAGGTCATGATCTGCTTGTAAGTCAAGCAGCTCCAACTGTATGTCCTCTGTGGCTGTATCAGCTTCTGCACTAAAAGGTGAACTGAGAATATTGAACTATGGCTCTAGTTTCTTGAAATCTTGGAACCTCCATCCAAATTCTTCAATCAATGCATCTAATTGGGCTTTGAATTTTCAATCATTTCACCAGAAATGGTTTCTTGTTTCAGCAAAGGGAAGTGACAAAATCTTTTTTCACTTGCTTGTCTGGAGAACAGTGAGAGTTTTGCCTGAAATGATTTTACATATACATATAATTCATGTGCAAACACACCATTGCCCTGAAGTTTGACATTCAGTTCATTTAACGTTTCCATAATTTCAATGGCAAACATAAAGTCTAACTACCACTCTTTATTGACAATGTTAGTATTAAAGTCACATGCAATGCCCTCCATCTCTAGGAACATCACTATTTCTTCTCTGAGTTCCCACACTCGCCTCAACACCTTGCCGAGACTCAACCATCGAACATTGGTGTGGTTCAGGACATCGGAATGTTCAGTTTCCAAATCGTCAAGTAATGACTTGAACTGTCTGTGATTAAGTCCTCTTGATCTGATGAGGTTGATGACACTGACAACTGGGCCAATAACATGCTTGATATTCAAAACAGGTTTACACAGACTTTCTTGATGAATCACACAGTGAAGTGGTAATAATGTGTAGTCTGGATATTCTGCTTTAATCTTATCACTTATCAACTTTACCAGACCTACATTTTTTCCAGTCAAAGCACTAGCTCCGTCAGTTGTAACACTTGCCATCTTGTTCCAAACCAACCCAGTTCTTTCAATACAGTTAGTAACAGCATTGAATATATCATGGCCTGTGGTTGTGTCTTTGAGTGACTCAACACTCAATAACTCTTCAGTGAGTTTGAAAGAAGTGTTTATTCCACGTATAAATATCAATAATTGGGCAGCATCATGTACATCGGTACTCCCATCCAATGCAAGAGACTACCACAAAAATTGTTTACTTGAAGCTTGAAGTTTATGCATCAAATTGTCACTGATCTTGTCAACACGTCTGACCACAGTTCTCCTTGAAAAAGTAATGTTGTCAAATCTGTTTTATTGTTCTTGACACATAATGTTTGCTGCATCTAGCAAACATTCCTTGATGAACTCGCCATCAGAAAATGGCTTGTTCTGTTTTACAATTCTGTGTGACAGCACAAGACTAGCTTCAATTGCAGCATCTTGAATTGATGACTGTTTAGTGAAAACAGTTTGCTGTTTCTCCAAATTTTTCACCAACTCAAGGAATTTCATTTCCTTCTCTTCGGTCGTTAAATTGTATCCGAAATCGGAATGTTTTGTTTAATAATGTCTTTTTAAATTGTACTCCTTGAAGACAGCCACTGACTCACGACACAACAAGCAAACTGATTTGCTACCAACTTTTATAAAACAGTTCTTTGTTGTCTATTCATCATTGAAAACACGGTATTCATCTGCAATCTTACGTTTTTTTATTGACACTCATCATAACGGTACATGAAATTCTGTAAAATTCAACAAAATAAGTTAAAAACGAATTAAAAATTTTTATTTCTAAATGCCCTCGCGGGCCGCATGAAATCACTTGGCGGACCGCATACGGCCCGCGGGCCGTAGTTTGCCCACCCCTGTATTAGGCGATTCAAGCCGTTGCTATACAAACATAAGGACGTCCTGTTAAGTGTAAGTCTTCAGTGGGGCTAACGTTCTTGACCTTCGAACAATAGCAACAATTATGCACTTAGTATTTCAGACAAAGAATTATTTGTTTGTCCACATCGTATGATATATAGCTCTGCAGTATGCACCTGACGGGATGCAGTGAAATATACCAGGCAATAAATGTTGCAATATTTTGTTTATGGAGTCTGTGGTTAAATTCACACTGTTTGGAACCACGCAACTGTCATTGTCTGTCTCTGCCTGACATAGATACATTATTTGTCTATCTGTATGTCTGCTTGCCAGGCAGTTCGTCTTCTTGAGTGTTTGTCAGTTTTATGGGTTACTGATTAGTTGGTTGGTTAGTCAGTCGTCTAGATACTGAGTTTTAACTCTGAAATCCAATGCATTGGCGCTCAAGGACACATGATGACCCGAAATCTGTTTGCGCCTATCGTAGTCAGGTTAGTGATGAGAGCGACGTTGGTGTTGATCCCATGTAAGCATTACTTGAGAGTCTTGTATCATTTGAGTGGTAAATAATAAATTATGTCTATCCCATGTAGCCGCTACTTAAAGTCTTGCATTATTGAGGGGAAAAAATAAACTAATGACTTTTGGTTTAGTTTTGGTTTAATTTCTGTAGTGAAGGTTCATTTCAATTGTAAAGGAATATTTCCATAAGCATTCCATCCTATTCCATAGATCACAGAAGAGCGTCTCACCAAAGTGACCAACTCTTCGCAGAAATGTACAGGATCGAAATACGTGCATACCAGATGCGATAAATATTCATCATTGAGAAGGTTTTATAATTTAAAATTAACTATAACAGAGCCTTCTGTTTTAGATTTATTAATTTGCCGCAGGGTTATTAATGTCTTACTCTTTTTTTTCTCTCCCTAATTTGAGAAGGCTAGACATCCGATACGCTAACCCAGTAGGCAAGTAGGTGATGGTTAAAACATTGGTTTTGATTTTCGAATAATGCCATATCATCTATACGGTGAATCCCATCAAGGTCTGCTTGAAGAGAGAGAGAGAGAGAGAGAGAGAGAGAGAGAGAGAGAGAGAGAGAGAGAGAGAGAGAGAGAGAGAGAGAGAGAGAGAGAGAGGAGAGAGAGAGAGAGAGAGCGAGAGCGAGAGCGAGAGAGAGAGAGAGAGAGAGAGAGAGAGAGAGAGAGAGAGAGAGAGAGAGAGAGAGAGAGAGAGACGAACGTCGTACCTCAAAACTACTTCGCCCCGCTTAGAATGTGTTACAGAAATCTCATGGACAGTGCTAAACTAACAACTGTTTAAGACAAAAGAAGTTGTAACAACTCAAAATGCACTTTGATCATAATAATATCTGATCAGTTGTCATCTTCGCAGCGTAGGTCGGCTACAATTGTCTGTGTCACAACGGTACGACAAATTACGCTCCTTCCAATCCATTTGTTGATATCATATTCCCATATAAACCGATCTGGTCCTGCAATCAACTCTCAATTAGTAATGTGAATATATCTTGTTGTGCAGATATAATGATCAGCTCATCATCATCGGCATCTTACAAAGCCCAGGCCCTTGTCACAGGGCATACACCTGTTATAATTGAAACTCGAGAGGAGAATTCGTTTAGAATCACAGCTGAATCTATTCACCAGGTGAGTCAACGTCTAATCAGTCACGTGTAACACATCTTAGACTGTTTTAACTGGCATAATGATCTTGATTGATTAGGATTAACGGATTGCTGATTACGTGTAGCCTACCTACCTACCTACCTACCTACCCACGTATCTACCTTACCTACCTACCTACCTACCTACATACCTACCTACCTACCTACCTGCCTACCTACCTACCTGCCTGCCTATATGCCTACATACATACCAACACACCTAACTGCCCACTTATCTACATACTTACCTACAACCTACCTGCATACTTACTTGCCTACATATCTATCTATATACGTATTTATCTATCTGCTTACCAACTCACCTATCTAACTACCTACCTGCTTATTTATCTACCTAAATACATACTTACCTAAATATTTATCTACTTATCTGCTTACATATCCAAATAATTACTAAATTACCTACACGCCTACATACCCACCAACCTACCGACTTACCTACATGCCTACCAAAGTACCTACATGCATACCTACTTACCTACATATCTGTCTATATACGTATCTACCTTTCTACCTATCAACCCGCCTACCTATCTACCAACCTGCCTACTTATCTACCTACCTACCTAACTACTTACAAATCTACTCACACGCCTACATACCCACTAACCTATGTACATACCGTAATACCAACACATTCCTATCTACTTAACAACATACTTACCTACCTACCCACCTACCTACCTACCTACCTACCAATCTGTCTGCCTGCCTGCCTGTCTGTGTGTCTGTCTGTGTGTCTGTCTGTGTGTCTGTGTGTCTGTGTGTCTATCTGTCTGTCTGTCTGTCTGTCTGTCTGTCTGTCTGTTCTTTCGTCCCTACTCCATCCACACGTCCGTCGGCTTGCTCACCCGCCCACCCGCCTGCTCATGCGCTCGATAGAACCGTACAACCTGTATTTTCTGTCTCGTTGTCCCTTTACTTACCTACCTATATATTTACCGCACCCTTTGTCCGTCTATCCGTCTGGCTGTCTTCTTGTGTGAACGATTTCTCGTTGGGTAGGTCGCTCTGTCGGTCTACCTGTTTCATCTTTGTCTGTCTGGACGTCAGTCTAAGTTATCCCTCCGGTAAGTCGGCCCGCCATCAGTCTAGCTGCCCCTCCGGTATGTCGGCCAGCCATTAGTCTAGCTGTCCCTTCGAATTATGAATCTAGCTGGCGGGTCTGGCTGCAGGTATTTCTGATCCGACGGTTGGTCAGTACAGCCGTTAATCTGGCTGTCAGTGGTCCAATCCCATCGGATGGTTGACCTAGCTGTCGTTCTGGCTATTGGTGTAAGTCTAGATGTCTCGTCGGTTGATACATCTAGTTTTCGGACTGTCTGTCGGTCATGCCGTCGGTCTGAGTCTCAGTATTGCTGTCTGTCTAGCTGTCCTGTCGGCAGGTCGGTCTCGCTGTCGGTCGGTCTCGCTTTCGGTAGGTCTTTCCGTCGGTCGGTCTGTCACTCTACCTTTCGATCTAGCTATCATCCCACCCATTCGTCCGTTTTGATTGTTTGTGCATTGAGTATGTATTAGCTGTCCAGTCTGGCCATTATTTATGCTTTGCTTTTCTTCCTCCCACTTTTCCCGTCAGACGTCGCGGAGAGGAGAAAGTGGAGTTCCAGCACCTGTGACTAGCTTATTTCCACCCTTCCCCTCCATGATACATAAGTAATATATTTCTTTTCATTCATTCATTCATTCATTCATTCATTCATTCATTCATTCATGCATGCATGCATGCACGCACCCACCCACCCACTCACTCACTCACTCACTCACTCACTCATTCATTCATTCATTCAGTAGCATGTCATTTGCAGAACCTCGCTCCAATAACAACCTTCTGGAAAACCTCTCGACCACAAGCAAGATGTCCCGCGTCCGATACACCCATCTGGAGATCATCCGCCACATCCTGCACCCATCTTCTCTTTGGCCTTCCTCTTCCTCTCTTCCAGGCTATATACCCTGCATTATTGTTCTCTCCAAACTTTTGAGACGCTTCAAGTGACCAAAATATTAAAATTTTCTTTGTTTTATCGTTTTTAATAGCCAACCTTCTTCAATATTCAGCTCTTGAAGTATGGATGCATTTGTTCTTTCCTTTACCCAAGATATTCTTAGAACTCGTCTATAACATTTATATTCAAAGGCATTTATGCGCTGTTCAGCTTGTTTAGTAAGTGTCGAGGTCTCACAGGCGTATGTTGCAATGGGAAAGATACATGCTCTTAAAAATCTAATGTTTTGTAATTCTGTCTGTTCCACTCCATAATTTATTCAGTTGTTTTAGTCTTTGAAGAGCAATTGATAGTCGTCGTTTAATTTCTTTCATTGTGTCACCGTTGTTGGTAATCAATGACCCAAGATATTCAAAATTGTCCACCACCTCCAATTTTTCCTCATTAACATATATTTCTTTCTCCATAGTAGTTTTATCTGTATGCATTATCTTTGTTTTTGCTATGTTAAGATATAAGTTGTGATTTTCACTATTCAATTGGGTTGAGGCTATTAGGTTTTCTATACCATTCTGTGTTGTGGATAGCAATACTGTATCATCAGCATACCGAATCTCTGGTATGTCATGACCACCGATATTTAGGGCATCATATAGCTCCCTGTTTATATCATCTCTTACATTTCTCATTATATTTTCGGCGTACAGGTTAAACAAATAAGGGGACAGCACACACCCCTGACGGACTCATTGCTTGATGTCAAACCAATCTGATGTCTCGCCATCTATTCTAACCGCTGCTTGTTGGTCTAGATAGAGCATTCTTATGAGTTGTATTACATGTGATGGAAAGCCCATATTCCTCATGATTTCCCAGTTTCTGATGTTGTACACAGTAAAATGCCTTTGAATAATCCACAAAACATGAGAATAGGTTTACATTAAATTCTCTGCACTTCTCTATTATTAAACGCATGTTGAGAATGTGATCTCTTGTTCCTCTTCCTTGTCTAAATTCAGCTTGAACCACGTTAATTTCTTCTTCCATTTTCTTACGAAGTCTTCCCATTATGATTTTTAGTAGAATTTTACTTGCATGACTGATCAGGGCAACAGTTCTATAGTTGGTGCATAATTTCAGGTTGCCCTTTTTTGGTATTGGAATGAAGATAGTTCTCTTCCAATCTTTTGGCCATATACCATATTTCCATATATTTTTACATAATGCGTGATAAATTTGTATTCTTTCTTCTCCTCCCGCTTTAATTAGTTAAGCTGGTATCTCATCACATCCAGGTGATTTAACATTCTTCAGGTTCTTTATTGCCCATGCAATTTCATCTAATGAGGGTTCAGGTTCTGTCTCTGCTGTCATTGGCTCATGTATCTCATTCATATCCTCACTGTCACTCATATCATACATTCCACTGCAGTACTCCTGCCATCTTTCTAGAATTGTCCCATCTTGTCACAGATAACATTCAATTGAGGTTGAACATTTCTTGTCAATAACTTCATTTCTTTGAACATTTCGTAATCTCTTCCAGTCTTATGATATTGCTCTATTCTGGTACAGCAATCTTGTATATATTGATTTTTGTCTTTTCTTGTGTTCTTTCTTATTTCTCGAGTTAAAGATTTATACTTCATCCTGCTGTTATCGGATTCACCTCGTTTCTGTGTCAGTTCCCTTCGTTGTTTCATTAATTCTAACGTGTCTGATGTAATCCATGGCTTAAATTGCTTTTTCTTGGTCTGAATTAAATCTTTGGCTGCAGTTATCAAGATATCTCTAGCTTGTGCTGCCAGTTCATCAGGTGTAATTTCCTCTTGTACAGACATCAAGACCCCAAAACGATTCCTAACTACAACGTTGTATGCATCTGGTATTTTTGTGAGATCAAAACGAAGTGGCCTTGGTCCTCGAGTAAGCTTTTTGAGTTTTAATTTCAGATCTGCTTCTAATAACTGATGATCTGTATCACAGTCTGCACTTCGTAGGGTTTTTGCAGATGTTATGCTTGATCTCCATCTTCTTTGTATTAAAATATAATCTATCTGATTTTTGGTAATACTGTCCGGGGACTTCCATGTGAAGAGTCTTCTTGGGTGTTGTTTAAAAAAGTGTGTTGGCTATCGTTAACTAATTTTCTGTGCAAAATTCAATTAATTTGTCACCTGCATCATTTCTATTTCCCAGTCCACATTTTCCTAAAACGTGTCTCTCATTCTCAGCTCTTCCTGTACCTACTTTTGCATTAACATCTTCCATTATTATTGCTATATCATTATGACCAATCTTATTTAATGTGTCTTGCAGTATGTTGTAACAATCTTCAATTTCGTCCTCCTCTGCTGTTGAAGTAGGTGCATATATCTGTATGAGAGTTGTGGTTTTTGGACGGCCTTTAAGTCTGATGGTGAGGATTCTATCACTAACTGGGTTATATACCATTAAAGCTTTTGCAAGTTGTTTTATCTAAACAAAATGCCACTCCACTCTGGCCTCCAACGTCTCTACCAGAATAAATGAAAAGACTTCCATTTTCAGTTGTAAAATGTCCCTTGCCTCTCAATCTCATCATATACTAATTTAAGCTTTCGCTCACGGACTTCTCACATTCATCGTTTCTATTCTCACTCTGTTTCTTAGTCTGATACAGGGGATTTCCTTGGTAACAGTCAGGATTAACTCCGTCATCTAGGATTACTAGTACTGGTTCCCCAGCGTTATCTGATCTGCCTGGCCTGGGGGTCTCGCCACCAGATCTCTTTCTTATTATGTTTTCTTTCATGGTTGTTATGGTTTCTTGGCAAGTTTTGCAGAAGGTAGTTTGCCATTGCTTTCCTTCTGGGCAGTGACTGTACTATTCGGTGGCCATAGCCATTGTCTCTACTGATGAGACCATCTGCCTATCACCGCAGAGTGCAGACCATAACCAACAACAATCTGTAGGCTGCTCTCACACTCCATCCACCACCTGCTTCCATGGCTTCACGTAACCCTGATTGGGGGGGGGGGGGCGCCTAAACGGGTTCTCCACCTTGCCCAAGGGTGTCCCGTAGACTAACGGAGGAAAGGAGGCGTCTTACATCTCCTTTGATAGGGGATATGTAACAGAATACAGAACCAACAAAGACTGGGTTTTTATTCAAAGACTGTTTATTTTCTTCATGATGACAACATGGCTTCTTCCCAGTTCTCAGGCGGGATGTTGACTGCCCCCAGACAACCCACTACGTCACGATTGAGCATCTCTCCTCGCTTTCAGTCTCAATGCTCAATCGTGCTGTAGCTGTTTCCCACTAGATCCTAATAATACCCCAGTACTCCACTACTGTTACACCTCCCTATGTTTATTAAAGAATTTTCCTTATAAAGGAAAACTCTTTACTCCTAATCCCCTTACTCTATTCCCTCTTTTTCTTTATCTCTCACAGTTCCTCTAATCCTTCCCTATACTAACTCAAGTTTGAGTAAATAATATATCTTTTAACCCTTCTCCCGGTTATATTGTCAGCTAGTAACCCACTATATACTTCTTCTTCGATTCTACTTTGTATAATACATCGTACCACGTATGGTAACTCTTTTAACCTAAACACTCCTTCTCCCCTTTCTTTAGTTCTTACAGTTCCTTAATCTCCCTAAACCACTTGATATTAAGCAAGCCAATCTATTTCCCCAAACTATATAGCTATCCACTATATATATTTCTGGTCCTTTCTTGGCTCCTCCAGTTCCTGTATCAAATATACATATCATAAGAACAGCTCGTAAAATCTTTATCGTAACTTTTGACCTTATAAAATTTCTCACTCTTCCAGAACACAGGACGTACAAAAACAATGTAGTTAGAAAAAGTAAAGAAGCGGTGCGCACCGAGTGAGAAGTATAAAGAATGAATACTCAACATGACCACATGTACATACAGCAATGAATATTTAAGACACTCACCTTTACCTCCCTTGCCAATAAAAAAAATTTTGTAAAATAATTTTTTAAAATACACCTTATGAAATAGATCTTTGTTCATTATAAAACAATTTGACATAAGTTTTCACAAGCCTTATATATTCAACATTTATATTGCCATCCACAATCTTGTCCATATTTCGTTATCTCACCTTTAACCATGAGCCCATGTTCATATTTTATGAACACTTTTAATATAATTAACGCTGGTTTTTCACAGCACCTATATCTTGCCCCCGTACATCCCATACTTATATACTGCCATTTACAGTCTTCCCCCTACCTTATATCAGTGGACAAAGTAGTTTTTATTAACTCTTTTCTGAACGAAAAACCTTAAGCAAAATCTCATATATTTGAAACTTAAACTTACTTAACTAACTTTATAACCATGTAACTTAATATACCAAACCATTCATGTAATCGAAATAAAATCAACACAAGACGTCATACCCCCAAATTAATCTAAAGAAAAAAAACACATTTTAAAATGACATAACATGCATTTTATCAAATCAGAATAAAACATTCTATTACTACCTATCACTATTGGACACTTTTACGGACCAATAGTTTTTATTCCAAATACTAGGAACACAATAATCCTATTCTAAATCAATTAATCAAACAACAACAATCATTTTACAAGACCAAATCAAGAAAAAAAAACTTATTATATATGAGGCATTGAAACTTAGGCTCAATAAAACAACCAAATAATAGCCATCATTTTCCAGTACCAACTCAAGCATAAAAACATATTATATATGACTCATGACTCATAAACTCAGAGTGAATAAACCACGATTTTTCAAAACAATTAAAACTCTCTTAAAATTACTACGTACAGTGGCCCACCAACATTGGCCTCTCATACTAAGTAATGTAACGCATATCTCTTTATACAAGTCATTCCAGTATTTCCATGACCAAGAAAAACAAACACTTCACTGTCACATATGTATATCTGTTAACTACAGACTAATTAGAACCACATCTGTTCTATCTACACAAACAAATCAGTAATCAACATTTACCATACCATTTATTATCTCCCCTCATAACTTTCTATCATTTTCTATCTTAACTCCTAACACAACATAACATCCGGAATATCCTCTTAAGTAAGCACTGTAAACTACATGTTGACTCCTTTTTTCTATTTGTAATGTGGCGACTAATCCAATATCAACTCAATGTAGTAGCCATCATCTACTTATCAATTAACTTGTGATCTGGCCTGCCAATTATTTCCCTTGGACCAATCATCACTATAACTTATTAATCCTTATCGTTAAACACGGCATTTCTAGCACCAATAAAAAAAACTTGTCCACTTTTCTATAGAGTACATTCACCTATTGTACCAATACCCAATTTGTCCAATTTACGAAAAGTCAAGAAGTAGAAACATAATTTCAACCAGCAATTCTATTACAAATATATATGTATATATATATATATATATATGCCTCTCTATTAGTCATCTCACTGCTTAACTATTCCTCAAGACTACTTTTAAAAAATGTCGATAGAATCCTTTTCCATTTCCACCGTTTCGTATACCTCTTCAAGCATCACTTTCACTTCTAAATCCTGAAACTTATAACTTGCCATCTGCAGTATACTCTATTTATCTATCTCCTACGTTTCCACTTCTTCAACAACTCCAAGTTTCTTTGAATAAGTGCTAACTCTACATCAATATCCTCTTCTTCGTACAACTTATTAGTTTCTTCCATACTACTACTTGATTCTGACTTTTCATCCATTTCTTCTTCTTCTTCTGTATGTCTGTCGTTAGCAGCCGCTAATCTCTTCTGTTCCACATCCCATCTAATTTGTCTATCCTCATTTCTTAAGGACCTTTCTAGTAGAGGCATATCTTCACCGCTTGTTGAATAATCCCTAATTCTCCTCTGTCTTTTCACTTCTTTATCTCTTTGTTTATCCATTCTTCTTTTCGTTGCTTGTCTAGTATTCTTAAATGGAGCACCTATTTCCTCTTCCATACTATCATAATGAGTTTCATTCACATTTTCTTCTTCCATTGTTTTCGGAATCGTCTGTTCTTGAGTATCTTCGTAACTTGGAGTTGCTAGCAATTGATTTTGTGCTGGTTCTTTTCTAAAACTTGGGGTTACTGTAGCTCCTCTGACAACTTGTTCATCTAAATATCCGGTGTCTGAATCATAATTATTATTATAATTCTCATTTCTCTTCTCCTCATCATCTCTTCTTAAGTGCTCTACATGTGCCCTTGCCACATGTCCTGTGACCTGGTTCTTGATAGTATACGATACATTACCTAGTTTTTCCAAAACGTAATAACCTGGGATCCAACGAGCATCAAACTTAGAGTTTCTTCTATGTTTCTTGTAATAAACTCTATCACCTACTTTAAACTCCTGTAATTTTGTATTTACATTTTTGTACTTTTTCTGTCTTTCCCTAGCTTTAAATATATTATTCTTTAATCTTACGTGTGCTTTATGCATTTCCTGTATTATGGTCTCTTGAAATTCTTCTCCCATATATTTCCGTCTCGGTTTTAACAGATTATCTATAGGTAGTATTGGTTCTCTCCCGTGTATTAAATAAAATGGTGAAAATCCCGTGCTCTCATTTTGATTTGTACGAATAGCGCTAAGGGCAGGTCCTAAGAATAGATCCCAATCTTTTTCATGTTCATCAATAATCTTTGCTATAACGTCGTATAACGTCCGATGTTGACGTTCGTTTCTAGCATTTGAAGAAGGTCTATAATATGAGGTCTTTATATGTTTTATATTCAAATCTTTTAATAACTTTTCGAATTTTTTATTTACAAACTCTCTACCATTATCCGTAAGTATACTTTGTGGGCAACTAAATCTTGGTACGAACTCCTGTAAAAAAATATTAATGACTGTATCTGCGCTCTTATCTGGAATTGCATAAATTTCCGGCCAAAGACTGTAGACGTCTACTATATGAATTAAATACACGTTTCCTGACAATGTTCTAGGGTGTGGACCTGATATATCTAAACTAATCTTTTGCATTGGGAACTGAGAAATATCTGTATCTTGTAAGGGACACTTTATTGTTTTCATGTTCCTTAATCTGCATTTTTCACACGTATCTACATATTTGCATGCAGATTTAAACAAGTTTGGCCAATAATATTTGCTTGTAAGTGCTTTCACCAACTTGTCCCGACCGAGATGTCCATTTTCATTGTGATACGCTTTTAAAACTTCATTTTCTAAATGTTTTGGAATATATTTCCTTAGCTGTTCGTTCCTTTCACACATATAGTATAACTGTCCATCCTCTTGTAAAATCAAATAATTCTTTTTATATTTGTTATCTTCCGTTTCTCTTAATTTTTCTTTTATTTGTATGACTTTTGGATCCAACTCTTGTTCTTCTTTCATATTAAATTGTGCTAACTGTAGGTCTTCTTCTCTATGTTCAGACTCTTGATCCGATGGTACACTCTCAAATTCTTCCCTATTTATTATGGCAGAATCTAAAATATTTACTTGCCAGTTTCGGTCGTCTATCTCTGGTTCAGCTTCATCTTCTGTGTCTCCTGATGACTGTGGGTACGGAATCCTAGATAACAAATCAGCGCATGTGTTAATCCTACCTGGAATGTACTCAATTTTCGTGTTGTATCCCTGTAGATTCAATGCCCACGTCTGTATTTTCCTGTTCTGCACTGGAGCTTCTAAAAAAGACTTTAAAGGCATATGGTCAGTTCTAATAACAAAATTTGCGTTATGTAAGTAGTAATTTAGTTTCTGAAGAGCATAATGAATGGCATATGCCTCTTTCTCAATAGTAGTCCATTTCCGTTGTGATTTGCTAAGTTTATGAGATAAGAAGTAGATTGGCCTTTCATTTTTAACCCCTGGTATTCCAGACTCTTTTCCTTCATATGGTTGAACCAAACATGCTCCTATTGCATTGTCCGAAGCATCTGTGTACAGTATTAACTGTTTGTTTAAGTCTGGATGCGTCAACAGTGGTACCAGTGTTAAGCTGTTTTTTAAATACTCGAACGCTTTTTGACACTCATCATCCCACTTAAATCTAGCGTATTTGCCTGTTAAATTTGTAATAGGTTCTGCTATCTTTGAAAACGCTGGGACAAACCGCCTATAATATGCACAGGTTCCTATAAACGCACGCACTTCCTTAACGTTAGTTGGAGGAGGTAATTCTTTAATAACCTTTATCTTGTCCTGGTCTGGTTTTATACCTTCTCTATTTATAATATACCCCAAATATTTTGTTTCTGTCTTTAAAAACTGGCATTTACTAAGCTTCAATTTAACATCATGCTTTCTTAACCTGTCAAACACTAGTCTAATATGTTTTAAATGATCAATCACATCTCCTTTCGTATAAATCAGTATATCGTCTATATAGGCTAATGCAAATTTTTGCATACCTTCTAATACTTCATTTATTAAGAGCATGTAGTGAGAGGGTGCAGTTTTGACTCCAAAAGGCATTCGTAAGAATTCGTAAGAGCCCATATGGGTACAGAAAGCACTCTTCTTTTGCGCGTCCTTCGACATCGGAATACACCAGAATCCTGACCTTGCGTCCAGCGTCGTGAAATATGTAGAGCCATTAAGCAGCCCCAAAATATCACCAATTACTGGCAGTGGGTACGCTACATTCTTGGTGATTTTGTTCAACGCCCTATAATCGCAACAAAAGCGACTCGAACCATCAGGTTTGGCCACGATGACGACCGGAGATGACCACTCTGACTTCGACCTTGTTATTATTCCTGCTTTCAACATCTCTTCTATTGCCTTTTCCACGATTTCTCTATTTCTTAATGGAGTTCTATATGGTTTTAAACTAATTGGTGGATGGTCTCCCGTGTCTATTTCCATTGTAACTGTTTGTGTCTTTCCCAATTCTAAATCATTAACTGCAAACACATCCTGATTTTGCTTTATAAGTTGTTCTAATACTTCCTTATTTTCTGGCGGAGCTTTTAACTGTGACAACAATTCTTGTTCCCTTGTCATTTTGTCTAGTGAATGTATTTGGGCTTTATTTCTTCTGGATGGATGGATCAATTCATCCATTCTGACGTTCCCTCTTCTTCCGCGTCCGCGTCTGTTATTAACTCTTTCACTAGAAGTTTCTGAATAACTTGTTCCCGACATTTCTGCTCTATCCGTTGCCAATATGTCACTAATGTTATGATCTAGTTTGGCTATCACACATCCTCTGTATAATTTGATTTCTCTACCTGTGTTGTTGATAACCATCACTGGAAAGGTTAAGTGTTTATCCAACGCCATTATTCCATCCGGAACTTCCAAACCAGGCTCACCAATTACTTCTTCTTGTAACTCAGTGATTCTGACTGTTTTTCCTGCCACATAATATGGGTTTTTCTTCAGCTTTGCTTGTATCAAATTAACCGACTGTGGTTTTAACGTCGTGGACATTTTAACTCTAACCAGTGCTGATATATGCATGTCTTCCTCCATATCTACATAGACGTCCTTGAATTTTAATTTATGTAAATCATAGAAAAGTCTTACTCCATTTTTTATTAAAAAATCTCTTCCTATCAACATGTTTCTATTTAAATCCTTCACTACATGAAAAAGATGTCTTATGTTGATCCCTCCTAACTTAAAATTTATCATTGTTTGTCCAATTACTTGTAAATACTGTCCAGTAACAGAGTGTAAATTATTATGACTCTTAAATACTCTACAATTTCTTACTATTTTGTATAGAAAACTTTCTTTTATTACACTAACCTGAGCTCCCGAATCAATTAATGTACGAACTCTATACTTTCCTATTTCTATTATACAAGAGCTATAATCTGTTTTATTTTCTATAAATTGCTTGACTTCATCTAGTTGAAAATATTCTCTGTTCGTCCTACTATACCTGTTATTAACATACTCTTTAAACCTTGGGACCTTATTATTTCCCTTCCTACCATAGGTCCCATTTAATAGGTAGGGCGCCGGTTTTCCTGCGTTCTTGTACCTGTAAAATTCCTGTGTCTATCTTCAACATTCCTACTCACCCTGTTATTGTCATGTCTACCCTGTGTATTCGACTGGACACGCCTGTTATTACAAAAACGAGAAACATGTCCCCGTTGACCACAAACCCAACAGACAATATTTGTGCTATTTGTGTTGACTACTGTCTCTCTTGTAGGGTATCTCATATTTCTTCTTTCATCGTTATCATATCTATTTCTACCTTGTAACGTCTGTATTCCTCCTCTCCTATTCCATCCGAATCTTGTTTGTCCTATTTCCATGGGCTCCTCAACTCTGTCTTCTCGACTACTTCATACTTCTCGTCCTGTTCTCAATCTAAATCTACGTCTCAAATTTTCTTCTTGTACCGCGATATCTACCGCTTGTGATAACCTCTCAGGGTTTTCCCTCATCAGCTTAAATTTCAAACCATCGGATTTTATGCCATCTACAAAAATCCCTACTAACATCCTCTCCACCTCTTCTCCTCGTACATTCTGTCCTAAGAATGCCTCTTCAGCCAGGTTAATCAACCTATCGCTGAACAATTGTACCGTCTCTCCGTTATTTTGTTTAGCCTGTCTCAACACCGAAAATGCATGTTGTGGATCCGTTATTTCCGCATACTTCCGTGCTAGGTCTTCCTTGAATTGTTCCCATGTCTCATCTACTCTAGCCTCTAACTTTCTTCTTATATGATCCGAAACCGGTTCCGTTGCCGTCTGATAAGCCAGTCTCATTCTCTCTTCATCTGTTGCTGAGATTAAATACGCATATTTTTCTATGGAGGTGACCCATTTCTTAAAGTCTCTGGCCTGTCCACTAAACTTCACAATTTCTGTTGCCATTCCTTGTTGTTTAATAACCATATTAAGTCTGCCTACCGCTGTTCCTACCCCCGTCAAAACTTGTGCTAAGGTGTCTTGTTCCGCCATGCTGAAATATACTTAAACAGAGCAAGCAAACAACTTCACAATTGTAATTTCCAAATTTAAGAAACACAAATCACTTATTTCTTAAGAACAGTTCAATCAGTTACCAGGTTTATAAATTTCCGTACTTCTGTTTCTCGATCCAAGCACGACGTATTTTCCTAGGCTCGCCGTCAGATTACACTCAACGCTGTAGTAGTTGAAACCAATCGCGCCCCAGACAGTTCGTTCGTTCTTCTCAGGTAATCTCTCTTCTTGGGATGCTCAGTACCGTGCTTCAACCCCTGGTTGGGTCCCTTCTGAGATGGAGTACATCATCGACGTCTTGAGATAGTCTGACAGACAACAGCGAGCGGCTCTCGATTGCAGTAGAGCCCCGAGATAGTCTGACTCGTCAACAAAACATTGGGCAACCCTTATTTATTTGCTGTCTCGATTGTCTTTTACCAGCGTTCTTTTTTTCTATTTATTAGCGTTTCGAACGAAACCTATTTAACATTGAGGCTGAACTTGATTGTCTTATTGAAATGTTCTTTCTCACCTGACTCAACGATCAGACGACTGGATTTCTGGATTGCCCTTTTGCCAAAGTTCTGTTTGCTCAAGACCTGATCAAACTGAGCCGACTTTCAGCACACTCCTCGTTCGAGATATTGATTCACTGACTTGACCTTGACATATTCAGCAGAGTAATGACCAAGAGGAGTCGTTATGATAGTGTTTGCAGGCGCTGCCACTCGTTATGGCAAGTTGGGTTGGTTTTCACTCTTCTCTTGACGCCAATTTATTTGTTATCTCAAGTCTTGAAAAAGACTTACAGACAACCACCCCTGGCCGGGCTTTTGGTCGCTGTATTCACAGATAACTTACTTATTGGCCATCTTTCCCCTTGTTACGTTCAAAGCTGGTTTAAAAGCGCGCCGAAATTGTTGCTGGCGATTTAGACAAACGGAGCAAGGATCATCTTCTCAATTTTTGACCTCCGCGATGTTACATAGTATACGGCATGACTTCGCGTTGTTTCTCTGTAGACCGGATTATACCAGGCTCAAATCCTCGGTCGTAGGCTCCAAAATTAGTCCTGTAACAGAGTACAGAACCAACAAAGACTGGGTTTTTATTCAAAGACTGTTTATTTTCTTCATGATGACAACATGGCTTCTTCCCAGTTCTCAGGCGGGATGTTGACTGCCCCCAGACAACCCACTACGTCACGATTGAGCATCTCTCCTCGCTTTCAGTCCCAATGCTCAATCGTGCTGTAGCTGTTTCCCACTAGATCCTAATAATACCCCAGTACTCCACTACTGTTACAGATACCCCTACCCTGCTAACCGGATGTTTTCATGGTGATGTAAATTCCCTACCGATTTGCTAGACCTGTCTTAAGGTTCAGTACCTTTTATTTTTACATATCCTATGTACGGGACATCGCTGTCAACACCAGCATTTCACTGCTGTTGTTGATGTCTTGGCAAGTGTTACGTTCAGTAGTTTGCCATTGCTTTCTGAAATACCGGCTCCCATACCAACACGTTAAAACCCCAGCGCGCAACGGTTTGCTGCCGAATCCGTCGCCGCCGCGTTTCAAACGCGTAGTAAGCGGCTCACGAGTCGCGTTCGCAGGCCTGTAGGCCACGAAGATCGGCCATTACCTTATTAACCCTGTTATATTTGTGACAAGACCGCCGGGGCTTGGTCTGGTTTGCCACGATAGATAATTATCCCCAGCCTTTGCTCCAACCACCTCAATAGCACTCTACATCTACCAGGCCCCACACAAGCCGGGACAGCTGGACCTTCCCTCTCTCACCTAGGGTTCCCTACCCCAAGGGGGCTCGAACAAGACATCAGTCATATCACTGCACAAAGTCATAGCTAAGAGAACAAAAATTTAATTCTGAACTAAGTCAACCACAACACAGAGAAGGATGGCTGAAAGCCAGACTAGAAGATACTATGTACAATAGCAGATATGCAGATGAGGATTCTTCATCATGGAGGCGGACGATAGCTCGTGCGGTTGTCCAGTCGTGGTAGCGACTCACCCAGGCTCCTCCAGTGGACCGGAACTCCAAGGTCTGCTGCCTCTCCAAAGTTCCTTCTTCCCACAGAGAACCAAGCACGGGCTGATCAAGCGCAGTACCACTGCCTGACTGACACTGCACAGATGAACAAGGATCCTTCCTTGCTGTCGTACTATTTCACTCGTCACACTCCTGATGAAGTCTGGGCCGACCCTAGAACATTAGCGGTCTCCCACTTGCAGAAAAAGTACATGTAGCACCGTATCAAAATACACAAGAGCCTGGTCACTCTTCTATCTCAGAAGTGACCCACACACTGACATGTCACCTACAGAATGAGCGGTTGCTCCACATGAACACAAAACGTCACTGGCAAAGTCTTTCAGGTGACTAAACACTTCACCTTCTTTCCATGTCCTTGGACAAATAGATCTTCACACAGTATCATGTAACTACCCTGATCGATGGGTATCAATCACAACCTAGCATACACTGTCCACAGTTCACCACGTTGGCATGAGGTAGCTCCCTACCTTAATAAATCTGTCAACAGTTCACCACGTTGGAATGAGGTAGCTCCCTACCTTCACAAACATGTCCCTCTGGTGTTCCCACCACGTAGGTAATCAATGTCTTAGGTCACTGGACCACCTGTTGGCTTCAAAAAGGTAAACCAATGTAGAAACACTATTCAAGCATCAATGATACACGGTGTCCCATGACAACCCAGCCGGGCCGGAAGCATAACAGAGTCCATGATGACCGGTAACAATGATCACTTTGCTCAACTTGAAAGTTCATGACCTTGCAATCACCAAGGTTTACCCTGAGTTTGAATTTCACCAGTGCTTCACTGGCTAGAATCACCAGACGTTTCAGTGTTGGATCCCCTCGGGATCGTATGACACTCGTCGGACTCTTGGCGGAGGTCCTAACCTAGACCTACCGACATCTTCAGCACTCAGCTCCTTCCAACATTGATCTCGCAGAATCAGAAGACCACTCCCAGTATGGCCTCAATCAACTTCTTGATAGGCACTGGAATGAGTGGGCCCATAGAGCTCATGGTGAAGCTCTTGAATCTTCTTCAGTATAACAATAACAGATCCTGAAACACGGAGAGGTCGGTGTGAGTACTCAACTACAACAAAGACTAACAGCATCTCCACCATGTCACCTGCCTCTCAGACACTCCTCATGTCTACCAACATGAGTATGAAATCATCACATCATAGATCTACTAGTAATCATAATGTATAGGCATAATGATATTAGAGAAAGCAATAGCACACCTGTTCAGTCAAGTAACACTTCTGGGCTGCATATAACCCCTAGCACCAGAGTCGACTGTATGACTCTGTCAAAGCATCTTTCGCCTGGTGCCAGTCCCAATCCTGTTTCATCTTCCATCATCAATCAGCATATACACCTACTTCCCTTTCAGTGTAGTGATTACTTTATCGAGAAGGTGTCCAGCCGGACATCTCCTTCCTGACAAACTCATAAATTCACCAATCCCTTAACCCATGGACTGATCAATTACTCACATTAATAACTATATGACCATAATAAATTATACGCCTGATAATTCATTACTATAGTATTAACCAAGGAGAACTCATGAATTGTTACACTTAAATAACAAACTCATATCACAGCCATAGTGTCAGTTCTGGGATCCCTATCCCAGATCTTGAGTTGCCCTTTTATTCACTGACTATCTTCCAGGTCAGTCATACCTGTGCCGGTCGAGCACAGCTTTGGTGGCCATCCACCATTACACTTTCCCACAGCTACTGTGGGTCCTGTGTACCTTGTCCCGTGACGAATTAAGTCACGTCATCCAATGTAGCAAGCCTCCAGACTCTCCACCACCACACTCTGGCTCCACCTTTTTTTTGGGGGGGGGGGGGGTTATTCCCCTCATATACTACTTCACGGCAGTACTCCCAGTGCTCCATGAACCGAGTCAGGGTTCCAGAAGAGTAGAATATTAGAGACAGAAACGGTTAGGTTCAACTCCTCGATCTATCTAGACCTAACGGCCTCGAATTACGGAGTGCCGCATCACCCTCGATCGGGTATGTTCAACCATCGGATATGCTCGATCGCTTTGGGTCGGACCTGTAACCTAACGGGTTGGGCGTACCGGCCTACCTCCCAGTCGGCTACCTAGACAAACGTAAGATGGAACACGCACGGTCATTCTAGCGGACGCACATGAAACCCAGCAGTAACAATAGTATCATAAATACTTCCTATCAACTGTTATCCTACCGATGTAACACCATTCTGCTTACGCGGAATAACACTGCTATCTTCACACAGCAAATACACCACGGCCGCTCTCACCTTGATTCCTCGAAAAATCACCACCACTGATAGAACAAGTAAGTTACCATTCTAATGTCACGAAGCACATTACACATCTATAATAATAAGACTATTATTATTATTTACAGCGTCTAGCATATCGCTGTAAGGACTGACAAACTTCCTTGCCTTGCATGCGTAATTAATAAACCAAACATGTAACTACTGCACACTTTGTAAAGAACCGGGATCTCCCTAGCCCCACGCAGTCATAATATACATCACTGTCCCTGCAACTCATTTGTAAACAATCCGTTAAATATATCTATCTAAACACATGGGATTTTCACCAGTCCTCGAAAGCACAGTTCGGCCTATTTTATTTACACACCACTCGCTGTGGAATAAGGCTTGGTCCGCCAGGTAACACATTACGTCGCTGATCGATAAAGGCTACTTAAATATGCAGACAGCCAGCTGTAAATTGTAACGCTACGCGACTACTCATTTCCAACGGCAATTAATTCGTTCGGGGAGGTCGGCACGGCATAAAGACAACAGTTAAACAATAGAATAAGTATTCTACTAACCTGTGATTGAACAATCACAAACTCGACTGCAGATGTCCGCTCTGGCCGTGCATATTGACATCAAAATTACAGCAGCCCTGTGGCTGTGATCTGTCTTACGCTGAGGTCCGGCTGGCAACTGATCACAACTAAGTCAGTGCGCCTTCAACTTGCCTAGACGGGATGCGTGATTCCCATGAATCATGGAGAAAACCAGAGTCCCGATAAGTTCCACCCACCCCGTGCTGCACAAAGCACTCGCGAATCTAGAGATCTTGACCACGTACGCACTTGGGGGAACATTCTAGATTTCTCTATAAATAACTAGAATAGCGCCGCCCCGCACTACTTTTCTAGGGAAATCCCCTATTAATTGATATTAATTTCAAGGGAGACCAACGCATCGCACTCCCTTCAAAGGGATATTATGCAGAGATCTGCCGATCTGTAGGCGTTTCGTCACAATATTTGCTACTGACACCATGTTACACTCACAGACCGGTAGAATGGACACACACACACACACACACACACACACACACACACACACACACACACACACACACACACACACACACACACACACACACACAGACGGGTAGATGTATACACACACACGTACAAGCAGCTTCCTCCCTAACGGGATGTTGCTTGTCTACGTTGCTAATAAATCTTCTATGGCTTAGTCTCAACAGTTCGCAGTGAAACGGCTGCTCAGCCTGCATATGAGATCCAATGCTAGCTATAAAGAAAAGCAAGCATCGTAAAGCTTTTTAACTGCAAAAACTCTAATAGTGTTATTCTGACAGTTGTTTATTTGTATCTCAGGTTATCAGAGAGAAGTCCTTGAGCCACAACAATCTTCTAATCCTGAAAAATCCTTGCCATACAAGTGAGTGTGTCATTTATGCATGGTCATATATTTAGTCATATATCAATGTAAGCCAGAGAGAGAGAGAGAGAGAGAGGAGAGAGAGGGAGAGAAAGAGAGAGGGAGGGAGGGAGAGAGAGATGAGAGAGAGAGTGAGAGAGAGAGAGAGAGGGAGAGAAAGAGAGAGGGAGGGAGGGAGAGAGAGATGAGAGAGAGAGAGTGAGAGAGAGAGAGAGAGAGAGAGAGAGAGAGAGAGAGAGAGAGAGAGAGAGAGAGAGAGAGAGAGAGAGTGATTGATTGATTGATTAGTGTGTTAACTGACAGGTGAATCCTGTGGCGAAAAGGTTCCTAACTTTTATTTTTTATGGTTCCCGGCAAATGAGGCAGGGCTCTTGCAGCACGAAGACGAAGACAAGATACATAGGGCGTGAACATGCACGAGGCAATGGAACTGGGAAATGATTGAGGGTCTCTTTAGGACAATGACGAGGGCACGTTCTACAAAGCCTGACACAATGACAAGTTGAATATATTTTTACAAGTATTACCTTTAAAAACGAATTTTACATAGAATTTAAAAACACATTAAGAAAAAGAAAAGAAAAGAAAAGAAAAAAGACAACAACAAATCAGAACCGCTTAAAATATATTTGCCACATCTAATACAGTTACCTTAGAAGATTATGGACATGGAGGAGTCCTGATAGCAGGATTAGAAACCAGACTAACTACCTTCTGATTAGCAGAAGATTTAGAATCGCGTTAACAATAGCAAAAACAGTTCCCAGTGCTGATTGTTATAGTGACCACAGATTACTTACAGGAACATTGAGGATAAAGTTGAAGAAAGTCAAGTATATAACAGGAAACACTAAATATGATTTGTGTACATTGAGTAATGACAAGGAAATACACAACAAATTCAACATGGAAGGACAGAACAGATTTCATATATTGTCTGATATAGAGATCCTATTCCAGGATGCGGCTAATCAATGGGAAATGTTGAAGAATTCAATCAGTTTGGCAGAAGAAACAACTATTTCAAAATTAAAGAAGGTTGGTCGTAAGAAATGGATGACTGAAGAAATTGTACACCTAATGGAAACAAGAAGAATGAACAAAAATAATTCTGCCACATATGAAGTAATTCACAGACAAGTCAGAGTATTATGTAAGGAGGCAAAAGAAGCATGGCTTGAGGAAAAGTGCTTAGAAATTGAAAAACAACACAACAGTCAAAATACCAAATTAGTGCCCAATAGAGTTCAGGAAATTAGTAATAAAACAACAAGTACATCAGCTGACTGTCTAAAGATTAAAGATGGCAAAATCATAATAGAAAAAGATAGATTCTACAGGTATGGACAGATTATGTGAAAAACCTCTATGATGATAACAGAGAGGAACAGTATGATATGAGATTTAATAATGAAGAACCGCCAATTTTGAAGATTTTGTTTTCCCCGCGTTTCCATCCTGTTTCAGGATATTGCGGTCAACACCAGCATCTTTCAACTGTATGTTGATTCCTAGGCTAGATTACACTCATCGGCACGCCACGACTTTCTGAGCGACCGGCTCCATACTCTCGTAAGTCATTAGCGCGACTCGAACCCCTTCAAGTTCTCGAGCGCTCACGTCAACCACGAAAGTATTCGGGATTACGGAGAAAGCTGCTAACCCCTCAGACAGGGAGGCCGGCAATTTTGAAGATGGAGGTTCGAAATGTTCTTAAGCATATGAAAGCTGGAAAGGCCCCCGGTGCAGATAACATCACAACAGAAATGATTAAAGCTTTAGAAGAATATGGAATAGATCAAGTCACCAGAATGCGGAACACATTATATGATACTCGAGATATCCCTTCTGAATTATGTAACTCTGTATTTATTGCAATCCCAAAGAAATCAGGAACCTTGGAATGTGATCAACATAGAACAATTAGAATAATGAGTCACATCACAAAGATTTTGCTACGAATTATCATGCAAAGAGTGCGGAAAAAATAAAACCTGAAATAGGGGAAGAACAATGTGGGTTTGCAGAAGGAAAGGGTACAGTAAATGCTGTGTATATGCTGCGAATAGTTATTGAACGTGCTATAGAAGTAAACAAGGATATTAATCTTTGATTTATTGACTACACAAAGGCTTTTGATAGAGTTAAACATGTCAACATGGTGGATATGCTTGGAGATCTACAAACTGATGGGAAAGACATTAAACTTATAAAAAACATATATTGGAAACAACAAGCTGCCATAAGGATTGATAATGAAGTGGGACAATATCAGCCTATTAAGAGAGGTGTTAGGCAGGGATGTGTAATGTCTCCAGATTTTTTTTCCTATACAGTGAAAATATATTCAGAAATGTAGAAGATATAAATGGAATCAGCATTGGAGGACGAAACATCAATATCATTAGATATGCAGATGATACAGTGTTGATTGCAGACAATGCGAGTAGATGCGGTTGTTGTGCACAGTGAGCAACTGGGGTTAGAATTAAATTGTAAAAAGACACAGGTTATGGTAGTCACTAGGAAGAATACAATACCACAATGTAATATACAAGTAAATGGGACTATTCTTCAACAAGTGAATCGGTACCATTATCTCGGAACAGTCTAACATCTGATGGGAGATGCCTTGAAGAGATTAGAACAAGAATCGCCATGGTGAAAGTAGGCTTAGCAAGATGAAATTCATACTGACCAATAAAAATATGTCAATTAAAACGAGAAAAAGAGTGTTGAGGGGATACATAGAGCCTGTTCTTTTGTATGTATGTGAAACATGGACAACGAGCAGTCAAGCTGAAAAACATCTGATGGCTGCAGAAATGTAGTTTCTGAGGAATATGCACAGAATACCATGGACAGACAGAAAAACCAATGACCAAGTACTACAGGAGACAAATGACAATCGTAAATTGATTAGAGAAATTAGACGTAGACAGTCAACATTTTTTGGACATGTTATGAGAAGAAATGGATTGGAGAACTTAGTGACAACTGGCAAGATCGAAGGGAACAGACCAAGAGGAAGACCGAGAGGAAAATACCTGGATGGCTTGGTCACACGGCATGGACGAGACAGGAACACTGAGCTGATCCACAACTCTGGTGATCGAGTGAAATGCGAGTCATGACCGCCCACGCTTTCTGGCATTTAAAATTTTCACCATATTTATCTGTCAGCCGTGCATAGATCTCATCACTGACAACGATAATGTTGTACTGTCTGCAGACCTCCCTACAACATGTCGTAAACATAAAGTCGTGAATTTTACATATTCATCTCATCTCATCTTGCTCCCAGATCGATATAGCCTAAATAGCTGCTATGAATTAAATGAGATATAAATGCGGCTGCATGTTATTGACCACATTACTGATCGAGTGCCTATCTGTCATATAATATGGGGCTAGAACCATATACCTCATACTGCCCCGTGGCGTACTTTACTTTTTACTTACTCTATTCTTTCAATAGCCATACACTATACCAGTAGATATATTTCAATTATTTGTTTACAAAAATATCTTGCATGTATTTTATTCCATGCTTTTGATATTTGCAGCTGGGACATAGTTATAATGAAGAGCATCTGAAGAAACTTACGTAAGTTAATTATCACTTGTTTTTCCTAATATGTGTAATAAATAAATCACTCACCTGGATGTACACATCTGGAATAACGGAGTAAGTGCAACGAACTCGCAGACCAGTTGGTAAATGATGCACCAACACAAAAGGGAAGAAGCATAGACAAGCTGATGTAATCAGAGCAGTAGGGTCTCATGTGGTGGATACTGAAGAAACATCGACTCTAGCCCGAACTGGAGTAAATCCTGGTCAAGCACGTTAATGCCACCTTCGTGGGAAAGAGTGATTTATACCATAATCAACTCCTTGTGGGAACAATGAGCATAAATATGTACTTTGGGATGGCTGCTGCAACGGAAGACTTATACGCACGGGAATGCCAATTGTGACATAACATAACATAACATGACATCATAATCTGTGTTGTCATTATCATCGCCGTTAAGATCACCAAAATGATTATAATGTATTCACCGTCACTACTATCATCAACGTCGTCATAATCGTAATGATCATCACCATCTGTACTTTCAATGTGATAATATTCACCGTTGTTATCATTATCATTCCCAAGGAAGTAATCATGTAATATCTTTTAAAGTGATCAACTCGGTAGGAGTTGTTGCGAATCTCATCGGATTTTCAGCTATCAGCACCATGTCACCTTAACAACGGAGATTATTTATATTATAACCTCCAACTAGCAATCCTATTTTATCTTTGATCTCTCTAGTTTTTATTTAGTATTTCATTTTTATTTAGTATCCCATTTTTAGTTGGTGTCTCATTTTTATTTAGTATCCCATTGTTATTTAGTATCTCAGTGTTATTTAGTTATCTCATTTTGAGTTAGTATCTCATTTTTATTTAGTATCTCAGCCGGGCTCCCTGGCATAGATGGTAACGTCTTTCTCCGTAATCCCGTATAGTCTCGTGAAGTAACGTAATCTGCGCGAGAATCGGTAGTGGGCAAAATTTCTAGTTAAAAATCTACCCAAAGTATTTCAGGATCCTCGCCGGTGCTACGGATTTCGTGCACTGAGCTGAGTTTCTTCGGACTCAGGCTTGAGTTAAGAGAAGAACGGAGCACTTATGAGATAGATAGATAGATAGATAGATCAGATAGATAGATCAGATAGATAGATAGATAGATCAGATAGACAGACATACAGATAGACAGACAGACAGATAGTCGGGAACGGGAGCTTATATGACTACTTATATGAATTAAATGAGATGCTTACCACCAGGAACTAGGTGAAGCCGGGCCGGGTCAGACAGACAGACAGACAGACAGTCAGTCAGACAGACAGATAGACAGACAGACAGACAGCCAGACAGGCCAGAAGGCATTGCCTGGGGACACATACCTTCCTAGATGTTTGTAATTTGCGTCCCATAGTCAAGGACGGTAAAAAATATATATCAATTGAGGAAGGAATAGGCACTGCCATTAAAACAATGAAAACATTTAATATTGTATTGCAAAGAAATAGAAAATTCCATTATTAACTTTTACGCATTAAAAAATAATGTCAAAATGTTTTGATAAACATTAAAGATTCCTTAAGTTATTATCTGTGATTGATGCTGAATTTACTCAGTGCTAATCACCGTAAAGAAAATGTCAAAGACAATAAAAACCTTTAAATTTATTTAAATTACATAATACATTTATTTTATTTCGAGTAATGTCCCTTAACTGTTGCCTTGTTATATCCCTTTCTACTTTTGTACTTAGTTGTGTTACTTTCATTGTAGTCAGTCCACAACCCGTTTAAACAGAATTGTTCATACAAGTAGTGATTAA
Organism: Cepaea nemoralis; assembly: GCA_014155875.1. Taxonomy (NCBI): domain Eukaryota; kingdom Metazoa; phylum Mollusca; class Gastropoda; order Stylommatophora; family Helicidae; genus Cepaea; species Cepaea nemoralis. Next base: position 180,721 of record JACEFZ010026208.1, read on the forward strand.
TTAATCAATGCATTGCTAACCTCTTGTTATGTTAATTTACATATGCTGTAAGAGACCAAGGATGTAAATATGGGAAGTAAAGTTTTATGATTTCTTGCCAAATGCATAATAACAATTTGTTGTTAATATATATTGTGAAATGCGGTGGTCTGGAGCGTAAGAAAACTATTTAAATACTTGCAGAAATAATACTTTACTCAGGAGGGAAGGACTACAAAAGGAAAGTTGGCATAATTTGGATCAAATGAGTGCTATTGGGGGGATGGGGGGGGGGGGGGGGGGGGCGGGGCGGGGTTTAAAGGATTCTGGCCTAGCGCTTGTACTGTGGATAGTGAATCCGTCAGTATACCTAGTATCTCATTGTTATGTAGCTGTAGCGAGAAACAGAGATCGGTGGAGTGGTCAAACTGCCTGCCTCACGCTCCGAAGGTTATGGTTTCGATTCCGGACTCCAACATTCATGTCACGAGTGCAGTTTTCTCGGAGACTCCTGGGGTTCGTCGCTGGAGTTCAGGAGTTCGTGCATTGTGCGACGCTTTCGGCAGGCCACCTTGAGGTAAGAGGTCGAGCATAATGGGATAACACCGGTGCAATGAAGTCGAACCTCTCGCCTTTAAACCTTTAGAGGTGAGCATGGTTGAGGTTTAACGCGACAACTCTTAAACTTCCTATGGGCTGAAGGCGTGGTTGTGGGTGCAATGGCAGGCTAGTAACATTTAAATTGCCTAGTAGATATAAGGACTGGAGGTAGAAGTGTTTGCATCGTCCTGCAAAGGACAAGTACTACGTTTATGTAGATAGAAAAGAGATACGAAGACAAAACACAGCCCTGTCTTACTCCTGGCTATATGTGTATGTGCCAATTGACAGCAATATGTGATTGGAAGGCATGAGAACAATATTACTATTAGACGGCAGAATTTACAGTACCAGTTTGGATACATACAGTGAATGCATGTAATTTCTGAACGGGAATGAATACATTCAAAATCTCATCACATATTGGTCCCCTTGTACATTGCGGTGTCGAGGTGAAGTGCCCGTTTATGGGCTTCATATATCGAGATTCCCATGGACCCAGTTACTCCCTCTGTCCATTGGTGTGTCTCTTCTTCCAGTTCCATTTGTGATGTTTCTACAAGGTGTGGACTGCACTTGGCTATGCAGCCAGTAGGGCTAGGTTCGGCTAGCCTCTCCCAGAAGGGTTGAAAAGTGAAAATTAGTAGGCTGCCGATGATCTGCAGACTACACAAGTTAACCCCACCTCCCCATGGTGTAGACCGGGAACCATGATCATGGATCAACGGCACTCTGACCTGTCGGGGAGAGGGAGAGAGCGGGAGGAGGGGAGGCTAGACGTACTACCCTAGTCAGATTTTTTCTGCCCTAAACCTGCGACTGGCCAAGCAAGCCAGCAGGGGATTTTTTCTATTGCTCGAAGAAAAACAATAAAGCATAATCTGACTGACCTGAATGGAAACATACCCGGCAATGTTGGACAGCGAGACAGATTAGGGATTACCAAAATGAATGCGTTGAAAAGAGTATATCATATATTTTCTTCTGCTTGTCATCTCTCGATATAGCAGAGGCCTTCATCCAACTCATATACCAAGCCCTTTGTAGACTTGTTGATGACTCGTTGGATTTTGCAGCTAAAGACTACGGGTTGAAGTGGCCAACTCTCCTTAGTCGTCTCCTGCGACATGCACACAAGTTGGAGGCTACTGTTCTTTGCTTCTCTTATCACCTCGGTAACACATCACATATGGAATACCAATATACGCACAGTGAGTTGCTTAGGATACAAAGAGTTAATAGAATGGTCCATCTATCCTTATAAAATCTGTACCATGGATCCGTCTAGGAAAAGACAAGTAATGAGGAAAGTAACTGATCGATTGGCCTAATAATCAATAACCTAGATTGTGTGAATTACAATATCTTCACAGCCAAACAGAAGTGAATCCATAGGGTTACTCCTGCCCTTTAGATGCAGAGCTAATTCTGGAGATAACGGAAAGTCTTTGGACAGCTAAGTCAGTGACTTTAGAATGAATGATAAGTGAAAATAAGAAAGCACTAAGAACCAGGGGAAGAGGCCGACTATGTAAACGATGGACAGGGGGAGTAATTCATGGGAATCTCGATACATGAAGCCCATAAACGGGCACTCTCCCGCTGTTTATGCTTCACCTCGACACCGCAAGGTACAAGAAGAAGAAGAAGATGAGATGAGATAAATAAGTCAAATTATGTTTACGACATGTTGTAGGGAGGTCTGTAGACAACACAACATTATCGTTGTCAGTGATGAGATCTATGCAAGGCTGCGTTACCATGGAAACCACACATCTCTCTGCAAGGTAAATATCTTGAAACTTTCACTTCATCTAAAACGGTAGTTCTCAACCGGTGGGGAATTCTCTCCCAGCCCCCCCCCCCTCCCCCGGAGGAGAATTTTAGGGTTTCGGGTGGGGGGGGGGGAGGGAGAGAGAATTAAGATTATTTCAAGATCGAGTTAATGCAAGAACCGAACTTGATATTGTTTTTCCCTCCATACTTTACGATTCTGTACTTCTCGCCCTTCTGAAATTCGTTTTATAACGTCAGTAGACCCGCAAATCACATTGTATGTAGACATCTAGACTTGTGAAATTAGAGCGCATACAGAATGAAGCGATGCGGGTCATTCTGGGATGCACCAGAGACACTCCAGTAGTGTGTATGCGTTACATCCTTGGTCTTCCTACTGTTGCTAGTAGGCACAAGGTGATGCAAGCGAAGGCATACCTCAGAGTAGCTGCAGACACAGATCACCCGTTGCATGAGGCGCTAGACGTAGTTAAGGGTCAGAGACTGATAAGAGGGAAATCATGGATGGCTCAGGCGGAGGATACGATCAGACAGGTGTGCCCCTTGGAGAACATCAGGCGAGGAGAGGAGTGGGTCAGAGTGCCAGCTGGGCAGTCAGACTTGTGCAGAGTTGTAATAACATTGAGCCGGGAGTGGCCAGCAGGGGCCACGGAAGTGGAAATTCAGCAACTAATTCAGGAAAATTCTCGCCCGGGTGATGTGATTATCTACACGGATGGGTCAGTGTTGAGAGGTAGGAGAAGTGCCTGGGGGTTCTTGGCAACAACTAATGGTCGGCGTTTGGTGCAGGAGAGCCTGGCGTATGATAACACTACATCTAGCTTAAGAATGGAGGTGGAGGCGGTCAGTGCAGCTTTCCGCTGGATAGAAAACACGATACATACACACATTGTGATTGTAACTGACTCAGAAAGCATGCTGAGAAGGGTGAGAACAGGAATGCTTCGTGCAGAGTGGCTTGCTTCGCTTCGGAGGTCACGGGTAGTAAGCATCACCTGGATCTTTTCTCCTGGGCATGCCGTTGTGCTGGGGAATGAACAGGCGGACAGATTGGCTGGCTCGGCAAAATTTGGTGGAGTATTGATGCATGACAAGGCAGACGTGGTTGCGGCCTTGTGGGAGCACGTGTACACCTCGGAGGAGCAGATGGAGCACCATGGTCTGGTAAGAATGAGACAACGAGGTGTGACGAGGGGATCTGGCCGACGCTCGGCGCTCGGAGGAAAGGCGAGACGGACATATAATCAGATTGCTACTGGAACTATTAGTGTTGGAACTCTTCGCTGGCTGCTGAGGATGGAGACGGAGCGCTTATGGGAATGTCCCGAATGCTGTGATGTCGGTTCCTAAATCAATCAATCAATCAATCAATCAATCTAGACTTGTTCTAGTATGTGTTATTAAGTTTAGCTTTAATTTTCTTTACGTATACTGTGTAGGGACGGGGGAATTTATAGGGAGGAAATACGAAAAAGGGGGGGGGGGGAGGGGGGGGGGGGGGGGGGGGGGGAATGACATTTTGAACATATGGCCAATGTGGTAAATATTTGAATCCTCCATTGTTGACAATGATTATGGAGCCAAACTCTTTAATGTTTGAGTCCTCCATTGTTGATGTTGATTACGGAGCTAAGGTCTTCAATGTTTTAGTCCTCCATTGTTGATGTTGATTAGGAGTCAAGGTCATCAATGTTTTAGTCCTCCATTGTTGATGTTGATTAGGAGTCAAGGTCATCAATGTTGTAGTCGTCCATTGTTGATGTTGATTATGCAGCCAACGTCTTCAATGTTTTAGTCCTACATTGTTGATATTGATTATGGATTCAAGGACATCAATGTTTTAGTCATCCAAGGTTGATGTTGATTATGGAGTAAAGGTCATCAATGTTTTAGTCCTCTATTGTTGATGTTGATTGTGAAGTGAAGGTAATCAATATTTTAGTTCTCAATTGTTGATGTTAATTATGGAGTCAAGGTCATCAATGTATTTAACAATTGTTAATGTCTTCATTGTTGATGTTGATTATGGAGCCGAGGTTTTCAATGTTTTAGTCCTCAATTGTTGATGTTGATTATGGAGTCAAGACCATCAATGTTTTAGTCCTCCATTGTTGATTATGGTGTCAAGTACCATCATGTTTAGTCTCATTGGATGTCATATGAGCCAAGTCTTCAATAGTTTAGTTCCTCCATTGTTGATGTTGATTATGGAGTCAAGACCATCAATGTTTTAGACCTCCATTGTTGATGTTGATTATGGAGTCAAGACCATCAATGTTTTAGTCCTCCATTGTTGATGTTGATAATGGAGTCAAGGACATCAATGTTTTAGTCCTCCATTGTTGATGTTGATTATGGAGTCAAGACCATCAATGTTTTAGTCCTCCATTGTTGATGTTGATAATGGAGTCAAGGACATCAATGTTTTAGTCCTCTATTGTTGATGTTGATAATGGAGTCAAGGACATCAATTTTTTAGTCCTCCATTGTTGATGTTGATTATGGAGCCAAAGTCTTCCCTTCATTGTTGATGTTGATTATGGAGCCAAGGCCATCAATGTTTTAGTCCTTCATTGTTGATGTTGATAATGGAGTCAAGGCCATCAATGTTTTAGTTCTCCATTGTTGATGTTGATTATGGAGTGAAGGTCTTTAGTGTTTGAGTTAATTAATATCTTCAAAATTATTTCTCCCTGATGTATAGTTATGGATGTGGGCATTAATTTTGTTTTGCGTTGAGAAAAAAAAAAGATCTCGCTATGTCTTTTAACATACAGGAGTGGTGACTCTTCAAATCCCGTGTCATCTGGGCATCTGCATTCTGTAACTGGATTTCCTCCAAATATGAACGGGTTGAAATCTCTATCGTCTTTTGAGGTTTCTCATCAATAGAGTGGTTGATAGAGATGAATGAACACAATAGATGTGACGATATATAGATAGATAATACAACTTTATGTGAGATGAAGACAGTTTGTACTGTTACTTGGACACTTGAACTGTCTCTGTTGACACTTTGCAGTTTTATCCCGAGGGAACAATTTTGTGTACTGGCGTGTCAAAGTGGGCCAACGTTGGAGGTTGGAGGGTAAGTTCATTGTTGGACTTATTTGATTCTTCTTCTTCTTCTTCTTCTTCTTCTTCTTCTTCTTCTTCTTCTTCTTCTTCTTCTTCTTCTTCTTCTTCTTCTTCTTCTTCTTCTTCTTCTTCTTCTCTTTCTTTCTTTCTTTTCTTTCTTTCTTTCTTTCTTTCTTTCTTTCTTTCTTTCTTTCTTTCTTTCTTTCTTTCTTTCTTTCTTTCTTTCTTTCTTTCTTTCTTTCTTTCTTTCTTTCTGTCTGTCTGTCTGTCTGTCTGTCTGTCTGTCTGTCTGTCTGTCTTATATATATATATATATATATATATATATATATATATATATATATATATATATATATATATATATATATATATATATATATATATATATATAACAACTGGAGAGTTGTAATCAATTTGCTGGTTTGCATTTGCAGCAAATCCATTTGCTGATATTTTTTATGCTATCATGAAAGGTATCATGCTATCACTTTTCACTTTTTTTTAAAATCAAAAATCTCTCCAGTTGTTATAATATGATCCATATTAGTGTCTCACGCATGATGGAAAAATATACTGACAACAATTTTCTGCTATTTTTGTTAAAGTTTATTTATGTCTTAGCCTATTTCGAAACATTCAGATTACTCATAATATCTGTCAACCATAATCATCTTCATCATGATCACATCATGTTAGCCAGTATGAAGACTGTTCTTGAAGTTGTCTTACAATGTTTTACTCCACTGTCTTGTGTTAACATCAACATGTCGTCATCCATCCATCCATCCATCCATCCATCCATCCATCCATCCATCCATCCATCCATCCATCCATCCACCCCATCCATCAATTCATTCATTCATTCATTCATTCATTCATCCATCCATCCATCCATCCATCCATCCATCCATCCATCCATCCACCCAACCCATTAATTAATGGGTGATCGTGCGAGATGGCGAAATATGACTCCCCATTCTTATCGGTGTGGCATTTGATGATGATGAACAGAACATACTTAACCCTAAGCTTGGAGGTCTAGACGCCAAGGAACAGTTGATTATTGTCTTTCTGGTTTTGTTGAGATTTTTAATCATTATCTGCGTTAGTTTGTAAAATTGTGAAAATAATACTGAGCGAGTGCAAATAAACCTGCGGCTAAGTGCTTAATTTTACAGTGACTGAGGGATTGCTAGGCGGCTGAAATAGTAAAATGGCTAGGACGTTACGTTGACAATTGCATGAGCGTAGTCGGACCAGTGTTTGATGTCATCTCTCGACGTTCGCCACAGGAGGAACATATGAGCCAGCTATTCCTGGGTATAAGCAGGAAAAAACGTATTGGGTCCTGACACTTCACATACCCACATCAAGTTACTTTAACGGGACTTGTGTTTTTGTTTTTCGTTTCAAGGATTGCTAACTAATGTTTACTTGCACTTTCTTCACAGATTGGCTACAATATGTATCCCAAAACGCTGGTCCACTTACTGTCAGCTGTGAAAACGGCAGCGGGTCACAGTTATTCTTGTGCTCCAGCTCCCATGCAGTACGCATTTGCTGAGGTGACCACATTATTCATTATTTACACATGGGTTTGTACCTCCACTGAATTATCAATCAAAATTAAAGTAGGGGCTTGGAAAGAGAGAGGATCAGCTTCATTGCACTGGGTTTGATCCCGAACGGTTTCGGTCTATTTTCACAGAGCTACCTGCCGTCTCTGTGGCGAGGAGGTTATGGACTTGACTCGTAATCCCACGTACCGTGTTCGAAACACAGCTGCGGGTGATGTTGCAGCATACCGCCTTGCGCTGGTTTTCGCACAATGGTATGGGTGCCGATCGTTCAGAAATCAATCGCAAATTACTGAACGTAAACTTGCCAAGAAATCACAGTAAAAAAATACTGGTGTTGACTGCGACGTCTTGTAAAGGATTTGCAACTAACTTTAACCTGCCCAAAGTGTCACAAGAGCACGAACTCCGAAGCTCGAGTGATGACACAAGAAGACTCCCTCTAAACTACACCCGTCAACCGAATGACACAGTCCACAGGCGAACCCAGGACTGTAGGAGCTCGAGCCAGTTCGCCATTGATACCCCCGGATAATTTCAACAATGAAGCTACAGATCTGTGGCAATATACAACCTGATCTACGGACAAGAATGAAGGTATAGAGCTGTGGCAATATACAACTTGATCTACTGATAGGAATCATGTGCATATAAACATTCGCATTCTATGGTTCTGCATTACTGACAATGGATATACTCGATGGAATGCATACAGAGGCGACTCCGACTTTAGGAGTCTAAATCACTGACTTAACGCCTTTCACTTAGGACAATCTCCATATGTGGCATCTGGAATGAGAACTATATATGAATTACAAATTGCAAACAATTAGGTATATTTAGCTCCTGCGAAATGTCACACTAAACACAGACAAAGTTTACATACCTTACAAAGAACTCCATCATACACAGATGAAAACAAAGTGTGACTTATCCAAAATCCGAAACATTTAATAGATATATAAAATGAAATAGAGGACGGCCGACGTAGTTAAACAGTGTTGAATGCAATGAAATTTCTGCCTTTATGCCCTCTCCCTTTGTATGCTTATGTGGACTGCTGTGGTAAAAAATAATGAAGTTTTTCTTCTCAGGTTTTGCAGAATTGTGCCGTTTGTGAGGTTTACATACAACATACAACAAGAGTCATGAAAGCCGTTGGATCATTTTGTGCTAGGTATGTGAAACCTTTATGTGAACCATTAATGGACGTGGCGTCCATCATTGCGGATTTGAGAAAGGGATTGGCTCCATTTACTCGAGTCACCAGAGCTAGTGTCTGATTTTCAACCCGTGCAATCTCCGTGGAGAAGTGGTTACACCGCCTTGTCGTGCTTCGACGGTTCTGAGTTCGACCCCTGCCTACGTCTTTCGGTTCACGAGTGCAGTTTTCTCGGAGACTCCTGGGGGTCATCGCTGGAGCTACAGAGTTCCTGCTTTGTGCAACGCTTCCGACAGGCCTCCTTGCGGATAGAGACCGAGCATATGGGATAAAACCTGGTGCAATGAAGTCGATCCTCTCGCCTTTTAAACCCTTGGTGTTCTCAGCCCATATTGCGAACAGTTCAATACGTACAGATGTGGCACGGGTGGGTACCCAAAGAACTTCGTGAGCATACCATCATGGCCCACATGTACAGATGTGGCACGGGTGGGTACCCAAAGAACCTCGTGAGCATACCATCGTGACCCACATGTACAGATGTGGCACGGGTGTTGTGACATGTTCGATTGAGACAGAGGACCTAGTTAGTAGTGTTCTCTGGAAATATATCTTGAATAATAAATATACAAGATAAAGGATATGATTTTGCACGTTTTGTCTAGAGGTCTCTAAAATGAGATAATCATTCCCGCAATAGCCCTTTTGGAGAACCCTTTTTCCCTTGGCTCTGAACCCCCACTGTGAGACTACCAAGTATCCATACAGAAATTTATAAAAGAAGAAAAAAGTTCCCTCAAGGCCAAAAGGAGATCTGAACTATTCGCCCCTGTACAACTGAGGATTCAATTCACTCATCATAGTGTTGTCAGTGTGCTGTTCGTCCGTCACATTAGATCTTCCCTTATTTATTTTGTTTGTGTCAATAGTGACCTATATCAGTTGTCCAATTATATCTTAGGACTTTAGGTTTCAATATTAGCAGACAAACTCAACAATAACTGTACATAACATCTGTTGAAACAAGACATCTACATGACAGGTTCTTGACAAAAGTGGGACATACTGTCGTGTCTTCCTTTAAAGTGTCGTCCCTGGAGTGAGGGGAGTCAACACCCACATTATAATTTTTTTCCCCTATCAATATCCTGGAGAATCCACCAGCTTCCGTCCAACACACTCCTTCAGTTCATGGACACCTTTTCCTCTCTCTATCACTGTCGTACTATGCCCCCTCTCATTCTTCCCCACGCAACATATTCAACAACTCTTGCTTCTAAAAATTAATAAAGATTAATTTATTAAAAGAAAAGTGTAACGTATATGAGACGTGTATGCGAAGAAAATGTGTGATGTGTTCTATAATGTGTGTAGGATCGGACCCTCAGATAATAGCATAGTCAGTTCATCCTTGCAAGGACACACCACAGCACGTTAAGTCAGAACAAGTCCATCTCACCCAGTGCTGTATCCCTCCTGCCGGACACCGACTGTCATCTGTAGCTACCTGGTAATCCATCTTCCTGATCATCCGAAATAGATACTGTTTGTAATTACAGCTGATCATGGACCGGTTGCACACTACACATTATAAGTTCCTATCGTTCCTAAAAACTGTACGAATCCTTTGTTGTGTGTACTTAGGTATCACTGTTATTGTTAATATACTTGATCCTAACTAGTGTCTATAAAGTCTCAAGTATGATGTCTTTTGTAATATTTCACTGGAATCTATCACACCATGTGACTTACATTTTAATGTTCTCGTTCCTTTAACAATGTTTGTATGATGTGTGACATATCAACAATCATCACCCATCCTAGGTGAACCTTAACACGCAGGAATCGTTATATTGGTTGGCTCTTCTGAGCCATGTTATGGTGAACCCTCCTGATGATGAGTCCAGCGTAAACATAATACCATCTTTCTTCTCGGACGTTATTCCTTTTCCGTAAGAACCATTTGAGTGTCCCACTGGTGTTCTTTCGAATTGGAGTTGAGCTTGTTTCAAAACCAGTGTTGAGCTTCCTCGTAACTGGCAGGGAACCTTAGGCAACATCGCAGTTCGATCAAATCACATCTACATTTGCCATGACAGGCACGTGTAAAATTAAATTAACTTAATTCGCACACGGTAGACATATTTCCACTCAGAACTGCAGTGCCAAAGCACGTCCGCCTAAAATCAACTGTTTGAGTTACACTCTCTCCCCCAATCATGGTTTTTCAAACAGCCTTGAATTGTTCACGTGACGTTGTTGATGTCCTGCAGGTGTCCCAATGTTTCCAATAACAAACCCACAACTTTCTGTCATGTGGTGACAAGCAAAACCGCCATTCCGTTTGATGTCGGGAAATTCTAAATGACAGACGGACTGTTTTCTCCCGAGGTGGGCACTTCCGCTTGAATCCGACCTGTTTTTACTGTATTGTTAAAAAAACAATTGGGGCCCTGCAAACATGCCGTTTAATCAGATTGCCTGTGTTATCATCAACTGGTTAATCACGGTGTTTTCCGTGACACATACATTTACATAGAAATGTTTACACCAACCATTGTACAAGACACACATCATGAGAGATACTTGACAACATCTATACAAGACTTTTCACAATATCTGTACCCAACCACAGTAACTTTAAGACATTCACCAGAGACAATACTTGACAGCAACTGTACAATACATTCTCCTGAGACATGTACTTAAAACACTGGTTCATTAATATTCATTATTGAGCTGCTGGTGGATCGAGTGAAGACCAATGGTTTACCCTTGTGTCATATCTGCACTTCAATGAATACATACATAATGTACAAAATATGCAGAACATGCCTGCAGGTAAACATGATATCACACTCCTAAATAATCCACCAACCAAATAATAACTATCCCCCTCCTCTCCTCTCTAACTACACCACTCATTTACAGTGTCTATCATCACTTCTTGTCTCTTGGGAATTTTATAAAATCCTATCATGGGAAACTTAAGGGAGGACTACTGTTCTGGATCAGTTTGCATCCTGTTATCTTCAGCAATTGATGTTTGAAAAGCTCCAGGTAGCAGACTTCCTGTAATAAGTTCCATGGCAGATAATTTCCTCTTGAGAACAGAATTTGGGATGATGATACGTTACTGTCTCTCACTGTAGACCAGACTGCTGGTGAAAGCTGACACTGGGGTACTTCGGGTGGTTGAGGATAGCACTCTCCTGATATTGGGAGATGTATACTCGGTACATGCAGAACATGACTTGTCGAAGAGACCCAGAGATCTGAACACAATCCAATATATTGCAGCATTTCACCCAACCAGTCCAACTTCACCTACTCTTCAAGTCACATTCATCTATCACTGTGTGAGCACCAGCTGGTTATTCTCCAAGTTATGTCTCAGATGAACAATCATTGCAAGCTACATCACCAGGTTCATGTGAATGTTGTTATTAACAAGAGACTTGATATTTATTTATCAGATGACATTGATATATCTGATAATCACTGCCCTGATCACTATAATTCTAATACTAGAATTCTTCAGAACTGGTTTTCTCCCTTTTTTATATTCAGCGGTTTGAGAGCTGAGATAAAAACCTCCAGGAAATTCCTACATTGTGGATTCTAGAAGATTTCACTTATAAGGAGTTGATTCTGGATTCTGGGACTACTGGTTAGTTGTCCCAGATGATATATGAAAGGCCTCTCCACCATCCTCTCTGTTCTCTGTTGATATACAAAATGGCACAACATCTCTTTACATTTGTTAAAGGAAAATGTTATCATAATCAACATACACAGATGGAGATGGGGAGGAAAGGGAGGATGTTGACCAAACACACCTCTCCTGGTTGATAATGAAGTGTATTTCACTCTGATGTACTGTGGGTGATATGTTTTCATTATTCACCTTTATTCTGTGGTAATCACAAGACTATATGCTGAGACAGGGGTAGCTTAACACAATTACAAGCATTTATGTTGTCCTAGTTCTTACAATGTTTAAACCACAGTAGACCTGGGCACAATGAGGAACAGACACAGTAAAGCAAGCACCATAAGGCAAGCAGCATGAGCAAGCATTGTGACATAGCAACATGAGACAGGCATTGTGAATCAGCACATGAACAGGCATGTTGAGGAAAATGGAAAATAGGCATTTACAACTGCAATATGCAATATGTATTAACTAATGGCATTTATCCAATTAGCAGACCAGACATCCATTCCAATGGTTGTGATGTTGGTGCATGAATGTCCTATTCCATACACACTCACACAGCAATGCCAGACACCCCTTTCAGACCTAACTTGGCTCACAGGTACATCATCATCATCATCATGTGTTCTTTCCCCACTGAGTAATGTCCATATCTACTACAGTAGGTAAAAGAAGCCAAATTGCATAAGCAATTGTTCTCATATGCACCAAAGCACACATGGGAAAAACATGTTTAGTCCTTGTAAATTTGCATGAGCCATACAGTATATTCAGCCGGCTAAGACACAGGTTCACACACCTATTGTCCTTTTAGGAACTAGTTTATATGAACCAACCAACAGTAGAGGTACCAGTGTAATACTTTCAGAGAGAAATTATATTAATTCTCCTGAGCGTAATCTAGCCACCAGGCATCACAGGAACTTTGCAATTCTGGCGTGCCATACACATCCTGCTTACATATGGATATTGAAGCATCTTTCTTTCTACCAATGTGAGAGGCTACTTATCAAATCACCAGCTCACTCACTCCAACATTCTCAGCATTTACAAAAGAACTTGTACATGTTTACATCACACATTCCAATCCAGACTGCCAAATTTTAACTCGCAAGAGAGTGCACTGTTGGTTATGAATGAGTCATGCTAGGTATTAAGAATGCACAAATGGTTTGCGAAATGCATTGAGTGTAATTTACAATCATCAAGCATACGCAACCAGTCACAACAGGGGAATGATATGCACTTGGAGTATTACAGCGTGGAAACCTGACAGGTTGAAGAAGCAGTATTCAGAATACTGGCACACAGAAGTTCTGTTTTCACTTTCACATTTTCTTCATAAAATACTCTTATATTCTTCTCTTTCGTTCACTAGGCATAACCACAACATTAAAGTATGTTTTAAAGTGGTACCTGTTATTCCAGAGAACAATATTTTACTGAATCTTTAAGGGCATTTTGGGTCCCCACATCACAAATAGCGACTGCTCCTGGTGGAATCCGAGCGCAAACTACCAGATATTCAAATGTGGCCCAGTGAATAGCGTGGGCTGCCACGTATTAGCCAATGAAAAAGCGAGCGTATACCGCTGCCCTACCTCACCGCGTTCTGGAACCATCGATTCTAAGAATAACCCCGCTATCTGGATGGTCTCCGTTCAAAGTTAAAAGTATTTTTATGAATGTGTTGGACTGGGAATGTGGATGTCTGATCCATCATGTCACAGGTGTGTACCCATAGAACCTCGTGAGCATACCATCGTGGCCCACATGTACAGATGTGGCAAAGGTGGGTACCCAAAGAACCTCGTGAGCATACCATCGTGGCCCATATGTACAGATGTGGCACGGGTGTGTACCCACAGAACCTCGTGAATACCATCGCGGCCCACATGTACAGATGTGGCACGGGTGTGTACCCACAGAACCTCGTAAGCATACCATCGTGGCCCACATGTACAGATGTGGCACAGGTGGGTACCCAAAGAACCTCGTGAGCATACCATCGTGACCCACATGTACAGATGTGGCACGGGTGTGTACCCACAGAACCTCGTGAGAATACCATCGTGGCCCATATGTACAGATGTGGCACGGGTGTGTACCCACAGAACTTCGTGAGCATACCATCGTGGCCCACATGTACAGATGTGGCACGGGTGGGTACCCAAAGAACCTCGTGAGCAAACCATCGTGACCCACATGGCATTTTGTGTCATTGCTTCACCAATGAGATTGCGGGGGATCGGCAGGGGTTCTGGAAGAATCTCAAAACTGAGAGGGAACACCAGGAGAACTTTTAATCAGATAACGGTGGGAACGATTAGTAATATGACTCTTCGCTGGTTGTTGAACGAGAAGACGGAGCACATATGGGAATGTCCTGAGTGCAGTGATGTCGGTTCTTAACTCAACTCAACTCAACTCTTCTCAACTCAACGGGATAAGAACACAGATCCAAGATTCTTGTGTTTCTACTGAGTCATGATCGCCCACGCTTATCAGCACAGTAATAATTGTTAAATGATAATCTTCTTCTGCCCTTTATCTCCCAATAGGCCACACGCCCTCCACCAAACCACGCTGTTCTATCATTTGCTATCGCCGGCAGCTCCTCCATGTTCTGCCACTATTATTCATCTCTGTAATTCTCTTCTCCAAGTGGTTTTAGGTTTCCAGCTATTTCGGTTGCCTTGCTAGCTCGAACAAAGTGATTGTCTACTTATATTATCCTCAGGTTTTCTCAATGTGTGTCCTATCCAGCGCCAGAATATTTCCTCACCTCTTGGTTCACTGGGATTTGTCTAGTTCTGTCCATGAGCTCCCCTTTGGTGGTTCTGTCGAAACCTTTTATTTCCACTATTGTACGCATGCCCAAACTAGGGGGTAGCCGCCAGAGCTTTTTTGAAATTTGAATTGACAATAATGACCTCGAAGTCTCATACTGAGAAGAAGCCAAGATAAGCTATTGATTTGTATACATTTCAATGGTTTTCTACACGTCCCTATGTGTTACAGAATTTCTTCTTGTGATATACTCGCATGTTGTTGGTGTTTTTTTTGTTCTTTTTAGCTTACACTTTACATCATGCAATATCACCACATCACAAAAGCTTTTAGGTTTAATTTACGTGTTAGAAGCAAACATTTTAGAATGTTCGTGTATTTGGAGCGTGAACGATGCTGACATAATTTCTGACAGGCACCTCCAGGCAGTCGGAGTGAGAGTATCAGAATCAACATGTGGCTACTATATATTTGCGAACTTTGACGTCATCAGCACAGCTTTACACAAGAGAGGGGTTGTAACGTGTGAAGAAATGTGTGATTTGATGCTGGCAGAGTTATCTATTGCCGTGAGTTTCAAAATTACACATTTATTTTCTAGCATGACATTTTATTTTATAAGTTGAGTTAAGTCAAGAACCGGCACCATATGTGTTTTGTCCCTATCTTCAACAGTCAGCGAAGACTCCCAATACTAATGGTACCAGTGGCTGTCTGATTATGTGTCCGTATGGCCTTTCCCCGGAATTCTGAGTGTCGGCCAGATCATCTGGTCACTCCCTGCAGCACCATTCTCTCCTAGCCATTATGATCTATCTGTTCTTCCGCACTAGATACACGAACACAAGGGCCCCAACCGCATCTGTCTTATCATGCACCAATACCCCTAATCAACTAGATCACCATTATTACACAAGTAGATCACCCTTCCTACACAATTAGATCACCATTCCTACACAATTACATCACCATTCCTACACAATTACATCACAATTCATACACAAGCTCATCCTTATTCCTACACAAGTAGATCACCATTATTACACAAGTAGATCACCATTCCTAGACAAGTAGATCACCGTTCCTACACAAGTAGATCACCATTCCTACACAAGTAGATCACCATTCCTACACGATTAGATCACCATTCCTACACAAGTAGATCACCATTCCTATACAATATGCCTCCCTAGTTACCAATAGAGCTGATCGAAACATCACCACTTAAGAAATGAATTGACTAAGAAAAGTCACCGATGGCATAATAAGGTAATAAATTCACACATCACTGATGGGCACATTTAGAAGTAAATTAAAGAAGTAGAAATCAGAGGTCAGAGTAGAGAATATACACATTGAAAGCTGTAGACACAGTAATATTCGAGTCTGCCAGCTCCAAATCACAATAGCGCAGAGTTTATTCATCATGTTATTCCAATGGCCTGAACGATGTGCCAGCGTTGGATATGTACCGTATATGACATATACTATATACATACAGTGGAGACCCAACTCTTTATTCCAGATAATATAGACACGATGTTACACGTGTTGTTAATGGGTCCTCATCCTCATATTTATTCAGTACAAAGTAAACATATAATTAATTAATACCTAACCAATTCTGTCGTTAGTGCAGAGTAACATGTTATTAATGTATTCTTATCGGCTTAAAAACATTCAGTATTATAATTGTATTCTTAACATTTTATTTATTCAGTACAAAAAAATCGTTGAACTTAATCTCTTATTTATTCAGTGCAAAGGAAACTTAGCGTTGAACTTAACTTTGTGTTTAGTCAGTACAAAGTAAACAGCATTGAACAATCCCGAACAACTAATTATTGTAACAATATTCGATGAACAGATGCTGCCCCAAAAGCATGTCGCTACGATAGTGGCAGGAGGGTTAACAGTCTCACTGTGTTTAGCCAACTTTGATGGGATGCAAGCTTTAACTGAAAGTTACAGACGTGGCCTGACTGTTTCTCTAGACGATACTTTTGTGGAGGAGTTTTGTTCAACCCTGCATGCTGCTACAATGGTCAGTCTGCTATTTTTATTATAAACAGTACGTCATATCCTTCTAACATCTTCTTTGCTACATTTGGATTACAAAGTTAGTTGCATATCCTTTAAAGGACGTCGCAGTCAACCCCAGCATTTTGTGGCTGTTTGTGATTTCTTGGTAAGATTAAGTTAAGTAGTTTGCCATTGCTTTTTGAACGACTTGCAATCATACCATTGTATGAACATCAGCGCAAGGTGATCTGCTTCCAAATTGCCCTCAGCTATTTTTCGAACTCGGTATGCGGCATTACGAACTGCGTAATCCAAATCCTTCGCCACGGAGCCGGCGTACAATATATCCTTTATAAATCCGGATTGTGGTACCTGTTTTTAGTGTCCTTTTCACATTAAAATATTGTTCAGTAATAGTGATATGCTATATGGCTTTGAAACCTGGAGTACAACTAAAGGAGACGAAGCCTTGTTACAAACCTTTGAGAACAAAGTCTTAAGACGCATCTGTGGGCCCATTAGGGATACACAAAGTGGAGAGTGGAAAAGAAGAAGCAACAAAGACATTTATGATCTGTTTACGCCCCCGCTAATCACTGGTATCATGAAGGCTAATAGACTGCAATGGCTGGGGCATATAGAATGAATGGAAGATAATAGGGAAACAAAACTCGCTTACATTCAGGAAATTAATGACCGTAGTCCTCGAGGTAAACCAAGAAGACGGCGGAGAGATAATATACATACAGACCTACAAGCACTTGGAATCAACGACTGGCAAGAGAAGGTCAACCAGAGATACGAATGGAGACGGATTGTATCTGCAACAAAGAACCTCAATGGCTCGGAATGCTGAAGAAGAAGAAGAAGAAGAAGAAGAAGAAGAAGAAGAAGAAGAAGAAGAAGCAGAAGAATGGTTATTATTACATTTATATAATTGTACTCATTCTTGGAAGTCACTTGGTGATTACGTGTGCTTGCTAAGACTGACCCCGTCAACAGCAGGGTAATCTTTTCCCACTTATAGAGCACTGGGGTCTACCGAGCCTCATAACATGGGTACTGGGTGTCTATAGAGTTTTCCGGAAACTGTCTGGTGGCGATGAAGGGTACTGGCCACCCAATCTCCTGATACAGTGCCAAGAATGTGCCAAGATTTCATACTAGACTACAATGGCTGCAAGGGGCTACCTTTTAACGCTTTGTGTAGTTAATATTATATTTATATAATGACTTCAAATATTTTAAAAACACATTAATGTATTGTATTGTGATAATTTGCTCTCTCTCTCTCTCCCTGTGAGGTTTTTTGTGGGTTTATAGATAATTACAGAAGCTCCAATGAGTGAAGTTCAATAAAGTATATCTCCCTATAAAAGATACAGGTTAGTAACAGCAAGTTTTGTCTAGAGGCATTGATACTTATTCTCACAGAACCCTTGTAGAGAAACCATTTAGAATTTGGCTCATCGAGTACCCCCACTGTGAGAAATTAGACCAAAGTTTAAGTTCAACACAGAATTTTTAGTAGATGATTTCTCTTCTAGGTTATATAGAGACCTTGGCAGTTAGCCACAGTAACAAATGAAAGCAGTTCTCTCATCTATCCTGTTGACTGTGCTCTGGTCGCCAACCTCATTCTGATCTCTTTAATATTATTTCAAGTGACACAAGACACTTGGACAAATTACCACATTGACAATTAGACCATTGTAGTGAACATAAACAACAACAACTATACTTTACACCGGTTGAACAAGACATCAACATGAGAGGGTCTTGACAATAGTTGGACACACATTCACAAAGGAATGATCACACCAACAGATTAGACAAGTCATACATCATGGAAGATACTTGACAACAACCACACAGGACTTCCACAATATCAGTAACCAACAACAGTACAGTAGAGTAAACAGTCACCATGAAGATGCTTGACAACAGTTGGACAATTCATTCACAACAGTGTACAAGATAACCACAGGGACAGGTATCTCAAAAACTGTTCTCTTACTATCATCATTTTATTAATGTCTGCTGAGGTCAAGTGAAGACTCAGGCTTCATATATTGCCAAAAATGTACATTTCAATCATAATTTTATATGCAATATAAGTGACAATGATAATGAAAACCCAAACACATCACTCAATATCCCCACATGACATCAATTTAAAACAAACCCTCCTCCTTCACATCTCTACTCCATCAAGTTATCCTACACCACAGACACTTTCTGCAACTATCCTTTCTTCTACTGTCTAAGAGGGAAACACCTGATAAGCCATAGTCTGGGGCAAGCATAGGGACATTCTGCTCCACTGATCTCTGTACATCCTGTTATCACCTATGAAGGGTGTTGGGAAAGTCTCAGGTTGCAGTTTTCCCCCATCATGTTTTCCCAAGTAAGGCTACTTATTCCCTACTGTCACAGTTCGAAGAAAGTTTACAGCCCTGTCTTTTCAATGGTGAGTAGACTGTTCATGAAGTTGGCACCTAGGACTAGTTCTACATTTTCAGTAAAGGAAGATCTAAAAACCATTATGTCCTAGCATTCTTCCTTATCAGTCTATCTCCCCTAAAAGTTTCTGATGGTACTGAATCACAACACCTTATCATTAATCCATTTGTGAATTTGCTCTATGTATTATCTTTCTTCTCCATTAGCTTTTCAGCCAGTATTAAGCTGGAATACTCCTCAAGATATGGTTTTGAGGAGAAGTATGGTAATCTCCAGGTACACATTGATGTCCACTCTTGGCCAGTAGAGGCATGCTGAAAACCAGGTGATCTCTCACTCCCAAGGTTTCTTCTTAAATTTCTCTTGAAGAGATAGCCCGGAACATTTATAAAAATGGAGAGTCTCCCTGTAAATTCTGCCATAATAGAAAACTTTCTCAGTGTCATCCGCTTCTGCCAGAATTTAGTGAATTCAGGCTGAGTATTTTCAACCTGTAGTGTGGTACTATTGGAGAGTCCATCTTGTAAAGCTGGATTTTGAAGATAGGAGCCCAGGACTTCCCTGGAGTTGTCCTGGTAATTGAAGGCCTCCCCATCTTCCTCATTCTCTGTTAATTAACAAAGGCACAACATGTGTTTTACATCTGTTTAAACATTGTCATAGTTATGCAGTACTATTACAGATTCAGAGGGGAAGGGGAGTGTGATATTCAAACACCCGCCCCTCACTGGTGATGAAGTGCAATTTTATTTGGTGATTTGGAGTGATATCCTTTCTCAAGGTTCATCCCCCAAAATTGTGAAATCATAGGCACATATGCTTACTCAGGGGCAGCCTCCCACCAGTATCAAGTACCTTGTAATTATTTGTCTATATATATTCTCACAATAAGTGGATCTCAGAGGACCGGTGTACCATGAGAACAGACAGTGTGATTAAGCATTAAGAAGTAGGCATTGTAAGGCTGCAATCATGCACTAGCATTTCAAAGCAAGACATGAAGCAAACAGCATAAAATGAACCCTTTCATGAGGCACCTCTGCTGAACCAATCACCATAAGGCAGATATGAGATAGATAGAAGACAGGCATCTTTCATGACTGCACTAGGCAATATCATTAAACTAATGGCAATGGACCAATTAGCAATTCATAAAGGTGATGCTTTGGTACACGATTGCCCTATCTCCTCCACACTCACACCGCAATGCCAAACTTCCTCCCCTCAAGCTAGACCAGGTTCACAAGCACTATCAAACCAACATCATCATCTTGTTGTGCTCTTTCCCCATCAAACAGAAGCAATATTTACTGAAGTGGGTAACAAGCGATATTGCATAAGCAATGCTTTCACACGTGGAATACACATATGAAAGAAAACATGAATTTTCCCTGATAAATAGCATGAGCCTTTACATGTATTCAGCTGACTAGACACTGTAGGTTATGCCACATATTGCTCCTTATTGGAATGTAGTTCATATAAACCAAACCATTGTTGCAAAGAACCAGCGCATAACGTCAAAGAGAAATTGCATCCTAGGCAAATCTCTATGAATGTTTTTTTTTTTTTGCAATTTTCTTGAGCGTAATACAGTCACCAGACATTACAGGAACTTTGTAATTTCTAAAGTGCAATGCAGTCCTGCAAACATGGATATAATAAGCGTCTTTACTTTTACAAATATGAGAGGTTAATTATATAATTACCATCTCATTCACTCAAACATTCTCAGCCATTATAAGGGAAAAGTTACATGCAGCATCACACATTCTGAAACAGAACTGCCAAAAGTAACTCGCAAGAGCGGTGTACAGTTTGGTTAAGAATGGTCATGATAGGCACTCAACGAATGTTCAGAGCGCACAAAGGTTTTGCAATATGCATTGAGCGTAGTTTACAGTCACAAGCATATGCAAATCATCAAATCAGGCAGACAATAGACATGGTGGGAATATTTCACTGTGGTAGACATGACAGGTTGGAGCGGCAGTTTTAGTGTCACTGTACAACGAAGTTCTATCTTCATTTTCTCTAGAAAATACTCTGCCATTCGTCTCTCTCTCTCTTATCATCAGGTCTACACATAACATATTAAATGATTTGTGGTACCTGAGGTGCAGAATCTACATCCTAGAGAATGATTTGGGCAGGTTTAATCACTGCATCTTGAATACATCTTATCTGGATGGTATCTGTCACCGCCTCACCTTTAGATATATTAATTAGAGGGCTGCAACTCCAGCCCAAGGGATAGAAGCGAGTCACTCGCGGCCCAAGTAATCTAGAGCCTTCTCGAAGGACTGGTCATCGAGTCCATGGTTCCGTGGACACTGATGTGGCCCGCCTAATGCGGGGTCCACGAGGAACTCGGACAGAGTTACCACCCGTGTCGGATTGGGACACGTGTAGACCGGCAGAGGACAGACGGACTTGAGAGAGGCAACAGGGCCTGCCTGAGAGGGACTCAATAGATATCAATAGATATATATATATACATAGGCTAGATAGTTTGCTAGACTGTTGTATGATAACTATGTGTTTGATGTTAACTATCTGTGATATGTAATATAGCGCGGGTCTGTTTACCCACTGCGCCAACTGTATATTGTAATACAATAAATGTTCGATCTCATAGCGAACGGAGTTATTGTTGCCTGTGTGAACCCGAGCTCAGATAACTAGACATGAGCAAGACGATGACAGGCTTTTTGGGGGCTAGTTTTCCGGTTTTGGCATAAAATGCTATTGATGGCCATGTAAAAATCACGAAATTAATTATATCACATTGATTTTTGTACCACAAATTGTTAACTTTACAAGTTTAAGTATTAGTAGCTATCTAGCAATAAAATAGAATTAATCTGAGTCCCTCAGCAGTGTCTCAGCAGTGCCTCAGCAGTGTGCCTCATTATTGTGATTCTGTAAACTATTTTTGACATGACTGTGACATTTTTTGACTGTTACTAATGTTTTCTCACTCTACGAGCAGATTGTTCCGTGAATAGTGACGCGTGCAACCTATGTAACCTTTTCCAACAGTTGCGAGAGTACAAGACAACATCAGCGAGTTCTTGGATTGAAAGCTAAGTTTCATATCATATCCATTGCAACTCTAAGCTGTACTTCTCACCTTTCATCAATGTATCATTTTGTTTCACATTGATTTATTTGCATATTCAGGACTTTGTAACCAACATAACCTTGCATTTTGATTCACACATTTAATAATTAAGGGAGATAACCAAATTTTCTACTCCCCAACATTTTTTCTAAGGGATTTAACTTTATAAACAGTACCAACAAGTAAAACACAAAATGTCTAGCTTAGATAAATGCATTGAGCAAGGAATAAAATTAGGTTATAAAGAAGAGAAACTGTCAGAATGGGCACAGAAAACGCACGCAGAAAACATTGCCCGTGAAGAAAGAGCGATTGAACGAGAGGAAAAACAAAGGCAAATGGAGGCAGAAGAAAAGAAAATGCAAATGCAAATGGAGGCAGAAGAAAAGAAAATGCAAATGCAAATGGAGGCAGAAGAAAAGAAAATGCAAATGCAGGCACAAGAAAAGAAATTGCAAATGGAGCTCGAGGCCGCGGCCAAACAAGCCCAATTGAATGCCGAGACACAAATAAAACTAAAACAGATGGAGATTGAGTCCAACGCAGAAATATCTGTGAATAAGCTAAGAAGCAAAGAGGAAGAACAGAAATATAACAAGTATAAAGGCCTCGTGAAGGCGTTCTGCTCAGGAGATTCCATCAGCGCCTACTTGGAAAATTTTGAATGTCTCATGTCCTACCATAAGATCATAAAATCAGATTGGGCATTTATTTTAATGAGAAACTTAGCTCTTGAACCTTTAAAAGTGATAGAGACAGTACCACAGGAAATGCGAAAAGACTATGACTATTTAAAACAACGCATTCTCCAACATTTTTCTTTAGATACTGCAGGTTACCAACAACAATTTGCCAAATTATCTCCACAACCAAACCAAACCTTTATAGATTATGTCAGTACAGTCCAAGACGTGTGTACAAAGTGGATTAACTCGGCTAAAACTAACAACAGCCATGACAAACTTAAAGAGCTCATTATTATAGACAAAATAGTTAGCACCATCCCCACACCTTTTGCTAAGTTCTTAAAACAAATGGACTGTAAAAGTATTCAGGAAATCGAGTCCAAGGGGAATGCATTTTTCACAGCAAATAGAGACATTTTTCAGCTAAACATAAGCCACAACGATACAGCAGCAGCAGTAGTGAACACCAAATACTCAAAACAAACAGAGAGTAAATTTAAACCGCGCTCAAATGTAGGTAAAGTAGCTAAATGCCAATATTGCGGTTTGAATCACGACAGTTACTCGATGTGCGACAAATCGCCTCACTATCCTAACCACCTCAAAATGATGGTGGAGAAGCAGAAGACTAAGCGCAATGCTTACCAGAGAGCGGTCAAATGTTTTTTTTGCCGGAGTTTTGGCCACTATAGTCGCTACTGTGATGGCCGAAAGTTATTGAAACAGGCCAATGCTGCACTAGTGGAAACGTCATCAGACGAAGAGATTGAATCACTGAATGATTGTGATAATCAACACGACAATGAAAGCGAGCTTGGAAATGCTGTACAAATTATTAACACCATTACAGACAGTAAGTGTAACACCTGTACGAAGTTCCAACTTGACACAACATTACTATGTGGCCACACTATCCCTATTTCAAATGAAACAGCCAACGCTGCTTTGTCATCTACAGGCAAGCTAGTTTTTTCAACAGGGTTTGTAAATAACAAAAAGTGCACATTAATTCGGGATTCCGGCGCAACGCTCTGTGGGATTAAGAAAACATTAATAGACACTAAAGACTACACAGACAAACATGTGACTTGTCGCACATTCTCAGGTACTATAGAGAAATACCCCCTTGCTCTTGTCGAAATTCGAACACCGTTCATATCAGGACAAGTATTGTGCGCTGTCCTTGAAAATCCAGTCGCTGATATTATACTTGGGAATTTGCCCAACATACAACCATGCTCTGAAAAGGAGATCAGAGAGTGGGAGCATAAAAACGGTATCCACCGCACAAACAGCGATGCTACAGAGAAACACCATTCATGCTTGTCTCAATCTGCCAAAAGACCAAGGGAGACAACCACTGAGGTAATTCAAAAAGAATTCACCGAGGTGTACAATGCAGGGGCGGTCGAATCTGTGATCGATACGACCAAATTAAAACCTCGAATTGAGGATGCTACCGATCTACCAAGTACCAAGCCTGTAAATGTGCAACAAAACACACAACACACAAATGCAATAACACGACAGACAACCCATAAAACCAACACTGACCAACTGCAGGAATCATTAGAAATAATAGCACCAAACGCAAATAACACTAATTTTGGAAATGAACAAAAAGCAGATCCTACACTTGCACCATACTTTAAGTTAGTAGGACTCAAACCAAAATTAACGAAGAACGCATCGTGGACATTTAGGCTGCAGAACAACATCTTAACTAGATTTTACACAACAAAGCAGACCACGATACAACAAGTAGTGTTACCACAAGCACATCGAGACAAAGTTCTAAAAATAGCCCATGACTCCCCTTTTGGAGATCATGTGGGGTACGAAAAGACCAGGGCTAGGGTCCTGACCCGGTTTTATTGGCCAAAATTTGACCAAGACATTAAAACTTTTTGTAGATCTTGTGATATATGTCAGAAACTGGTCAAAAAGGGGAATAACCCTACTGCATTCTCTTTAAATGGAAAGTTGAAAATATTCCATGTAAATATGTTGAAACCATACTATGCTAGACAGGACATTGAGACAAGTGAACAGACGCAGCGAACTAATGACATAAACGAAACGACAATTTCCCAACGGAATGACACCTTGACAAACGAAGCATCGTTAACGACACACTCTTACGACGACAAAAACGACGAAGACATATGGACATTACCGACAATCTGTAATGTTGACAACGACGACAAATTTGACGACATATTGACAACGATTGATCTCGACGACGACGACAATGACATTGAGGACAATTTACAAACAGTAGCATCTGTGATCAATCAGACAGACGTGGACAATACTGAAATCCCTGTTCCAACTATGACTGACGACAGGAGTATCAAGGACATACATATCTCTGACACTTTGACACAACAACAGCGACAAGACATTTTGACTCTCCTTGACGAGTATAAATCTATCTTTTCTAACAAACCTGGACGCACTGATAAAATAACACATTCAATTGTGCTGACAGATCTGAGACCGGTCAAATGTAGACCATATTCTATTCCTCTCCATTACAGAGCAAATTTAGACAAAGAAATTTTAGAATTAGAGAAGAATGGAATAATTCAAAAATCGATGTCTCAATATTCTTCACCGATTGTCCTGGTGAAAAAGAAGGACCAGACAATCCGTTTGTGCATCGACTATAGAGTATTAAATACAAGAACCACAACGGATGCAGAGCCAATGAACAGCTGTGAAGATCTCATTTTAAATATGGCTCAATCATCCTTATTTTCCAAGACCGACTTAGCGAAAGGATATTGGCAAGTTCCACTACACCCTTCTTGTAGACATATAACAGCATTCGCAACACCCCTCGGTTTGTACGAATGGCTATATCTTCCATTTGGCCTGAAGAACGCACCGGCCACATTTGTTAGATTAACAAGATTGTTATTACACGGAATTAAAGATGTAGTAGCCTATATTGATGATATATGCGTCCATTCTTCTGATATGACTTCTCACTTACTTACCCTCAAACAAGTCTTCAACCAAATCTCTCTTTTTGGACTTACTATCAAACCTTCCAAGGTTGAATTAGGCTATACACAAATAGACTTCCTTGGTCATAGAATTTCTGAAGGTAAATTGTTGACAGATGATAAAATTGTTTCCAAGATTCTTAATCTAGAAGTGCCTACCACAAAGAAACAAATTAGAAGTTTACTAGGTCTTATTAACTATTATTCTAAATTCATTCCACATTGGGCAGAACTCACCTCAGTCTTTTCTGATATGTTAACTAAAGATCATCCATCAAAAATTTGTAAAAGTACCAGCTTAGATGATGCAATGTGTAGATTGAAACATATTTTTTCTAATCCACCAGTCTTACGATTACCCAACATAAATTTACCCTTTATTTTGACCACAGATGCGAGCGCTATCGCAATAGGAGGATGTTTAATGCAGGAAGTAGATGGAGTGAGACACCCGATTCTCTACGTAAGCCGCAAACTAAAGAAGGCAGAGACACGGTATGCCACAGTGGAATTGGAGGCTTTAAGCCTACTGTTTTGTGTATTGAGATTATCTAAGTTCCTCTTGGGTAGTCACTTTGTGGTCCTCACTGACAGTTCGCCATTATTGGTCCTTAACCATGGGTCACCTAAAAACCATCGTTTGAAAAGATGGTGTCTTCTACTTCAAGATTTCGACTTCGAAATCCGCCATATCAAAGGCACCGACAACATTATGGCTGACCTATTATCACGGCAAACGAATGCGCCAGTAGAATGACTCTTAGCACATCGACCATTCGCCATACTAGAAACTGTGATACTTTTAGTCTGTTGCATATAACAGTGGAACTCTACACCTTCTAGAGAACTCTCAGTGAATAGGTTACTTACGACACCCATGAACATGATACGTTAAGAGCTATACTTTACGAGCTATACTATCAAGTGCCCAAGCTCTAGAACTATCCCATCAAGAAACGTTAACTGTGTTTCAACCAATAATATCAACCAGTGAACTGACTCTGAATACTGTAATAACATTGTATACGAGACATTGAGAACAATCCATACTTGCTGTTGCTACGAAACTTTGCAAACAGCCGAAACAGAACGACGTCGACTACAACACTCAAGAGACAGCCATACTAACTTTAACATTCATGGCATAACACGCTAACAACAGGAGGACAACGCACACATCATCGTTGGAATTAGTTATTTAATTAATTAATTACTTTAGTATTAAATATGTATTATATTTGCATTAATGATGTATATAAAATGTGTTAACCTGTAAGTTGTACATATTCTACGTTAATATTACAGGCGGTGCCATTCATAGGCTAAAGAACCGTCCTATACAATTGTCTCTGGTTAAATTATAACCCACTTTTGAGTCATCGTACAAAAAGTACGTATTTTCTTAAAGGGCAAATATCGCCTAGTCCATTTTTTCTAAGGGCAATAACACTTACCTCAACTTTAATTATATATTTTAACCAAATACTATTTTGAATGAAAGGTGAGTGAATGACTGCGTGAATGGATTAAATTAGAGAACGATATACCTAGCGGACAAATTGTACGCAAAACGTATTTATTTTAATTTGTCTGCGTCTTTCATGTAAAATTGCATGACTTGTCTAAATTGTTAATACATGTTTAGCAGTTAGTTTAATTTAGTATTTAGTTTAGTATACTTAGTTTAGTAGTTAGGATACATCTAAGCACCACTACTTGGAATGCCTGATCATGTAATTCATGATTGAGGTTATCCCAACTCGTGACGCTTGGACATAAGCCACACATTCAGCACACGTTACACAAACCTTAAAACTCAACACTATCAATTTAAAATACAGTCACTTTATTAGAAACAGCAACTTATTAGTCAACACACTAACAAGCCAACAGGGACACTTGTAGTCTGAGGGGGATAAAATAACAAGGTAACTACATATTTAGCATTATACAACATACGAGAGTAAAAGTGTATTGAAATGCACACACAAATCAAGATTTGAAGGTGTACTTAATTAGCCAGGACTTCGGTCTTGTTAATCCTCTTTAATACAGAGGTTAATTGTCTTGGTACCAGTGGGGTACTATGAGAAGGGCGGGTTGTAAATACAACTACTAAAACGTCACGTAACTTCGGTCAGATAAGCATTGTTAAGGACACAGGAGACAGAGTTAGTGATCTCTTCACCAAATCAGAGAAGTGGTGTATGGGAGAATACATGAGTTTTAATGCCACTATGTAGGTTACCAGGTTACTGCCCACCAAACTACAAACACCAACTTTATGTGATTCGGTGACAGAATTAGAACAGATCTAATTACCCTATAACAAACCATCATCAGGGGAGAGGGGGGAATCCTGTCACCGCCTCACCTTTAGATATATTAATTAGAGGGCTGCAACTCCAGCCCAAGGGATAGAAGCGAGTCACTCGCGGCCCAAGTAATCTAGAGCCTTCTCGAAGGACTGGTCATCGAGTCCATGGTTCCGTGGACACTGATGTGGCCCGCCTAATGCGGGGTCCACGAGGAACTCGGACAGAGTTACCACCCGTGTCGGATTGGGACACGTGTAGACCGGCAGAGGACAGACGGACTTGAGAGAGGCAACAGGGCCTGCCTGAGAGGGACTCAATAGATATCAATAGATATATATATTCATAGGCTAGATAGTTTGCTAGACTGTTGTATGATAACTATGTGTTTGATGTTTACTATCTGTGATATGTAATATAGCGCGGGTCTGTTTACCCACTGCGCCACCGCACTGTATATTGTAATACAATAAATGTTCGATCTCATAGCGAACGGAGTTATTGTTGCCTGTGTGAACCCGAGCTCAGATAACTAGACATGAGCAAGACGATGACAGTATCATATCTTCGACTGACGGGCTAATTAAGTATTAGCCTAGAAAGTGGCGTTACTCGCCCAAGGGTCAACCAATCAAATGGAGTCCCCACCTCTCATCTACCCTCTCCTAAACTAGAATATTTTAAGTTATTCTTAGACCGGGTTATCAAGACGGCTTACGTTGGTTAACCTGTTGAGCATTGAGAAATGTAAATGGACTGGGGATGCGAACGTCTGGAGACTTTAAGTTACACTCCCATTCTCTCTGACACACACACACGTACACCCTTACACACACACGTAACCCATACACACACACGTACACCCATATACACACACTTACACCCATACCCACACACACGTACACCCATACCAACATACACGTACACCCATACCCACACACGTACACCCATACCCACACACGTACACCCATACAAACACACACGTACATCCATACCCACACACACGTACACCCATACCAACACACACGTACACCCATACCCACACACGTACACCCATACACACTCGTACACCCATACTCGCCCACACACACACACACACACACACACACACACACACACACACACACACACACACACACACACACGTATATATGTACGTTGTGTATACTTTGCGGGACGTTGCGATCAACTCCAGGTGTTTTTTCTTGGCAATTCTACGTTATTGCTGTTGCTTTCTGAAAGAGAAGTCAACGCGTAGATCCAAATGAGAGGTATATAGATTGAACTCACTACCGCGCTATCAGCGCACCGGAAGTTTAAGAGCGAGTACTCTTAACCTTTCGGCTACTCTGACCTCTCTGTCCCTCCCTACCTCCCTCTCTCTCTCTCTCTCTCTCTCTCTCTCTCTCTCTCTCTCTCTCTCTCTCTCTCTCTCTCTCTCTCTCTCTCTCTCTCTCTCTCTCTCTCTCTACATATCTACATATATCATCCTCCTTTTGGAAAATCTTTCCATACCCATACACTACTTTTGTCTTACCAAATAGTTACCTGTATAGTGATTGTTGGTTTACTCATAATAATCCTGTGTTTGAAAAGAAATAAAAAAAAGGAAAGGACCCGATACCACACTGTGAAGCCATCTACGAGTATGGTTCTAGTCTCAAATTGTCACAGACTGTCGTAACTCATTGAGTGATATGGTTAATATCACACCGGATACCTTTACTTTCCAGAACACATCCCCATACCCATTTTAGGCGCAGCCGATCTGGGAAGTCAGGCTAATTAATATAGAAAACACAACCTAGACGAGGATTCGAACAAATGCCCACAGAGACGGCTGGCAAGTTGTGCTACCGCTGCTCCCCTTTGTGTTCGCTCATACATTGAATAATCCCTGCTTTACTGTAGTTCCCAAACAGTTTTATTTCATTTCACCGTAACACCTTATTGTCTTTTCTGGCGTAATATTTCAAGCTATATATATATTACTATTTATATTTCTTCAGGTTCTGAAGAACTGGGTTTTGAAATTGCAACAAGAACAGAAATCTGACTGCCTGTCTGTTTACTGTTAAATGTCTTCTGTTTACTGTTACATTGCACCAGGAGCATTAGAATGATTGCCTGTCTGTTTACTGTTAAATTACAACATGAGTATTAAATATGATTGCCTGCGTGTTTATTGTTACATTACAACATGAGAATTAACTATGATTGCCTGCGTGTTTATTGTTACATTACAACATGAGTATTAACTATGATTGCCTGTCTGTTAAATTACAACACGAATATTAAACATGATTGCCTGCCAGTTTACTGTTAAATTACGACATCGGTTGGTTGTCTGCTTGCTGCCATATTACAAGAAAAAGATTATTTGTCTGCCTTCCGTTAAATTACAAGTACAGGATCTTTATTTGTCTGTCTGTTTGCTGCTGTTTTTGTGTGTTTTGTTCCCTCGCTTTGAACACCCGTGCTGCTGCTGTTGCTGCTACTGCTGTTACTAATGCTGCTGCTACTGATACTGCTGCTGCTACTGCTGTTACTACTAAGGAGTTCACTGGATTAATTTTTGCGTGTGGATGTGCTTTCCCTATTACTAATAATACTGGAGAAGACTGCCCATTAAAGAACATCATGGAATGGCATAATACTGTGACACGAATGCCCATTAAAGAACATCATGGGTTGGCATACTAATGTGAAAAGAATGCCCAAAAAAGAACAAAATGGAGTGGCCATAATATTACAACAAGAATGTTCATTCAAGAAAGTCATTAAGTGGTCACATCATATTCATGAAAGTTTATTAAAGAAATCGTTAAAGGCGAATTTAGAAGAAAAGAGATCCTCAGACATTAACAACTTGGTCTTCTACCTTCGTTATATGGATGATATGCTAATTATCACCACAGACGAGCTACAAGCAACATCGTTCCAGGCCATAATGAACATGGCGCATAAAAACATCTGTCTATCTATGGAACACGAACACAACGAAGCGTTACCGTTCCTAGATATTCTAATGAGACGTTGAGCAGAAGGCACAATTCAAAGATCGGTGTACCGCAAAGAGACATGGACTGGCCAATACCTAAATTTCAGAGCTTTATACCTGTCCAGTACAAACAAGACTTAGTACGGACCCTGTTTGACCGTGCTAGAAAGATATGCACCCAGGACACACTGACAGAGGAAATTGAAACTCTGAAGAATGTCTTAAACCTGAATGGGTACTCCACAGGATTTATAAAGCGCCACTGCCAACAACCCAAACCAAAACCAGACGAACCTACAGTCCCTAAACTCAAGGTATTCATCCAGCTAACCTTTCGAGGCGATGACGTAATGCAACGTCGACAAGGCAGGCTTACTGCAGCAGTTGGCCGAACATTCTGTGCTGCAACTCCGGTCATTAGGTATAGAACAACACCGATTCCCACACCAGCAGTGAAAGAGCCTGTTCCTCTGTACGCCAAAAACAATTGTATTTACCAATTTACATGTAGGTGCCAGGCCTTCTACATCGGCAGAACAGAGAGACAGCTGAAAAAAAGAGTGTCAGAACACATTCCTCAATGGGTCGACAAGATACGACACACAGGCGATGCGAGCCTAGTGGAGCCGACACACCGGAAGCCTCCAGTGTCATCAATTGCTAGGCACATTCTCGAAAGCGGCCATGTGAAACACAGAGGCACTGCCTTTCGCATGTTGTTTAACACACAAAATATTCGCTTGTTAAAGGTTGCAGAAGCAATAATGATCAAACAACGCAAGCCAGATTTGTGCAAACAGAAAGACATGTTAGTCAGCTTAAAATTACCGTGGTAGACAATTGACATTACTGTGCGAACATGTGTAATTTCAGCTTGATGGATTTATCTAGTTAATTTACTTTACGTTGTGTCAATTCTGCAGTGTGTACCTGACGAGTTGCAGCGAAATATGCCAGTAAATAAATCGTGCAATCTACGGTTTGTGTCTTCGTTATTCAAAGGCGAATCATTAACAACCCAAGAAGGTTTCAAGCAGCAGACGCACTCTATACCCAAGTTTGTAAAGACCCGAGACCAGCATTGTATCACAAAGCTAGCAACGGAGGGCAGACTCTATTGTGAAGATTACTTAACACCCAACGGTTGAATAACAACATATGTTGATGGTCATGAATTCATTACATACTAGTCAAGCGTTACATTAACAACCCTCTTTCAGAAAATGTAGTGTTTTGATTGAGCGGCTAAGAACCATGTGATGTCAGGTTATTCTCTCCAGCATGAGCTGATAGAGTCAGAAACAGATGATGATTTGTTTCCGCTCCGCTCAGATATCGGGATGTCGAGTTGGTCTTGCCTCAACGTACCTTTGTTTCTTCTTCGTGGCGCTGTCTTCATCTGCAGGTGGCAGATTCGAGATCTGTGTTGCTACACGATAATTTACATTGTTTATGTTGTCTAGTGTTTACCGATATCTAATTCCTCCCTGTACTTTTATGATAGGCGTTCAATACATTTGACTATATTTGTCTTATACCTATGATGCTTCCAGGATCTTTCACATATTAATGTGTGAAATACTCGTGAAAGGAAGATTAAAATACCAGGCCTATGTTACTTATTCATAACTCCGTGGCTATAAAAATGCAATAAGCAGTTTGCCAACACATGAAAAGTGAACAGACACGACCAAAAAAAAATTGAACTATATTTATAGAAATAATGCCCCAATTAAAAATTTTCTTATGTGTCTGATGTCAACTATTGAGAAACTAAACATTCTCCTGTTTGAAATTGCCTTATGTGTTTTGTGCTTGTGTCAAAGTCAGAATGTTATTTTATAATATGTTTGATACAAAGAAATGTGCATATTTATCGACATGTGTTCATTACTATGTAATTGTTAAAACATATTATGTCTGTTGTCTGAGAAACAAGTTGCCTTTTACTTAAACTGGTATTTATCTTTTAGATTACTTTGTAACCATGTTCCCGTGGATATGTGTTTTACTATTTATATACTGCATCATCAGGATATCTCAGGCATGATTAGATTCGTGTGACTATGACTGTTGGTTCAAAACACAGTCGAATCATCAATATCAAAAGTCGAACAATACCAATGTAGACATCTAAAATGAACCCTCCTTTGAATTAGTGTACCCGGGAAGGTTGACCCGGTGAACAAATACCCGAAGAAGTTGGATGTGTCTGCCGAAAGGCGCAAATATCGCAGCTTTGCTGTAAACAAGGACAACGCATTTATGTTCAAAATAAACATTTCGGACGGACGAAGAAAAAGAAGTGAAAGCTGATCAGCTTGCTTTATAATATTTTACCTGATAAGTAAATGGGCATATTCTTAAACAAGTAAATCAGTACAGCTATCTCGGAACAGTCATAACATCTGATGGAGATGCCTTGAAGAGATTAGAGCAAGAATTGCCATTACGAAGGTAGCCTTTGCAATATGAAAAATATACTGACCAATAAAAAGATATCAATTGAAACGAGAACAAGTTGAAGTGCTACACAGAACCTGTACTTTTGTATGGATGTGAAGCATGGATAATGAGCAGACAAGCTGAAAAAGATCTGGTGGCTGTGGAAATGTGGTTTCTGAGGAAAATGCAAAGAATGCCATGGACAGACAGAAAAACCAATGAACAAGTCCTTCAAGAAACAAATCAAGATCGTAAACTGATCAGAGTTATTAGACGTAGACAGTCAAAAATTTGTGGGCATGTTATGAGAAGAAATGAATTGGAGAACTTGGTGACAGCTGGCAAGATCGAATGGAAACGACCAAGGGGAAGACCAAGAAGTAAATACCTGGATGTCTTGGCCACGTGGCATGGTCGAGACAGAAACACGGAGCTGATCCACGACTCTGGTGATCGAGTGAGATGGCAAACATGACCGACCACGCTTATCGGCATGGCACATGATGGATGGTGAATGGACTTTATAATATTGTAACATTACACGTCTTATACTTTCACACCACTAATTCACTGTCTGCTATTATGTTTTTGCAAACAGAGCATAAGCCCTCACCAAATTCACGTAAAACCCCGTTGTCTCCTGCAAAATACAAATCACATAGTCAGTAATCTAATATTAAATATAAACCTGCATTCACGCACGCTCAGATGGCGGCCTCCAAAATACTCAGAGATTGAAGGCCAAGACCAAAATTAGGAGGGTACTGATCAGAGAGTTGCTTTTTGCAAATGATGCTGCAGTTACGACCCACTCTGAGGAAGAATTGCAATGTCTACTATCTGCATTCTCCAATGCTTGTTCTGAATTTGGTTTAACAATTAACAAAAAGAAGACACAGATTATGTCACAAGGTCCACATGGGGTACCAACAATCTTTATTGACGACGCCGAACTAGAGATGGTAGACCATTTTACATATCTAGGATCAGTGGTAAATAGCAAATTATCCCTAGATCAGGAAATCAACATCAGGATTGGTAAGGCAGCAACAACAATGAACAGGTTAAGAAAAAGAGTCTGGGAGAACAGGAAGCTCATTGCCAAAACAAAAGACCTTGTCTATCAAGCCTGTGAACTTAGTACTCTTCTTTATGGCAGTGAAACCTGGACAACTTACTCACACCAAGAGAAACGTTTAAACAGCTTACATATGCGGTGTCTGCGAAGAATTATGGTATTAAGTGGCAAGGCAAAATCACAAATACTGAAGTATTGGAAAGATCAGGTTGTGTGACGATTTATTCCATGCTTAGTCTTCGTAGACTTAGATGGATAGGACATCTAAGGAGGATGGATGATGGTAGAATACCAAAGGACATCTTTTTTGGTGAATTACAGATGGGTAAGAGACCTCATGGTCGGCCTCTACTACGATACAAAGATGTGTGTAAGCGGAACATGATTGATACAGGCATTGATAATGCACATTGGGAGCAAGCCGTAGCTGAACGTGTTGCATGGAGGGCAAACATCAGAAATGGAATAAAGACAAAGGAGAAAATTATTGCAGATAAGTCACACACCGAGCGTGTGAGACGTAAGATGGTGCATGATGGTAGAAATGACCACGTGTTCACATGCAGCCATTGTAAACGAACATTTACAGCGCGAATTGGCCTTATCAGTCGCATTCGCTACCGCCATAGATAAAAGTTATTATGCCTTTTTAAATCACAAACTATCGTCTGTCAAGACGGCAAGGTGCCAATGTAAATGTAAATATAAACCACCCACAGCTATTAATCTAATACTAAATTTAAACCACACACTGTCATTAATCGAAGATTAAAAATAAACCACACACTGTCATTAATCGAACATTAAAAATAAACCACACACAGTAATTATTAATCTATATATATAAAAGAGACTGTATGTGTGTAGTTGGGGATGTATTTGCTGCGTTCGATAACGGTACATCCGACTGAGATGAAATTTTCTGCACGTCTTCCTTTCATTCCCATGCAACCAACTGTAATAGTTTCTTAGGGTGCAATAATCTATTTACTTACTAAAATTTCATTTTGTAATTACATGACTTAACATAAGAAATATTCTATAAAGGGACATAACTTTTAGTAGCATTGCTATATCTTAGGTTAAGTCCCCTGGTTAAATCAAATCAAACCAAATCAAATCAAAAGCTATAGATAGCTTGATAGATAGATAGATAGTTAGATAGATAAATAGATAGATAGATAGACAAATAGATAGATAGATAGATAGATAGATAGATAGATAGATAGATCTGACCCGATAGATAGAGAGGGTGGGATAGACGGAGGGAGAGACGGACGGACGGGCAAGCAGACAGACAGACAGACTGACAGACAGAGAGACAGCCGGGTCGACAGACAGACAGACAGACAGTCGGGAACGGGAACTTACATGACTACTTACATGAATTAAATGAGATGCTCCCCACCAGGGACTGGGTAAAGCCAGGCCGGGTCAGACAGACAGATAGACAGACAGACAGATAGTCGGGAACGGGAGCTTATATGACTACTTATATGAATTAAATGAGATGCTCCCCACCAGGAGCTGGGCAAAGCCGGGCCGGGTCAGACAGACAGATAGACAGACAGATAGTCGGGAACGGGAGCTTATATGACTACTTATATGAATTAAATGAGACGCTCCCCACCAGGAGCTGGACGAAGCCGGGCCGGGTCAGACAAACAGACAGACAGACAGACAAACAAGCTGACAGACAGACAGACAGACAGATAGATAGATAGATAGATAGATAGATAGATAGATAGATAGATAGATAGATAGATAGATAGATAGATCCCCGCCAGGGCCTGGGCGAAGCCGGACCGGGTCAGCTAGTAATATATGTAAACCACCCACAGCTATTAATCTAATATTAAATATAAACACTAAACAGTCATTAATTTAACAGTAAAATAAACCACACACAGTCATTAATCTAAAGTTAAAAATAAATAACACGCAGTAATTAATCTAACGTTAAAAATTAACCACACACAGAGCCATGATTATAATTTTACATATAAATCACACACAGTAAATACTAAATTACTAAATACTAAAACAAACAAGCACAGCAATTAATATAAAATTAAATATAACCTAACACACATTCACTAACGAAACATTAAATATAACATAAACGCAGTCACTAATGAAGCATGTTTATTTTCTCTATATATCTGGTGAGAATACACATCTAACCTGATTTCTTCGTAATAATAACGAGACTCTCGAAAGAACTTGTTACATGATGATGATGTTACATGTAACTATTCTCTGTCTTCTACACATATGTTACTACTGTCTTATTCATACACATGCTAACAATCTCCTATTGGCATTCTCCATCAGCTGTTTTAGTTACATTTTTACAATTTTGCTGGAACATAATGCAGGAGTTACGATAAGTAACGCCGTTACTCCCACACACGAAGCTGGCAGTTTCAGCACACTTGACATAGATCTCACACTCGGCTCCTGGTTGACATGCTTCAGTGTAGGCCAGTATGTCGTTGCCACAGTTCATGGACCTCATGATGCATCGATTGCTGTAAGTGACACCGTCGGTGCCACAAACAGGCATGTACTGTCTGGTACATCGCATTGCTGGACAATCAGTATCTCCCTCAACGTTGGCTGAAATAGTAGTGAGTTTCAATTAACATGCCATGTTCAGTCAACGGTCATTTTATAAGACATAACACTGCAAAAACCATACTGGAGGGTAAGGTTGTAGTCAACCGAGCAGGAGGTAGACAACGATACAATTGGGAAGATAACATCAAGTGATGGACGAACATCAATCTGACAGAATGTACAGACAGAGCGAGAGACAGACAGTTGTTAGAGATAATTGCAGCCAACCTTCATTGAGGAGACAGCTCCTGATTGATTAATTCAATCAACAGTTACAAGTTCGATTAATGACGACACACACAATATATAGCTTGGTGGTGAAGCGAACTTCGTTGGCAATGTCAATGTCGGACGCGGGCTTATCGCTTGACGAAGTGAGGGAAAGATAGGCCACCTATCCTCCACGCCTCAGGCCTACAAAATTCGATGGTCCTACCACATTACAGGCTCATGACAGAAAACTGCTTCGGGATAATGTATTATTTATTACATTTCGGTGTATCTCGTCAAGTGCATACTACATGGTGTTTTTAAAAACTCACTACAATGGTGTTTTTAAAAACTCACTACATTTTGTATGTAGAACACATCTGAAAAATGAAATACATGATGTCATCAAATAATGTGCTCCACAGTACACCGTGAAGCAATATGCAGCTAATAGCCGTCGTCTGCACTCCAAACAGAATGGTGTTATCAACGGAAGAAATAATTTCTCAAATTTGTTCTATATACAAAGTGTAGTGAGACTTTACAAACACCTCGTACGTGGTATAAAAAAAAAAGTACAACGTATAATAACATTTTTTTTTTTGGCATATCCTTTACAGGACATTGCTGTCAACACCAGCATCTTTCAGCCGTATGTTGATTTCTTGGCAAGATTACGCTCAGTAGTTTGCCATTGCTTTCTGAGCGGCCGGCTCACATACCCCGTAAGTTATCGATGCGATTCGAACCACTGCTGATTCTTACCGTCATCACGTTAACCCACGAGAGTATACGAGATTACGGAGAAAAGTCATAAACTATAAGCCACGAAGCCGGCTATAATAACATAGCGCAGTTACGTTAATTCTTTCCTTTATATTGTTTGTGTCTTTATTATTCAGATTCAAAAGGGGAACAACATTGCTTTGAATGTCTAACTCAGCAATACACGACAAACCATTAATTATTCAGCGTGTAACTTATTAAACAAGGTTTAGAAAGGTTAGTTGTATGTCCTTTTTACATGACGTCACCTTTAACCCCAGGACTTATGGGCTGTTTGTGGTTTTCTAGGTAGTTGTA
The DNA here is from genome assembly GCA_014155875.1 of Cepaea nemoralis. Lineage (NCBI taxonomy): Eukaryota > Metazoa > Mollusca > Gastropoda > Stylommatophora > Helicidae > Cepaea > Cepaea nemoralis. Next base: position 219,479 of record JACEFZ010026208.1, read on the forward strand.
CTTGGTGACAACTGACAAGGATGAGGTGAAAATAACCAGAGGAAGGCAGAGAGGTAAATATCTGAATGGCTTGTCCAGATGGCATAATCGAGACAAGAACACAGAGCTGATTCACGACTCTGGTGATCATGTGAGATGGCGAATCATGATCGCCCACACTTATCGATAATGCTCTTGATGAGTTTTCAATGCTTTCTACATTTCAAATGGTCACACCATTGTGAAAATTAACGCAAAGTATTCTGCTCACAAATCGCTTGCAGCTGATTAAAATTTAAAAAAAAAACAAAAAACAAAATAAAAACACGCTATCGCCCAAATGAAGGGACGGACTGGCTTAGAGGCAGGGGTGGACGGTATTAATTTGTAAAATATAAGGGAACAAGGATATGCTCCATTCTAAATCCCAGGAAAAGGTCGAATAGCCTGGCGAGCCGAGTGTTCTGTGCCTATGTTAAAAACCCCGTGGCAGTTGAAAATCGTGAAGAGAAAGCAGGATAGGCCACTGTCTGGACAAAATATCACAAACAGGATAGGCCACTGTCTGGACAAAATATCACAAACAGGATAGGCCACTGTCTGGACAAAATATCACAAACAGGATAGGCCACTGTCTGGACAAAATATCACAAACAGGATAGGCCACTGTCTGGACAAAATATCACAAACAGGATAGGCCACTGTCTGGACAAAATATCACAAACAGGATAGGCCACTGTCTGGACAAAATATCACAAACAGGATAGGCCACTGTCTGGACAAAATATCACAAACAGGATAGGCCACTGTCTGGACAAAATATCACAAACAGGATAGGCCACTGTCTGGACAAAATATCACAAACATAAAACCACCAAGGAAATAATATTTATAGCATGTGAAGTTTGTTATCTACCCACGTTAGGTTCTTTGCCAGTGCTACGAAGTTCTCGCACTGTACTAAAGTTCTCCTTATGTAATCATTATGCGGAAATGGAGTACCTGTGGCGGTAACCCTGTGCAATGAAAGTGATATATGACATGTCTAAAACCAACGCAAACAAAAGCAAAACCTGATTACTCAGCACTGCAATAACATAGAGAAAACCCAACGTTTCCCCCAACATTTTTATCCACGTACACAATTAAGGTGAACATAACACGAATTCGTTGCTTTTAGTTTGTGAAGGATCACCTTCATTGCACAAAGACATCTACATAAGTACTCTGGTCTCTTTCCATAGATCACACAAAGGGAATCTAAACAAAGTGCACAAAATCCGCAGAGCAAGAATCCAAAGTTCTGTATATAACAGGACAAAATAAAGTAAGAAAGAAACATTTCCGATAGTCGAACAATTATTTTGTACACAACACGCCTAATTTAATAATACAAGTATGACACTTATCCGAATACCAAACACTTACATCTGAACTTAATATACTAATTAGGTCTAAACATTCATAGGAGAAAGACAAAGACAATGAAACAAATAAGCTAATGACAATTAGAGCTCCGTCTGTGAAACACAACTTTAAGAGACGGAATCATTCACATATTTAGTAATGCTGACACCCCTTCGGAACAGATGCGGATATCGGAAGAAGAATAGAAAAGGCGAAAGGAATGTTTATATAGCACTTGGAAAGTTGTGGAAATCAGAAGAAACACAACGTAGCACCAATAGTAGAATATTAAATGTAAACTTTAAATCAGTATGACCTTATTGATAACAAACACGAATACTATTAAAACGATGATTAATAAACTTTAAATCAGTATGACCTTATTGATAAAAAACACGAATACTATTAAAACGATGATTAATAAACTTCAAACATTCATGAATTTGCTACCTGCGTAAGTAAGAAAAAAAAAAGTTATATGCATATGATTTACAGAAAGTCGCTGTCAAACCATACTTTTTTGGCTGTTTTTGAAATCTTAGCGAGTTTACGTTCAGTAGTTTGCCTGTCTCCCTGTTCAATGAGTTAACGACGTTGTTCGTAATCCCATAAATCCACGTTGGGAAAACAGCTGCGCGAGATTCGGTAGCGGATCGCACCGCGCTGGTAACGTACGGGGGTATGTGAGCCGGTCGTTCAGAAAGCAATGGCAAACTACAGAACGTAAGTACATCAACACAAGCTGAAAAATGCTGGTGTTGACTGCAACGTCCTGTAAGGGATATGCAACATTAAAACAAAAATTTGCCATTGCTGTTTGAACCACCGAAGCTCTTACCATTGCACGAAAACTATGCGTAAGGAGGTCCTCTTGCAAATCGACCACATTTGTGTTTCGAATGCCGTATGGGGATTTGCGAGTCGTGTTGGTTAAACCCTTCAACTCAGCGCCAACGTAAGAAAGAAGGACTAAAATGGTGTGACAGAATCACCGATGTCGAGCTCGTGGAGAGAACTAAACAAATATCGTTAGAATAAGAAACAATTATTGTCTGTTTGTGAGACCAGGGTTTAGAATCCTCAGTAAGGTGTGGATTTTGTTTTCCTGTCAAGGCAAACAGAAAACCCTAACCTGCACAGTTCGCGGCGACTGCACTATCCAGGCGGTTTTAATTCATGAGGCTCAAGACTCCCTTGTCCTACGCTACAAGGTATTATAGGCACTAGCTGGCAGAAGACAGATGATGTCAGATATGATTTACTAGAACATTTTTATGTTCAGTAGTCTGCCATTGCTTTTTAAACTGCCGACGCCTCATACTATGGAAATCAACGCGTTCAAATCGCCTGCGGCTAATTTTAGAATGGTACGCTGGGTAATTCGAGGAAATGCGAAACTACGTTTAACTAACCCCATGCTATGGGGGTCCACTGTCTATAGTTAAGTTAGTTGCATATCCTTTACAGGACGTCGCAGTCAACACCAGCTTTGTTTTACTGTTGTGATCTCTTGGCAAATTTACGAGCATCAGTTCACCATTGCTTTCTGAACGATCGGCACCCATACCATTTCGTAAGCAAAACGAACGCAAAGCGGTTTCTGTCAAATCGCACGCAGCTGTGTTTCGAAAGCGGGTATTCGGGATTATGAACTGCGCCCGTAACTCCTTCACCACTGAACCGGCACTGTTTATAGCAGTGTTTCCCAACCTTTTTTGTGCTATGCCCCACCTATGCCTTTCTAAAATATTGATGCCCCCCCCCCTTCCCCTTCCCAACATATACATAATTTTTAATATTCAAAAATCAAAATGTTCACTAAAGAAACTTGAGTGATAGGTTTTAGGAAGAAATCACTAGGAAATTATTGAGCAAACACAGTAAGTAACTTTTCAAAACATATAATGGAGAACTGAAATTCAAGTACAAAATAATTTTAATGAAAGATTTGTCTATATTATTTTAATTATTAGTAATTATTTAGGATTTAAATTTAGTGAGATCCTTGCGTTTGATGCTTGCTGCAAAGAGATTTTATGTCAGGCTCCAATTTAGTTATCTTCAGTCTCAGTCTCTCTTCAGCTTGACCGTGACTATCTTCTCTAAAACCTTCCCAAATGTATTTTGAAGGGTGATGATCCTAAAGCCGCTAAGCTTTGAATGATCCTTGAATGGTTTTGGGAGAGGGATGAGACAGCTGTGCACCCAGTCCTGCGGTACTGATGGTGTCCTAATGCTCTGGTTAAAGCAGTCGGTCATCTCCTTCAGGTCTACATCGCTCAAAGCCTTCATGTGGCCATACCTAACCCCATCAGGCCCTGGTGCCGTGTCTTTTGCCTTCTTCAAAATATGTTTAACATCTTCAACCCGTATGATGTCTTCATAATGCATATTCTTCATGGTGCCAGATAACTCCTCTCTATCTGCATCCCTGGTGTCTGCATCATTATGATTGGTCTGCGCTAAAAATCTCTGGAGAAACGCCTCCCCTTTCTCTTTGTCCGTTGTCACGCGCACACCATCATCTCTATAAATTGTTCCCACTGTCATAGGCCGATCCTTCCTTTGTATTTGTCTGTGCAGTTTCCAGAATTTTCGCAGTGTTTTATCACCTCCAATCTCTTTTATGAAACATTCCCATTTTGCGTTTTTGGCCTCTGAAGCAAAGCGCATGAAAACCTCCACCCTATCTCTCTTCATATTTTCCGCTGTATCCACTGCCTCTCGTGAGCTTCGAAGTGTCTGTCGCACTTTCCTTAGCTGCTTCTCTGCAGCTCTCTTTGCCTTCCAAGCATGGTCTACTTCTGGAGTCCTCCATGGGGGATGCAAAAAAGGAGTTTTAACGGTCCTGTTGCATGCCCCCTGTCTGAGGCGTCCAAGAAGGCTATCGGTCCACTCATACCGGAAGGTCTTGCGCGCTCTCCTGGCCTTAACTTTCCTGGATTTAGAGATCAGGACTAAACACGGCATGTCATCACTCCCATGGTCATTCAAAACAGTCCACTTTACATCAAGGACTGATGACTGGAAGACAAATTTTCGAATTGTCCCCCTTAACAATCGAATTGCCCCCCTGTGGGGAGTGGGCCCCACGTTGGGAAACACTGGTCTATAGAGTAGTAATGAATACACCACACTAAATCTGACTAGTCTCGTTTTCCGTTCAGAGGCAGGCGTGGCTGAGACGATAGTGTCCGCATCAGACTCAGAATCTGGCTGGCTCGAATCTCAGCCATGGGCCGGGCGTTTGTAAACATAAGAGCCCTTGGTTTCTAATGATAGTGTCAGTGAATTCCTAGCCTTTTTGGACATTGGCAAAAAAAACACAGGAGATCCTGTTTGCAACGTGTGCAGTTGGAAGTAGCAACGGTCAGGCAGCTATACTGCTGTCCTGGAAAACATTGTAAGTAAGGCATCATTCACACGGGTAGACAGATGCCGCTACCATGGGCGGACCCTGTCTAGAGGAAGGCACCATACACAAAGGTAATGTCGAATTCGGGCACCTGTCCTCTTAATTCCACAAACTGATATGAAACACTTCTATCGAAAAAGAGGCAAAAAGAAGAGCAGTTTGCAGTTATTCCAACATTGCTTATAAAAATGAAAGAGAACTGGTTTCTTTTGCTAAAATTAATTTCATATGAGACGGCTTTACAGTAACTTGTAAATACAATGTTTACCTGTTCCAGCAACAAGGAGCAGTATTGTGCACAAAGCAAGGCTGACCATGATTGATTCTAGATAGAATGTTACTGCAGTGACTGTTCAGATATAAGCACAGTTCTGTTATAGATGCGCTCACAATTTCTCTTTTTATAGAGCCCGACGTTGACAGCACAAATAAATGACTGGTACTTAGATATAAATTATGGCAATAAGTTCTAGAAATATAATATGCTTTGTAATAGGACACTGAGTTTGTTGATGTCTTGTTATAAGATATTTTCGTAACTAGGATGCATTTGTGAAGTTCTCCAGCTGTGACCTGTAAACATTCGACAGCAGCCACGAGTCACATCTTCACTTCTGAAAAACAGTTATTACACTCACCGAAAAGGGAGACTCCGTGGCGAAATGGTCAAGACCTCTGTTTCGCGCTACGAAGGTTGTGGGTTCGATTCCGGACTACCTCTTTCGGTTCACGAGTGCATTTTTCTCGGAGACTTGTGGGGGTCGTCGCTGGAGCTACGAAGTTCATGCTTTTGTGCGCCGCGTTAGGCAGGCTATCCTGCGGAAAAAGACCGAGCCATGTGGGATTAAACCCGGTGCAATGAAGTCGATCCTCTCGACCTTTAAGACTTTTTAAGACCAAGAAGTCGGTGTCAAGAGGTGAGAGATGTGGCTGGGGGTTCATAGCCAAAGCTAATGGTCGACGTTTGGTGCAGGAGAGCCTGGCATATGATACCACAACATCCAGCTTAAGAATGGAAGTGGAGGCAGTCACTGCGGCTCTCCGCTGGATGGAGAATACGACACACACACACAAATCGTGATTGTAACTGACTCAGAAAGCATGCTGACGAGGGTGAGGACGGGCAGGCTTCGTGCGGAGTGGCTTGCTTCGCTTCTGAGGTCACGGGTGACAAGCATCTCCTGGATCTTTTCTCCGGGGCATGCCGGTGTGCTGGGAAATGAACAGGCGGACAGATTGGCTGGCTCTGCAGAACTTGGTGGAGTATTGATACATGACAAGGCAGACGTGGTTGCGGCCTTGTGGGAGCACGTGTACACCTCGGAGGAGCAAATGGATTACCTTGGTCTAGCAAGAATGAGACAGCGAGGAGTGACGAGGGGATCTGGCCGACTCTCAAAGCTCAGAGGAAAGGCGAGACGGACATATAATCAGATTGCTACAGATACTATTGGTGTTGAAACTCTTCACTGGCTGCTGAGGATATGGACGGAGCGCTTATGGAAATACCCCGAATGCTGTGATGTCGATTCCTAAATCAATCAATCAATCAAGACCAAGAATATAGCGTGAGAGGGACAGTTAGACAGAGAAAGAGTGAGACAGAGACAGAAAGACAGAGATAGTAAGACAAAGAAAGAGAGTGAGAGAACGAGAGAGAGAGAGAGAGAGAGAGTGAGACAGACAAAGAGACAACGAGAGAGATAGTGAGACAGATAGAGACAGAGAGATAGAGAGAGAGAGAGAGAGACAGAGAGAAATAGAGAGAGAGAGAGTGAAGGAACGAACAAACGAACAAACTTTATTTTCAAAGGTTTAAGAATTGGGCACGCAGGCCCGTCTAACATTCTGCCCTTCTATCACTCTCTTTCATACATTATTTCATTAATACATTTTTCAAGGCTATCAGAGAACAGCAACAATATAAAAGTTATGCATTATAAAGGCACGGGAAAAATACGAACATCAATACTACATGACTCAGTAATATTAGATAATGGTGTGACACTTGGTATTAGCTATGTGGAATATAAAGGTCCACCAAAAGGGGACTGGCTATTATACTAGGGTTTTATTATTATTATTATTTCTATTATTAAGGGGGAAGGTAATAGGTACTGGGATAGTATTCGAATAATTTGCGATTATATAATATATATATATATATATATATATATATATATATATATATATATATATATATATATATATATATATATATAGGGATTGGTGATGTCTTTGATTTGTTGTGGAAGATTGTTCCACAGCTGAGCTGCAGAGTACGTTAAGCTTGTTTTGTATAAGTCAATCCTAGGCTACGGAATGTGTAATATATTTAATCGTTTACTGTGTCTAGCATTATATTTAAATAATGGCCAAAGGTAATTTGGGGCATTCCTATGTAGGATTTTGTGAATTAGTTTGGCCTTATTGAAAAGCAGGCGTTTGTGAAGTAGTAGTAACTGAAGGCGTTTATGCAGGCTAGGATTGTCAGAAAAATGCTTGCTATAAATTAAACCTATGGCCCGTTTCTGGCGTGAGTAAAGTCACTTGGTGCTTGAATTGGAACAACCGTCCCAGATTGTAGAGCAGTGGTAATAATGTGTCTGTATGTGAGAAGTATAGAATATTTTCCGTGTGTCCTCATCAAGGAAATTTTTAATTTTGTCGAGTTGGTAGACTTTTTTCGCTGTTTGTTTAATGAGCGGTTGAAAGTGGGAATTAAAGGTTAGGTTTCTATCAATGATAAGGCCTAATGTTTTGTGCTCAATTACACTTTCTACTGGCATGTTATCGATGTGAAGTTGAAGTGATGTGTGAAAACTTAGAGTTTGAAGTCTTTGTTTGGTTGTTAATAACATCGAGAGAGAGAGAGAGAGAGAGAGAGAGAGAGAGAGAGAGAGAGAGAGAGAGAGAGAGAGAGAGAGAGAGAGAGAGAGAGAGAGAGAGAGAGGGGAGACACAGACAGACAGAGCGAGAGGGAGAGTGATACAGAGAGTGATAATGAGGGAGCGAGACAAAGAGAGAGAAAAGACAGAGAGCGAGAAAGAGAGAGTGAGACAGAGCCACGTAGAATGACAGAGAGAGAGAATGCGAAACAGTGATTTAGAGTGAGTCAGAGAGAGATAGTGTGAAAGAGAAAGTGTCAGACAGTGCGATAGAGAGAGACAGAGAAAGTGAGACAGAGAAAGATAGAGAGAGAGACAGAGATAGTGAGAAGCGAGAGATAGAGAGAGTGACAGAGAGTGAGACAGCAAGATACAGAGAGACAGAGACAGTGAGATAGAGAGAGATAGAGAGAGAGTTTGTGAAACAGAGCGAGAGAGAGAGAGAGAGTGATACAGAGAGTGAGACAGAGGAAGCGAGACAGAAATAGAGACAGAGAAAAGACATAGAGAGAGAGAGAGAGAGAGAGTGAGGCAAAGAGAGAGAGAGAGTGAGACAGAAAGACACAGAGAAAAACAGAGAGAGAGTGAGACAGAGAGAGAGAGTGAGACAGAGAGAGAGAGAGAAAGAGAGACAGAGTGATACAGACAGTGAGACAGAAAGAGTGTGGGGGAAGAGAGAGCGACAGAGAGAGAGAGTGTGTGAGAGAGTGAGAATGAGAGAGAGTGTACTAAGGAGAGAGAGATAGAGAGAGAGAGAAAGAAAGAGAGAGAGAGAGAGAGAGAGAGAGAGAGAGAGAGAGAGAGAGAGAGAGAGAGAGAGAGAGAGAGAGAGGTGTAGAAAGAGGACACGGATAAAAGCCCTGGGTTCTGAGCTAGCAAATAGTCAAGTTCTTTGAAAAACACACTTAACAGTTATGTAAAAAAAAAATAGAATTTAAACTTAGGCCTCATATCAGAAGCCTGGACACTACCAACGTAACTGAGGGCAGAGACCAAACATCAATCACAATGGCGAAAGGCAGGTGGAAGAGTGATCATCCTGCTTACATTTCCATGAGTGATTAGACACGGACAGAATGACCTTCAACATATAGCCAACAATTGCTTCACGGATTAATTACAGCATTCATAAAACGACTAACATTGAACAAACAAAAACAACAGAGTTTTTATTGATCTGTACGTAAATAATGTCACCATTTCTCATAGTTCCAGTTTCTATTGTGAAGTGATACGCCAACAATCGTATATAAAATTGTTCCACTGTCAAACAGTGTGCAGTCATTTCCGTTCTGCTTTCTAGTACGTCAGAACTACCTCGCACATAATCATGTACAAACAAGTCGTCTCCATTGCCTTTCTGCTGGCTGTTCTCAAAACTGGTAATTTGTACTTTTTTAATGTTCTATAGTCATGATTGCCAGCGCTATGGCGAAAAATGCAGGGTTTGATTGTAAAGCCCTGGAACTGAATTCGTGATTGTTTCATGAAGATTTAACAGGCATAATGACATGGATTTCCTTGCACCGGGTCTTCTTCTTCTTCTTCTTCTTCTTCTTCTTCTTCTTCTTCTTCTTCTTCTTCTTCTTCTTCTTCTTCTTCTTCTTCTTCTTCTTCTTCTTCTTCTTCTTCTTCTTCTTCTTCTTCTTCTTCTTCTTCTTCTTCTTCTTCTTCTTCTTCTTCTTCTCCTCCTCCTCCTCCTCCTCCTCCTCCTCCTCCCCCGCCCCGCCCCGCCCCCGCCTCCTCCGCCTCCTCCTCCTCCTCCTCCTTCTTCTTCTTCTTCTTCTTCTTCTTCTTCTTCTTCTTCTTCTTCTTCTTCTTCTCCTTCTTCTTCTTCTTCTTCTTCTTCTTCTTCTTCTTCTTCTTCTTCTTCTTCTTCTTCTTCTTCTTCTTCTTCTTCTTCTTCTTTGCGTTCATTCGGAGTGTTTTTTCAGATGTGATTGCGGTGTGTCTAAGTTATGCGCCCTTGGGCCGAAACCCGTAGGCCAACACATCCGACTTTAGCGTGCTTTTTTGACCAGGTAGCATTCCTGGGAGACTCTCACTTTTGCGGTACCGTTCACAACACAGCTGTCCAAGTTGGAACGGTCGAAGACTTAACGGTCATCCCTCAAAGGAAAGCAGGGACAGTCCATGGCATATTCCGCCATCCAGGGTGGCTTCCATAATTGCAGGGCCAACACATAGCGCCCTGGTGCTGGGCTCACCGAGGGAATCGTCACGTCCTGCTCATGGCTGCTTTAATTCCTCACTTCAATATATTGGGCATTTCGTTCGCCCCGGGCCGCCCCCGCACAAACCAGAAAGGTCTGCAGACGGTATCCACTCAGCGAGTTTTCGGTTCGAACATGTGCTTGCTGTTGTGCCGTTCAGAGCTGTTCCAGGCACGACGGACATTCGGAAACTACCTAGATAGAGTTGTTCCGAACAAGAGCGGCATTCGGAAACTAGGTAGTCAGAGCTGTTCCTAGCACGAAAGACATTTCCCTCGGACGTATTTTGCATTGTGCCTGATTTATTTGCACCCGTAGGCCAGCACATCCGGCTTCAGCAGACATTTTTACGGGTTAGCCTTCCCGGGGTTTCGAGGGACGTTAGACTGTTAGTGCTGTGGTGGCGCCCACATCTCAGCTATTCGTATTCCATATGGTTCGGTCTCTTTCCAAGGTATATGTGTCTCCTGCGGTCTCTTTCCAAGAGAAAACACAAACAGTTAGGAATGTGTGGCTCCTGCGGTCTATTTCCAAGAGAGGCTTCCACAGCTCCACCGATGACCGCTAGTGGATTACCGAATATATTTATATATATGGTTGAGTGAGGCCGAATTTGGAATTTTTGTTTTTAAACCAAACAAGCAAGCGTATATATATATATATATATATATATATATATATAATATATATATATATATATATATATATATATATATATATATATATAATTTAATTAATATGAAGTACAGTATTATGAAGTAAAGTAATATGAAATAAAGTAATATCAAGTAAAGTAATATGAATTAAAGTAATATGAAGTAAATTAATATGAAGTAAAGGGTTCATCTTTCACGCTACCATGGGGCTATTGTATATATGGTGCCAGAATCATATTTTAGTCCCATCGACACTCGAAGGGTGAAGTTGTCAGTGTTACGTCGACCGCTTTTACTTCCAATACTATTCCGTGGTACCAATTTCAGGCTGAGGTGATCTGTTTTCCCACAACAATGAAAGTAACAAACTCTTCCTCTTGAAAGATACTCGAACCCTTTACCATTAGACAGACATGTACGCAAGCTAGCCATAGTGCTGCATTGTTTGTTAGTGTTGCACTGGTTGATAATCTTGTATAGTCTGATAATCTTGCACTGTTTGATAAACATTTACTGGTGATAATGTTGCACTGGTTTACAATCTTGCACTGTTTGATAATCTTCCGCAGTCTGATAATCTTGCACTGTTTGATAAACATTTACTGGTTAATAATTTTGCACTGGTTTACAATCTTGCACTGTTTGATAATCTTGTACAGTTTGATAATCAAGCACAGTTTGATCAAACTTTAACTGATTGATACTTTTGCGCTGGCTTACAATCTCTCACGGTTTGATAGTCTTGTACAGTTTAATAAATGTTTACTGGCTGATAATCCTGCGCTGGTCAATAATATACTACAGTTATACAATCATGCACTTTATCATAATCTTCTACAGTGTGATACACTTGTACATTTTGATAATTTTTCACTGTTTTATATTCTTGCACGGTTTGATAATCTACCACATTTTGATACACATTTGCTGGTTGATACGTTTGCACTGATTTAAAATCTTGCACTGTATGAAATCCTTGAATTGTTCAATAATCGTCTGCAGTTTGACAATCTTGCACTGTCTCATAATCTTCTACAGTTTGATAAACTTTTATTGGGTTTACACTAGGGTTAGAAGTAAATTGGAATATTCTTAAGCAAGTGAATCGGTACAATTATCTCGCAACAGTCATAACATCTGACTGGAGATGTCTTGAAGAGATTAGAACAAGAATTGCCATGGCGAAAGTGCCTTTTGCAAGATAGAAAACATACTGATCTATAGAAAGATGTCATTTGCAAGGGAAAAAGTGTTGATGTGTTACAACGAACCTGTGCTTTTGTATGGATGTGTAGCGTGGACAATGCGCTGAGAAAAACACCAATGGCCGTGGACATGTGGTTTCTGAGGAAAGTGCAAAGAATACCATGTTCAGACAGAAAACCAATGACCAGACCCTAGAAGAAACAAATGAAAATCGTGACCTGATTAGAGAAATTAGACGTAGACAGTCAAATTGTTTGGTCACGTTATGAGAAGAAATGGATTGGAGATTTGGTGACAACTGACAAGATCGAGGGGAAGAGAACGAGGGGAAGTCAGAGAAGTAAATACCTGGATGGCTTGGCCACATGGCATGGTTGAGACAAGAACACAGAGCTGATCCACGACTCTGGTGATCGAGTGAGATGGCGAAACATGAACGTCCACGCTTATAGGCACGGCACAAGTTGATGATGATGCATTTTCTGATAATGATACCACTGCTTCACAATACGTTATATCATCACCATGTGCCTTGTCAGCTGGCGTTGGTGTCCATGTCTCTCCACAGATCTCGATCATTGGTATTCTGGATCAACTCTGCTGTTGATATCCTTCCATGCCACTGTCTCAGTTCATCCAAAATTGTTTCTCTGGTTCTGCCTCTTTCTCTGGTCCTACTGCTCTTTCCGAGCGTCACATTGATGTCCAATGGCTCTCTTCGCATTACAGAACCAAAGAAGGCCGTTTGTCTCTTTCGAATAGTTGTATATAATGTCCTACTTTTATTAACCTCTTCCATACATTCGTTATTAGTTACTCTGACAGTCCATGGTACTCGCAACATTCGTCTCAGGAAACACATTTCTTTTGCTTGCAAGCTCTTTCTAATGTGCTCATTCAGGTTTCATGATTCACTGCCATACAGCAATATAGGTTCTTTTTGAGATTTCTTCTTCTTCTGCTGCGTTAATCCGGAGTTCTTTTTTTTTTTCCGGACGTGATTGCATTGTGCCTGTTTACAGCAGAGCTACGTTCTTGCGCCGTTAGGCCGACACACCCGACTTCTGCCGGCATTTGTTGACCGGGTTAACCTTCCCTGTTTTTGATATTTAATGATAGTAACTTACTGTATTAAGAAGCTTTGCATTTACTGAAATGCAGCTCGTGCTTGACCTATGCTGCTCGTAATATATGTACTGCATCTTCCATATAATGTTATAATTGTCCCTGGTATTAACATCGGTCAACTTGGTTAATCATATAATCACTTCTATTGTTATTCCACATGTTGGTCTTGCCATTTTCTTTAATATAACAATTTCGTCTCTTTTCTTGATATCCACGTAAAGTCCTTTTTGACACACACTACTACAACTCTGTCCAAAAGCTGTTGATCTTTGGCATTTTCAGTTGTCCATACTGTGTCATATGCATAGCGTAGATTATTTATATTATAATCTCCTAGCCTCTCGTTGATCTCTTGCATGATTCCTTCACCATACAGAGAAATGTTGAATACACTGGCGAAGTTGATAGCGAACTGCACTATTAATATCATGAGCACGGTCTGATGCGGGTTTGACGCCTGGTCTCGTCGCTTGCCAAAGTGAGAGAATTATTGGCCACCTGTCCCTCCTTGCTCTCAGGATTGTGTATACTTTCCCCCATGATTATGATTGTAGATTGGACATCTATTCTTCTCGGACAGGGGCGGGAAACAGGGAAGTCCAGTGTGCACGTTAAGTACGTTAGACGTGAGTCGGGGATTGGGAATCGAATCGAGCAGGACAAATAGATCGCTGGTCAGGCACAATTTCTACATTAGAAAACAACCGCAAACAATGTATAGCGTGTGTGATACAGAAATACACATTTGTCCATTTGTGATATAGCTATTTACATTTGTTTATGTGTGACACAGCTATACATTGTCGTCCATGTGTGAAATAGCTACAAATTTGTACATTTATGACACAGCAGGGTTAGGATCGGCTAGCCTCTCCCAGGAGGGGTGAAGAGCGAAAATTAGTAGCCTGCCGATGACCCGCAGACTACACAAGTCAACCCCCACCTCCAAGTGGTGCAGACCGGGCAACCATGACCGCGAGGTCATGGGCTAACGGGGCTATGGCTCGCCATAGGGGATGGACTCCCTGTGGTCAGATTAGTGTCCTAAACCTGCGACTGGCCTAGCAAGCCGGCAGGGGATCTTCATACTGCTCGTAGAAAAACCAAGAAGTATAAACGGACTTTACAACACAATCTTCCTACCAACTCTCTGCTACCAATGCCAAACCTGGACAATGACAGAAAAAGAGAAAAGAAAAATCACAACAACAGAAATGAGGTTTCTGAGAAGAATACTCAACGTATCAAGAAGAGATAAGATCAGAAATGAAGAAATCAGGACTAAAGTAGGGGTTAAAGCTGCTCTAGATTTTATTAGAAAGCAGCAAGTCAAATGGTTTGGCCATGCAAGTAGGCTACCAGTCAACAGCATGCCACAACAAGCAATGATGTACAGACCAGATGGAAACAGAGGAAGAGGTCGACCACGTAAACGTTGGACTGAGGGAATAACAGAATCCATGGGAATGTCGATATACGAAGCCCATAACCGGGCACTCTCACGAAGTTTATACTTCACCTCGACACCGCAAGGTACAAGAGGAACATGATGAGATGAGATGAGATGACACAGCTAAAGTGTTAGATAACTGGGAAAGAAGGGTTTGCATTTTGTAATATACAATTTAAATGTAAATAAATCATCATCATTGTTTGCTGCTTTACATTTCAGCCTTGGCCACGAGCATCAGGCGGCCCCGACCTTGTGATGTTGACGCCATGTGTACAGCTCAGTACGATCCAGTGTGTGGCAGTGATGGAGTTACCTATTCTACCTTATGTAACTTTAAAGCACAAACATGTGGAACAGATGTTACTGTCGCCCATAAAGGAGAATGCATCAACCCAAGATCCTGCAATGACATGATGTGTACATTTCAGTACGATCCAGTGTGTGGCAGTGATGGAAACACTTATTCCAGCGCATGTAGCCTTGAAGTACAGACTTGTGGAACAGATGTTACTGTCGCCCATGAAGGAGAATGCATCAACCCAAGATCCTGCAATGACATGATGTGTACAGATCAGTACGACCCAGTGTGTGGCAGTGATGGAAACACTTATTCCAACGCATGTAGCCTTGAATCACAAACATGCGGAACTGGTGTTAATGTAGCCCATAAAGGGGCATGTTTCGCGGTTTCCTAAATCATAAAGACTAGAACAAGAAGCAGAACATTTATTGACAGATTATCCCAGTCATCAGTGTTCGTAATTAATTCACTACAGAATTATTTCTTAATCTGAAAGTAAACAACTAATAGTTGAAAACCTACACCAATCTTAATTAGATTCTCAGAGATGTATTGCTTGACTCACAGTGGAATTGTTTTTACAGTTAGTAAGGATCAATTTCTAATAAAACTTTTTAAAACAGACTAGTACTTTATTAAACATTTCAAAATTATTCTTTATACAATATTAATTTAATCAAATAAATGAACATTTATTTCAAAGGATATTAAACTCTGTTTTGGCCAGTAATACATGCTGTTGTTGCATTTGTTTGCAGTTTACTCTGTTAATGTTATATTTTTCTGTTATAACAGTCTTTACTGTTGTGCTATTCAGCGTAATTAAAACAGTTGTTGCGGTTCAATTTAAACCAGCGGGATTCTCATTCACGCGAGCAGATCTCGGTTTCATAAAATGGATACCGGAACATTTTCCAAATTAATTAGACATTGTCTGGTAGGAATGGGGCGGGCCTCCCGTCCTAATTAGGTCAAGACCTAGAATATGTTTGTGGATTTAAAAAAAATATTTTAATAGTCCTGACTACGAGGTCATAGATCCAGATAAGAAACTCTATATCTTTGATTTCTGTTTATCCTGCAGCCAACAGTGACTGCTTCCACTTGCATTCTCAGACTAGATATTGCGGTATCATATGGCAGGCTCTCCTGCATTATACACTGTCCAATAATCTTCGCTATGCACCTCCAGACACACAGATTACATTCGTTACCAGATTAACAGTAGGTGAAGTTGTTCACCCCAATATATCACGAGTAAATCAAGGAATACGAGAAGTGGAATTGGTAAGTTTTACAAGACCACAATAACAAGTGACAAAATGAACGTTGCGACTAGAGCCTTCATCATTACTCAGTGGATCAGCTCCACCGCAGTTACATGTTTGTTTACTCTGGAGTAGAACAGCAAGAAAGGGCAAGACACGGTGTGGGAATAGTCATCGAACCACGGCTAGCAAGATGAATACTAGAAATAAAAAAATATATCAGAAAGAATCATAACAGTGAGAATAATGCTACCAATGCCAAACCTGGACAATGTCAGAAAAAGAGAAAAGAAAATCACTACAACAGAAATGAGGTTCCTGAGAAGAATACTCAACGTATCAAGAAGAGATAAGATCAGAAATGAAGAAATCAGGACTAAAGTGGAGTGAAATCAGCACTAGATTTTATTAGAAAGCAGAAAGCCAAATGGTTTGGCCATGCACGTAGGTTACCAGTCAACAGCATACGACAACAAGCAATGATGTACAGACCAGTTGGAAACAGAGGAAGAAGCAGACCACGTAAACGTTGGACGGAGGGAATAGCAGAGTCCATGGGAATATCGATATATGAAGCCCATAATCGGGCACTCTCACGATGTTTATACTTCACCTCGACACCGCAAGGTACAAGAAGAACATGATGAGATGAGATGAGATTACTCATTGAGAACTGGGAGCATGCCATGATTTGGTGCCTTTGACTGGAACTGTGCATAGGAGTTAACATAGGCTAGGATGTCTTTAACAACGCCTGGTCAATAATAATGGCAGGACATGCTTTGAATAGTTGCCCGGATATCCACGTAACAGCTAAACGATGCAATGTAATCCATATGAAGAACATGTTCCTCTAAGCTTTGGCAATAAATGAATCACCCTAAAAAACGAGAAGAAGATTGTGAGCTGTACGAGAACACGATTACAAGTAATAAAATGAACTTTGCAGCCAAAGCCTTCGTCAGCACAGAACAAACAAACATAAAGCTCGAAGCTTTAATAACGACGACCTGGCCATGCTTGCACTCAACAGATCTGCTCTTCGATACAACATTTGTCCTGCCACTTAAAATTTCCCCCTGTTTGGAAGATGACTTGATGTTTGGCAACGTCACAAAACAAGTCCACAACTAGGGATCTTGTATTTTGGCTTCTCTTTGCTACAGCTGGTCGTCTGGCAGTCATAATAATAAATCAGTTACGTTATTTACAGACACATTTAACAAAATACTGCAAATCAAAGTTACTCAATATAATGTAACTACAATTCGTCAACAATTAAATAATCAGGACATGGTGTATAGAGTGTGCCAGTGCGCCAGAGAAGAAAAGCCAAAGACCAACCTGTGAATCACAACATAGATTCCAGAATAATGAAGTATATATTTTGGTGGAGTACCCGTTTAGCTCCCCGATCAGGGTTACGTAAAGCCATGCGTGCAGGTTGTGGATGAAGCTGAAGAGCAGCCGACAGATAGTTGTAGGTTATGGTCTCCAGCTTCACGACGGTAGGCAGAGGATCTCTTTTTTGAGGAGACAATGGCTACGGCCATTGACCAGTATGGTCACTGCTAAGAAGGAAAGCAATGGCAAACTACTTTCTTTACAGATGCCAAGAAAATTATGTTGTGCGGTCTCATCGAAAATCAGAGAAACGGCGTAAATGGGTGCTCCATAGGAGTAGCCTCGCCCGGTAGGGATAGTCATGTGCACCAGGGGACTCCAGATCGTCAGCAGGCTAATAGGTGCAAACGATTAATATCATTGAGAGTAGGAACTTCGGATGAGCAGACAAGCTGAAAAACATCTGATGGCTGTGGAAATGTGGTTTCTGAGGGAAATGCAAGAAATACCACGGACAGACAGAAAAACCAATGAACAAGTCCTTCAAGAAACAAATGAAGATCGTAAACTGATTAAAGATATTGGACGTAGACAGTCAAAAATGTTGGGGCATGTTATGAGAAGAAATGAATTGGAGAACTTGGTGACAACTGGCAAGATCGAAGGGAAGAGACAAAGGGGAAGACCGAGAAGTAAATACTTGGATGGCTTGGCCACGTGGCATGGTCGGGACAAAAACACGGAGCTGATCCACGACTCTGATGATCGGGTGAGATGGCAAACATGACAGCCCATACTTATCGGCATGGCACATGATGGATGGATGGATATTTTGGATCCTGTAACAATGTTTGTAAGTGATTGTCATGATCCCTGCAGTTAAATTGTATCTCATGATCTTGACCAAGCGAATACTGAAGACATAAACTGTAGACTGCACAATGAGTTCCTTGACATATTTAGTGCCATCTCTGCAAGCGCATACTGCAAAGGTCACACAAGATAAACTAAAAAGCCAAAGCTAAAGCCAAAGGATAAATGCTTCACTCTGAAATACATAACACCCATTTTCTGAATGTAATTTAAATTGTCCATCACAGTAATCTTACACACATTTCGTTTAGCCATGTGAATAGAAAGGCATAAGGAAGCTTTGACATTCCTACATTGTGTATGTTAACACAACAGCACAGCACGTAGAGCGCCCAGGTCATCCACTGCACCTGTATTCGTCTCCAATCGTCTCGACTTGTCTTGCCACTGGACTCAGATGGACTCAGGCGAGAGAGTGAGGTCGACGAATTGCGCAACTCTTCCTCACTTTAATCCAAGTCATCGCGCAAGTCATTCTTCATCCAACGTCACATATCATCTCCTGATTACGAACACAATTTTCCGTCTCCCCATGAGAAATAGGACATCGTGGATGCACCCTCGCTCGAAACACTGGCACCTCATTGACTATGTCATCGTAAGGAGGAGTGACAGACAAGACGTTCGAGTGACAAAATCCATGTGTGGTGCCGAATGTTGGACAGACCATCGTCTCATTGTCTCGAAAATGAACATCCACATCAGGCCACCACGGCGTCCTCAAGGGGCGAAAATGCAAACGAAGCTAAATGTCACCCGCCTAAACAGCAAGAAAATGCAGCAGTCGTTTTAAAATATGCTGGAAGACCGCCTCAAGCCCAATGCTGAAGCTAAACAGGATACAGAAACAGAATGGAGAGCCCTAAAGGACACAATTTACAACACTGCTATGGAAATCCTGGGTCCAGCTCCCCGAAAGCATAAAGACTGGTTTGATAAAAATTCCGAAGACATCAACCAATTGCTGGCCGAGAAACATCTTCTCCTCAAGGCACATTTGAATGACCCAAAGTCAACATAAAAAAAAGATGCTTTCAAGAACATTCAGAGAGTAGTGCAGCAGAAACTTCGGCTCATGCGGGACTCCTGGCTGAGCAGCAAAGCTGATGAAATTCAGGGCTTTGCTGACAGACACGATATGAAAAACTTCTACGACTCACTGAAAGCGGTCTATGGTCCTTCATCACCAGGCATAGTTCCCCTCCTCAGTGCAGATGGGGGAACATTGGTCACCGATAAGAAAGACATCCTCCAACGCTGGGCAGAGCATTTCAGCAAAATCTTAAATGCAACTTCCTTCTTCGATGATGAAACCATCAACTGCCTTCCTCAAGTTCTCACCAATGAGACTCTTGATGACCTGCCAACCATAGTGGAAATAAACAAAGCCATCCAGCAACTCTCCAGCGGCAAGGCACCTGGTCCTGACTCCATCCCAGCAGAGATATACAAGGCAGGTGGGCCGGTCCTAACAGAGCAGCTTCACCAAGTCTTCACAAACATATGGATGAACGAGACCATGCCACAAGATTTTAAGGACGCGTCAATAGTCCACCTTTACAAACGTAAAGGAAACCGCCAATCCTGTGACAACCACCGAGGCATCTCCTTGCTTTCAATTGCAGGGAAGATACTCGCCAGAATTCTTCTCAATCGCCTCACAGCCCATCTCGATCAAGGTCTTCTTCCTGAGAGTCAATGTGGCTTCAGAAAAGAACGTGGAACTGTTGACATGATTTTCGCTGCAAGGCAGCTGCAAGAGAAATGTCAGGAACAGAACTGCGAAATGTTCTCCACTTTCATTGATCTTACCAAGGCTTTTGATACAGTCAGCAGAGAAGGACTGTGGAAGATTATGGCAAAATATGGCTGTCCACGAAAGTTTGTCCAAATAGTGCGGCTATTTCATGACGGCATGCAGGCAAGAGTACAGGAAAATGGTGAACTGTCTGAACCCTTTCCTGTCACCAATGGAGTGAAGCGAGGATGTGTCCTGGCACCAACACTGTTCAGCCTCATGTTTTCAGCCATGTTGATGAATGCCTTCGAGAACGACGACATTGGAATAGACATCAACTACCGTATGGATGGAAAGTTATTCAATCTCAGAAGGCTGAAAGCTAAAACCAAAATTAACAGCGGCACCGTCAGAGTGCTCCTGTTTGCTGATGATTGCGCTCTATACGCCAACTCAGAGGCGGACATGCAACATAATGTTTCAGCTTTCTCACATGCCTGTGCCAACTTTGGGCTCAATATCAACTTGGAGAAGACTGTAGTTATGTACCAGCCAGCTCCAGGGAATAATCACACTGTGCCGAATATCAAAGTGAATGATCATAGACTAAGTGTTGTGGACAAATTCACCTATCTTGGCAGCACCGTGTCACAAGCTGCCACAATCGATGATGAAGTGAATGCAAGAATCTCCAAGGCCAGTGAAGCCTTTGGCAGACTGTACAAGAATGTATGGGACAGAACTGGAATAAGCCTGCAAACAAAGCTAAAAGTCTACAAAGCAGTTGTATTATCAACACTGCTATATGCTTGTGAAACCTGGACTGTTTATCAGCGACACGCTAGGAAATTAAACCACTTCCACACAGTCTGCCTAAGGAAGCTACTGAAGATTAAATGGCAAGACAAGATTCCAGACACTGAAGTCCTAGAAAGAGCATCCATGCCCAGTATCCACACTCTACTGATGAAGAATCAGATTCGCTGGGCTGGTCACTTGACTCGCATGCCAGATCACAGGCTCCCTAAAACGAATTTTTTACAGCGAACTGCGTTGTGGTAAACGCTCCCAAGGTGGCCAGAGGAAACGTTTTAAAGACACTCTGAAAATTTCACTGAATGCTTTTGGAATTCATCATGACACCTGGGAGGCTGCAGCCAGAGACAGAAATTCGTGGCGTGCATCATTGCGCAAAGGTGCAGTCATATGTGAGGCAACCAGGACTGCAAGAGCTGTGAAGAAAAGGCAGGACAGAAAAACCACTGCAGGAAATCCTCCTCCAGAGACGTCAAGCATTCTTTGCCCACATTGTCAAAGAACATTTCGAGCCAAAATAGGCCTTATCAGCCATCTTAGAACCCACGGCTCCACACCTTCAACCCCACTGGATGAAATGAATGGTCATCATCATTCTTGATGGACAAACAACAAAAACAAACATGTTAACACACGAAACTTATTTTCGTTAACATGACAATACGTAACATTATCACTTTACACATATAACAGAAGTTTTGTGAACAGACAAACACAAACTAATATAAGTTAACACCAACAATATGAAAGTTTTAACCAGAAAGTATTTGTTTATTTTCATTTTAATCATTCAATTTAGAGTAAATTTGTTTGGCCTCTATATCTCAAGAGTTATGGTAACGACTGCGACAACAGAAATTAAGTTTGCCGTACAAGAGACACTAACTACATCTGTCGGACGGATCATCATCATCATCATCATCATCATCATCATCATCATCATCATCATCATCATCATCATCATCATCATCATCATCATCATCATCGCCATCGTTGTCATATGTCATGCCGATAAGCGTGGGCGATCATGAATCGCCATCTCACACGATCACTACAGTCGTGAATCAGCTCAGTGTTCTTGTCTGGATCATACCACGTAGTAAAGCCATCCAGGTTTTTACTTCTCCGCCTTTTCCTTGTTCTCTTTCCCTCGATCTATCCAGTTGTCATAAAGTTAGGTAATTTATTTCTTCTTATAACGTGACCACAATATTTTGACTGTCTACGTATAATTTCTCTCATCAGTATGGATTTTCATTTGTTTCTTGTAGGACTTTGTAATTGATTTTTTCTGTCTGTCTATGGCATTTCTTGCATTTTCCCCAGAAACCACATTTCCACAGCCATCAGATGTTTTTTGTTAGCTTGCCTGCTCATTGTCCACGCTTCACATTCATACATAAGTACAGGTTCTATGTAGCGCCACAATATTCTTTTTCTCGTTGCAATTGACATTATTTTATTGGTCAGTATGTTTTTCATCTCGCAAATGGCTGCCTTCGCCATGGCAATTCTTATTCTAATCCCTTCAAGGCATCTCACATTAGATGTTATGATGTTCCGGGATAATTGTACCAATTCACGTGTTTAAGAATAATCCCAGTTACTTGTATATTAATTACATTGTGGTATTTACTTCTTTCTAGTGGGCAAATATGGATTATTTAGATAGGACAGTGAAAGGTGTCTTGTGTACATGCATATATTATGCCCATTATGTATTTGATTAAAAAGAATATATACACCAAATGTTACGTATAGTTATTTCATTCTATCGTTTGATATATTCAAATTCACTGTGATATATCAGTGTTACATGTGTAGCACAAGTTACAGACTCCAGGAAGTAAAGGTCAGAGTATGTTGCGCAGTTGTTTCCACACACTGGGTTATCGTCTAAGTTGCAAACTTTCCGAGGATCCAACGGAGCAGCAACAGCTCTTTAAGAGCACCTACCGTTGCGTGCTAACGTGATACCTTTACTACATGGTTGTGCTTGTAGTTCGCAGAGGTTAGGATAGGTGACCCCGTCACTTCCACACACTAGGGTGTAAATAGAAGGACAACTCTTGGGTCCATCACATCGGGTTGCAGTGGTCCTATTAACGCAAACACCATCATGTGCTAGTAAGATACCTTTACTACATGGCTGTGACTGTAGGACGCAGATGTTAGGATAGGTGACCACGTAACTTCCACACACTGGGCGGTAATTAAAACCACAAGGCTTGGGTCCATCACATCGAACTGCAGTGGTCCTATTAACGCAAACACCCGCATAAGCTACAGTGATACCTTTACTACATGGTTGCGATTGTACCCAGCAAATGTTGGGATAGGTGACCCCGTCACTTCCACACACTGGGCTATAATCTTTATAACAATCAGGTAGTCTACCACATTGAACTGCAGTAGGTGCTTCGCCGCATTTGCCTTGATGTGCTACTGTGATACCTTTACTACACGGCTGCGAATGCAGGACGCAGAGGTTTGAATAGGTGACCCCGTCACTTCCACACACTGGGCGGTAAATAAAATGACACGCCATCACATTGGACCATCACATAGAACAGAAGTGGGTGCTTCGCCGCATTTGCCTCGATGCTCAACTGTAATATCGCTGCCACATGTTGCTACTTTTAGGACGCAGAGGTTAGGATAGGTGACCCCGTCACTTCCACAGACTGGGTCGTCAACATAAGGACAAGGTTGGTTCGGCTTACATTGAACCTCAGATTCCCGAATGCTTAAAGAGCAACCTGAAATGCATAGACAGGATTTTTGTACAAGTCGTTACACATTTTTCAATAGTAAACTAATCGCACAAAGTTATATGATGAACTCTTCTTATCCTAATTCGACACGATGATGTCATCTGCACTGTGATGTCGTTCTCTTTAGACACACCCCCCCCCCCTCCATCATATTGTCTTCGTCTTATGCTTCAACGCATGCTTCTACTTTTTCTCGCTCTTCATGTTCCTGTTGTTCTTCTAGCATTTGTTGTTGTTGTTGTTGTTGTTATTGTTGTTGATAGTCTATTTCTTGCTCTGTGTGTTGTTGTTTTTGTTGTTGTTGATATTCTATTTCTTGTTCTGTTTGTTCTTGTTGTTCATGTTCGTCATCTTCTTCTACTTTTCCTCCTACTCCACCTCCTACCCCTCCACCTGCTACTCCATCTCTTCTTCATCTTCTTCCTCTTTCTCGTCTTTGCAAAACTCCTCATCATTCTTCTTCTTCTTATGGTTCTGCAGCACACATCGACATTTCGTGTCAGGTCTTAGTCAGATATGACTGAGCTACCGTATAACAGTAGACGGTAATACCTGCTTTCTGTTAGCGCCGAACGTTGAGCGGCGCTTACCAAACCCGACACCCCACATTGTGCCAACGGCTTCAGGTGGAAGAGCGCAATTGGGAGTGTACAAGTCTTACCCTGGCGCGAGGAAATGCAACTGTCAGCGTCTTGCATACACACAGGTATTCAGATCCTTCATACGCACTCAAGAACACACCAGTCATACGTATGGTATATACATTTTAATTCAGGAGAACCTGATCATTGTCACAATGTACACACAAGGCGGTGAAGTCATTATGTACAGAATTGCGCCTTACAAACACTTATAGCACTCAGCCAATTATACAAGCCCTACACACAATTACTCGCTATCTTCAACTAGCACTCCCGCAAAAGCTATACACTCGCTCAAGAACACACACAATCCTTCCTCTAAACTGTCTGAGCCCCATCTGACATTTTCAAACTGGTCAGTTCGTCTCGTGGTCCTGGACCACGTGTCCCTCATGACAACTCGGGCTGTCTCAACAGTCACGTAGTGCGTTAGTCCGCCCGTGTTGTGTTGGGTCGTTTGGTGTAATCCCGTCTAGTCAGTTCAGGACAGCGTTCCGTGAACTTATGTCCCCTTATATCACTAGGTCTTGTCCTGTCGGTGTCCTGTCTCTGACATTGCTGTGTCCCCACCGATGTCCTGTATCTAATCTCTCTACCGTCCTGCAACTGTCCTGTCTTATGACATCCTTGTGCCCTTACCCACGTCCTGTCTATCGTTATCTGCAGTCCTTCACTCTATTCTGTCCCTTGTCCTTTCTCTGTCCTGTTCCTATTCCGCAACACTCTGACCTGCTACTCCATCTCTTCTTCATCTTCTTCCTCTTTCTCTTCTTCGCAAACCTCCTCATCATTCTTCATCTTCTTATGTTTCTGCAGCACACATCGACATTTCGTGTCAGGTCTTAGTCAGATATAACTGAGCTACCGTATAACAGTAGACGGTACTACCTGCTTTCTGTTAGCGCCGAACGTTGAACGGCGCTTACCAAACCCGACACCCCACATTGTGGCAACGGCTTCAGGCGGAAGAGCGCAATTGGGAGGGTACAAGCCTTATCCTGGTGCGAGGAAATGCAACCCAAAGACAAAATAAGTCATGGCAGGGCAGACCAGGCCCAAATCCTTGGTTGGCGGCTGGTCTAGGATCGAAGCTCCGACAGGCAGACAGTTAGAGCATCACTGATCAGCTACCGCCAGCCTCAAGCTGGGCAGCCCCCGGCCAATTGGGTGCTGATCCGCCACAGTCTGCCTGCTTCAATGGGTGCTTGGGGCTAGGACACAATCTGAATCGCAGGCTGTAAAACCAATGCACCAGGTACTAATAAAAAAGAATAATAGAAACCTCAAGCTACGGCTTGCAACCTGGAACGTGAGAACCATGAGTCCAGAATTTTCCACTGACTTGACAAATATTGACGATGTGAGAAAAACGGCTGTGATTGATGCTGAACTCAATCGTCTTAACATTGATATTGCTGGCCTGCAGGAGACTCGCCTCGCTGAGGAAGGGTCACTCAGGGAAAACAATTACACCTTTTTTTGGAAGGGAAGAGAGCATGCAGAAAAAAAGCAACATGGTGTGGGCTTTGCAGTGAAGAATTCGCTACTGGGAATGATTGATATCCCAGCTGGAGGTAATGAAAGATTATTATCACGGCGCTTGGCAACCTCTTGTGGATTTGCCACCATTCTCACTGCATATGCACCAATACTCGCTGCCTCTGATGATGTGAAGGATACGTTCTATGAGCAGCTAGACTCTGTGATCAAGGAAGTTCCAAAATCAGACTACATTTATATACTCGGTGATTTCAATGCTCGTGTGGGCAAGGAATCGAGTTCATGGCCAGTGTGCCTTGGAAAATACAACATCGGTCGCATGAATGATAATGGGCAAAGGCTGCTGGAGCATTGCACTAGAAATGACCTATGTATTACAAACTCCTTTTTTAAAACAAAAGAGCTGCATAAGGTCACATGGAAACATCCAAGATCCGGCCATTGGCATCAGCTGGACTTTATTATCACACGGAGACAACATCTGAACCATACATCATTAACTCGAAGTTACCACAGTGCTGACTGTGATACAGATCATTCTTTGGTTGTTGCAAGGGTTAGACTGAGACCAAAGAGAATCTACACAGCTAAACACAAGTCTAGCCCCAGGATTAATATTATTAACACTCACGATCCTGGAAAGTGCTTTGAATTTATTTCAACAGCAACTTGAAGACACTTTCAATGATACATCAGAAAATTGTATAGTAAATGATAAATGGAGTAAACTTAAGGAAACTATTTATAAAACAGCGGTAGGGGTTTACGGCACTGTGGATCATAAGAGGCAGGACTGGTTTGCGGCAAACAGCGAGACTCTGCAGCCCTTGATTGATAAGAAGAAGAAAGCTCTCTTAAGAAACAAGGAAAAACCAACGCGTAACACTCTGAGTGAGCTAAGGCAAGCTAGGAAGGATGTGCAAAAGGCTGCCAGGCAGTGTGAAAGTGATTATTGGATCAAGTTATGTGAGTCCATTCAAATCGCAAGTGATAAGGGAAACATCAGAAGCATGTATGAAGGGATAAAGAAAGCCTGTGGTCCAATGATCAAAAGAAGTGCACCACTGAAAACCTTGACTGGAGAAATCATCACTGATAAGAAACAGAAGATGGATAGATGGGTCGAGCACTATTTAGAACTTTACTCAAGTGAGACCAAGCTAGCGGATGATGCCCTCAACGCCATAGAGGCCCTACCAATTCTTGACCACCTGGACACACTTCCCACTATAGCAGAAGTTAAGTGTGCTATAAATGAGCTTGCATCTGGCAAGGATGGGATTCCAATAGAGGTAATCAGGAGTGGACAAGACACACTCGCTCTACAGATCCACCAGCTAATAGAGGTATGCTGGCGAGAAGGACAAGTCCCACAGGATTTCAAAGATTCAAACATCATAACGCTGTACAAGAACAAGGGCGACCGGAGCGACTGTAACAACTATAGGGGTATCTCACTTCTGTGTAGTGTTGGGAAAGTATTTGCCAGAATTGTTCTGCGCATACTTCAAGTCCTGGGAGATCAAGTCTACCTCGAATCACAGTGCGGCTTCCGTCAGAACCGGTCTACCATTGATATGATATTCTCATTGAGACAGATGCAAGAAAAATGCCGGGAACAAAATCAGCCACTGTTTATTGCCTTCATCGACCTCACAAAGGCATTCGATTTGGTCAGTCGTGAGGGTCTGTTCAAAGCACTAAAGAAGATTGGCTGCCCACCAACGCTTCTGTCCATTGTGGAATCGTTCCACACAGCTGGAAGGGTATAATCAAGTTTGATGTCTCAACTTCAGAAGTGTTTGAAATCAAGAGAGGAGTTAAGCAATGTTGTGTACTACCCCCCACCCTCTTTGGGATATACTTTTCACTTCTACTGAAATATGCCTTTCGTGATCAGGATGACGGTATATACATTCACTCACGCTCAGATGGTGGCCTCTATAATGCTCAGAGATTGAAGGCCAAGACCAAAATTAGGAGGGTACTAATCAGAGAGTTGCTTTTTGCGGATGATGCTGCTATTACGACCCACTCTGAGGAAGAATTACAACATCTACTATCTGCATTCTCCAATGCTTGTTCTGAATTTGGTTTAACAATTAACAAAAAGAAGACACAGATTATGTCACAAGGTGCACATGGTGTACCATCAATCTTTATTGACGACGCCGAACTGGAGATAGTAGACCATTTTACATATCTAGGATCAGAGGTAAATAGCAAATTATCCCTCGATCAGGAAATCACATCAGGATTGGCAAGGCAGCAACAACAATGAACATGTTAGCAAAAAGAGTCTGGGAGAACAGGAAGCTTACTGCCAAAACAAAAGTCCTCGTCTACCAAGCCTGTGTCCTTAGTACTCTTCTTTATGGCAGTGAAACCTGGACAACTTACTCACGCCAAGAGAAACGATTAAACAGCTTTCATATGCGGTGTCTGCGAAGAATACTTGGTATTAAGTGGCAAGACAAAATCACAAATACTGAAGTATTGGAAAGATCAGGTTGTGTGACCGTGTATTCCATGCTCAGTCTTCGTAGACTTAGATGGATAGGACATGTTAGGAGGATGGATGATGGTAGAATACCAAAGGACATCTTTTTTGGTGAATTACAGACGGGTAGGAGATCTCAGGGTCGGCCTCTACTACGATACAAAGATGTGTGTAAGCGAGACATGATTGATACAGGCATAGATAATGCACGTTGGGAGCAAGTCGCTGCTGAACGTGTTGCATGGAGGACAAACATCAGAAATGGAATAAAGACCAAAGAGAAAATTATTGCAGATAAAGCACACACAGAGCGTGAGAGACGTAAGATGGTGCACAATGGTGGAAATGACCATGTTTTCACATGCATCTACTGTGGGCAAACATGTGCAGCAAGAATTGGCCTTACCAGCCACACTCGCCACCGCCATGGTTCGTAGTTATTAAGCCTTTTTGAAGCACAATGTACCAAACTATCGTCTGTCAAGATGGAACAAAGGTGCTAATGAAATGGTAGATTCAATAGAACTATTTCAAGAACTTCAGTCCAAATTGTGATCCATTATCCGTCAAGATTTAATTCGATAACCACAGTCTCGTAAAAGCCTAAATCAGAATACCTATGTAGAATCGATGGTCGGTTGTCCACCAAAGTCAGAATGTAGCTGTTTCCCTTCCTAGCCTTAGGAAGATGACGTACAATGTAAATAGCAATCCTTTCAATCGGTGAATGTGAGTGGCTCCTTGCAGTCTTGACAGACCAAAGTATGTGAGTTGGAATGTGGCCAATATTCCATCACAATGCCTGGGCAGAGCTTCGGAGAAACATGTGGTGCCTAAACGACATGTTCCCTCTCTCGGCCTAATCTCGTGTATTCCAGACGAATGGGTAACTAATACGTCTGGCTCAAGGTAGGCTGCAGACGCTGGCGGCACAGCGTCAATCCCCCGAGACCTCACCACCACGAGCAGATGGCGAGTGATGGCCAGACATATGAGAAGAAAAGAATTGGAGAACTTAGTGACAGCTGGCAAAATCGAAGGGATCAGACCAAGAGGAGACCGAGAGGAAAAAACCTGGATGGCTTGGCCACATGGCATGGACGAGACAGGAACTCTGAGCTGATCCACGACTCTGGTGATCGAGTGAAATGGCGAGTCATGACCTCCCACGCTTTCCGGCATGGCACATGATTGATTGATTGAATGGGTAAATATGGATTATTTAGACAGGACAGTGAAAGGTGTCTAGTGTACATGCATATATTACGCACATTATGTAGTTGATTAGAAAGAATATATACCAAATGTTACGTATAGTTATTTCTTTCTATAGTTTTATATATCCAAATTCACTGTGATATATCAGTGTTACATGTGTATCACAAATTACAGACTCCAGTAACTAAAGGTCAGAGTATGTTGCGCCGTTGCTTCCACAAACTGGGTTATTGTCTAAGTTGCAAACTTTCCGAGGATCCAATGGAGCAGCAACAGCTCTTTAAGAGCACCTACCGGAGCGTGCAAACGTGATACCTTTACTGCATGGTTGTTCTTGTAGTTGGCGGAGGTTATCATAGATGACCCCGTCACTTCCACACACTGGGGAGTAAATAGCAGGCATATCCTTCTGTATACCACATCGGTCTGCAGTGTTCCAATTAATGCATACACCATCATATGCTAGTACCATACCTTTACTACACGGTTTCGATTGCAGGACGCAAATGTTAGGATAGGTGACCCCGTCACTTCCACACACTGGGCGGTAATTAGAACCACAAGGCTTGGGTCCATCACATCGAACTGCAGTGGTCCTATTAACGCAAACACCCGGATAAGCTGCAGTGATACCTTTACTACATGGTTGCGATTGTACCCAGCAAATGTTCGGATGGGTGACCCCGTCACTTCCACATACTAGGCTGTAATATTCATAACAATCAGGTGGGCCACCACATTGAACTGCAGTAGGTGCTTCACCGCATTTGCCTTGATGTGCTACTGTGATACCTTTACTACACGGCTGCGATTGCAGGACGCAGAGGTTTGAATAGGTGACCCCGTCACTTCCACACACTGGGCGGTAAATAAAATGACACGCCATCACATTAGGACCATCACATCGAACATCAGTGGGTGCTTCAGCGCATTTGCCTCGCTGCTCAACTGTAATATCGCTACTACATGTTGCTATTTTTAGGACGCAATGGTTACGATAAGTGACCCCGTCACTTCCACACACTGGGTCCTCAACATAAGAACATTGTATATTCGGAATACATGGAGCATCAGAAAGGCCTGAAGTGCTTAAAGAGCAACCTGAAATGCATAGACATGATTTTTGTACAAGTCGTTACACATTGTCCAGTTGTAAACTAATCGCACATAATTATATGATGAACTCTTATTATTCTACTTCGACACGATGATGTCATCTGCACGATTATGTCGTCCTCACGGCTCTTTAGACAACCCACTTCTATCATGTTGTTGTCTTTTTACACTTCAACGCATGCTTCTATTTGTTCTGGTTTTTCGTGTTCCTGTTGTTCTTCTAGTTCTTGTCCCTGTTGTCGTTGTTGTTGATATTCTATTTCTTGTTGTGTTTGTTCTTGTTGTTGTTCTTCTAGTTCTTGTTCTTGTTCGTCGTCCTCTTCTTCTTTTCCCTCTCCTCCTCCACCTCCTACCATTCCACGTCCTACTCCATCTCTTCTTCGTCTTCTTCCTCCTTCGCTTCTTCGCACAACACCTCCTCATTCTACTTCTTCTTTAGGTTCTGTAGCACACATCGACATGGAGACATTTTTACATACATCTATGTCTGTCTTCTTTTTCCACCCTTCCCTAATATTTTCCTAAAAGTCTAATTTCTCTGCGCCATCTCTTCTGTTGATGCTCCCCTGTAGCGTATCGTATAGTAATTGTGCATCAAATGTTCCTCAGAGATTGATTCTTCTCTGTTCATAATATCTCATCGTCATTTCGCAAAAAACACAATCCTAGTTTCTTCTAAATGCCATTGCTGATCGACCAGCTAACTCTCCTCTGATTACCATAATCTTCCTGACTACGTCATTCGTTTCACAGGTGAATGTTTGTTTCGTTGTCTCCTGGTGTTGTGACTGGCGCTACAGAGTTCGAACTGTCTGCGACGCTTACGAGGCAAATGGGATATAACTCAGTGCAATGATGTCGATCCTCACGCCTTTAAAGCCGTTTTTAATTATTTGTTTTATATTGTTCACTCGCTTTAGATTCGAGCGTAGTTCACACCCGTAATACTACTACTACTAGTTACTATTCCTAGGGAACGCGCTGGATTGATTTTTGCATTTTGATTACCTTTCCCTATTACCAATGTCCTTCGCCATCAGGTGAACTCATCCAATTATGGGCGAGAGGCATTGGTGATAGGAAAAGTTGTCCCACACGCAAGCATCATTTCAGTAATAACATATATAGTTAATTCGGCAAATGATAAGGAGAGGCCATTCACTTTTCCTGGAAACCACATATATCCCTGCCTGGAGTATCTTAGTAAAGATTTCTTTGGCTGAGCTTACAAGATATAAAAGGACGTTTACAGGACGTTGCAATCAATCCTAGCATATATTTGCTGCAGTAGTTACTATGTCTCATTAAGTGCAGTAGTTTTTATTTCTGAACGACTGGCGTCTCATACCATAGTAACAAACTCAAAGTAATCTGTTTTCAACTCGCATGCGGCTTATTTCGAGCACTCGACTCGATATGTCCACGAATTGTAAATCACTAACCCCTTAAGGCCGGTCTCCGTGGATTAAAGGCATGCGAATGCGATTCGTGTGCTGCTTACCACGCGTTCGAAACGCGGTGGCGACCGAGTTGGCAGCAGATCGTGTTGCTCTGGGGTTGTAACGTGTTGGTATGGGAGCCGATCGTTCAGTAAGCAATGGCAAACTACTGAACGTTAAAACTTGTCAAGACATCAACAACAGCAGTAAAATGCTGGTGTTGACAGCGATGTCCTGTAAACAGGATATGCAACAAAAAAAAAAAAAAAAAAAAAAAGAAAGAAAGAAAGAACCCTTTAAGACCAGATATATAGTGATAGTCAAATCGTGGCCACCTCACATCTTTAATGATAATATTCCTCTAAGGTGAAGGTATGCGGACAACTTTCCACGGCTAACATGGATAAGTCAACAGCGTCCATGGAATAATCACAGCTTTCGAGGCACATGGAAAATTGAACGGCTTACGTGAAACAATGCACTGCTTACATGAACAAGTGAACGGTTTACACAAATCAGCTTACATGGAATATTAAACCGTTTCAGTGCATCAACACATATCTTTCATGGAAAAATACATAACTTACACGGGAGATTGCAAAATTTACACTTGACATTGCACTGCTTACTTGCAACATTGCACAGCTTATATGAAAACATCCCACATCTAGCATGTAACATAGCACAAAGTACACGAGACATTGTACAGTCCACATGGGACATTGCCTAGCTTATACTGGTCATTGCGCAGCTTACATGTAGCATTGCACTGCTTACATGGAACATTCTGGATTTAAAGGGAACATTGCAAAGCTGATATTGACCATCTCTACCGTTACATATAACAATGCACAATTTACATGAAGCATTAAACGAATTACATGAAACATTACATAGATCCCATTGAGCATTGCACAGCTTACGTGGAACATTGCACACCGTGCATTGAACATTGCACGGATCACATAGAGTACTGCGCAGATCACATGATTAAATAGTATATTTACATAATATATTGCACATTATACATAGAACAACGCACAGCTTGCTTGGAGAATTTCAAAGTTAACATTGTACATTCCACACCTTATAAGAAACAGAGAATAGCTTGCGTGTGTCATAATCTCCCCACCAGTTCTACCGCGTCGTCGTCAATGACGCCTGGCAATTACGGCCAGGTCCACCTGTGAGCGACACTAACCACGCTGTGACAGGAATGGTCAGTCGGTGCATGCGTGGGACATGAAGTCCACGCAGGGACACAACCCCGACTGGCGAGAACTCAGAGTGGTTAGCGTCAGACGGCTTGGGGACTGTTGGACAGGACAGACGGATTGAATGGTGCTCGTATGACTTGTGTGTATGAACGCGAATAGATAGAAAGCCTGTGTGAGTATAGGAGACTGTGCGCCTGGTATGTAGGAGTGTGAGTTGTATACATTGCATTTATATATCTATTGATTGTATTATGACATCGCTATTGTAATTGCGCGATGCATGTAATGGTTGTGATGAGTGAGAAGTGTGAATAAAGTGTTTGAATTGTATTTGCAGTGTGTCACGTAAAGTCATTCTGTGACAGTGTTTTGTATCACACTTGTTGGTGATTACGAGCCTGTATTATTGCTGAATGCAAGATTCCGACGAGCACCATTCAATCCGTCTGTCCTGTTCAACAGTCCAACAGTATATTGTGAATGGCAAATCTGCCACCGTTTTACGAGATAGTGGATGTACTCTTATTGGTTTGAAGAGAGACTTTATTTTACCTTCAGATTATACAGGCAAACATGTTACATGCAGAACTTTCTCAGGTAATATCGAAGTGTTGTATTGAAGTGTTACATCGAACTGTTGTATCGTTTACATGGAACATTGAGCAAGACCATAGTATTATTTTGTAACGTATTACCAAACCACTTTTTACCTTTAAATACCTTTTGAGATAGGAGTAGGTCGCCAGAGGTTTGACATACAGGTCTGACACATCAGGTGCCCAGTTTATAATCCCAGTTAAATCAAAAGATTATGATCTAATCTACAAGAGGCAAAATAAAACCAACGAGGACTAAACAGTACCTAGTGGGGATAGCGGCGCGATCCAGACAACTACAGCAAGCCTAGCTATGGAGATTACCGCTGGATTCATGAACATGCTACAAAAAAAGAAAAACAACAACAACACCAAAAATCGTAATAAGCAGCTTCTGCTCTATACGGATAGATAGAATTCGGAATTCGCGCTTCACATAACTGACTTGGATTTACACACCAGGACATACCAGAGTTAAAGGTAAGGGACGGGAAGAAGCATCCATAGTGCTGATATAATCAATGTAGTGATGCCTTACTGAGCGTAATCTTGCCAAGAGATCAACATAGAGCTGAAAAATGTTGGTGTTGACAGCGATGTCCTGTAAAGGATATGAAAAAAAAGTGATGCCTTGACTGATGGATGCAGACGAAACTTTGTACATAGCCCAAACACACTATTGGGATTGAAGCCTGAACAAGCACGACAATACCGACTTCGAAGTAAAGAGAGGAAAATCATGACCTACTTCTTATGATGAGATCAGGCAGATGCTTCAAGGACTGAGAACGCATTAACAAGGCCAGTGTGCATTGACGCCGAACTCCATAACGTAATACAAAATAACATAACATAATTTTTAAAAAATATAACATAGTGACTACATGCCCTACAGGCGGCTGTTACATTGCCCAGGTTTCACTAAACATTCCAGGCCTACACTAGCAATGATATTAAGTGACCTTGCTTGCTTGAGTCTACATACATGCGATAACAATGGCTGCCAGCTGCACGAGGTCTATTGCCAGTTTGCACATAATGTTACAGTAAGGATATGCCAGATTTACGCTGGATCGGCAAGCTGAGATTGGTGGAGCAGTATTTTCAAACGCCAAAGTGTAACTTTAGATGAGCTGCTGAGTAAACAAAGTATAACGCAACAAATAGAAGCAAGGCTTGAAATCCTCTGAATGAGAAAATAGTAATAATTGTCTAATTCAAAATAAACCTGACCTGTGACTTTGTTCTTCTTGCAGCAATTCATTTTGCAAGAAATATACTCGAAGAGATTAGAAGCGACAGAGATGTAGTTCCTGGGACAAATAAGGTAAAATTATCTGACAACGAATGCCCGAAGGAGGCTAAAGAAAGTAGAGCATTATATAAACTTATCAGAATGAGACAAGTCTCATTCTTTGGTGATGTGATGCGAAGAAAGCCAATGGAAAACATCATGAAGACTGGAAAGAGCCGGAAAAGAAGTAGACTTAGATAAATGATTCTGGATGGACAGAGACGATGACAGGAAGGAATATTATCAGCAGAGTTGATCCAGAACCGAGATCTGTGGAGAGACCTGATCATCTACGCCAGTTTGCAAAGAGATGATCCTAGGACATAATTGCGGGGTCCTGGAGCCATGACTATGTGATACCGAACCGCAAATGGTGACGTAGATTGTTGTGTAATCGCATTCCAGTCACGTTGTTCCTGGGTTCAATTTATAGGCTTGAATCCACATCGGGGTTAAGTTTTAAATTTGACCCAGCCTCAGATGTCCACCCAGGCTCACATGTCCACCTAGCCTCACGTATCCACCTAGCCTCACTTGTTCACCCAGCCTCAAAAGTCGATTCAACCTCACATGTCGACCCAGCAACACATGTCGACACAGCCTTGCATTTCCACCCAGCCTCACATGTCCACTTAACCTGACACGTTCACCCAGCCTCACATGTTTACAGACTCATATGTTGACTAAGCCTCACAGGTCGACCCAATTTCACATGTCCACCTGCCTCACATGTCGACCCAGCCTCACATGTAGACCCAGCCTCACATGTCTACCCAGACTTACATTTCCACCCAGCCTCACATGTCCACCCAGCCTCACATGTCTACCCAGACTTACATTTCCACCCAGCTTCACATGTCCATTAAACCTGACATGTTCACCTAGCCTCACAAGTCTACAGACTCATATGTTGACTAAGCCTCACAGGTCGACCAATTTCACATGTCCACCCGCCTCACATGTCGACCCAACCTCACATGTAGACCCAGCCTCACATGTCCACCCAGACTTACATTTCCACCCAGCCTCACATGTAGACCCAGCCTCACATGTAGACCCAGACTTACATGTCCACCCAGCCTCACATGTCGACCCAGACTTACATGTCCACCCAGCCTCACATGTCCACCCAGCCTCACATGTCCAACAAACATGACATATCCACCCAGCCTCACATGTCCAACAAACATGACATGTCCACCCAGCCTCACATGTCCAACAAAAATGACATGTCCACCCAGCCTCACATGTCCACCCAGCCTCACATGTCCACCCAGCCTCACATGTCCAACAAACACGACATGTCCACCCAGCCATACATGTCCAACAAAAATGACATGTCCACCCAGCCTCACATGTCCACCCAGCCTCACATGTCCACCCAGCCTCACATGTCCACCCAGCCTCACATGTCCACCCAGACTCACATGTCCACCCAGCCTCACATGTCCACCCAGCCTCACATGTCCACCCAGCCTCACATGTCCACCCAGCCTCACATGTCCACCCAGCCTCACATGTCCACCCAGCCTCACATGTCCACCCAGCCTCACATTTCCAACAAACACGACATGTCCACCCAGCCTCACATGTCCAACAAAAATGAAATGTCCACCCAGCCTCACATGTCCACCCAGCCTCACATGTCCACCCAGCCTCACATGTCCACCCAGCCTCACATGTCCACCCTGCCTCACATGTCCACCCAGCCTCACATGTCCACCCAGCCTCACATGTCCACCCAACCTCACATGTCCACCCAGTCTCACATGTCCACCCAGCCTCACATGTCCACCCAGCCTCACATGTCCACCGAGCCTTACATGTCCACCCAGCCTCACATGTCGACCCAGACTTACATGTTCACCCAGCCTCAATGTCCACCCAGCCTCACATGTCCAACAAACATGACATGTCCACCCAGCCTCACATGTCCAACAAACATGTCATGTCCACCCAGCCTCACATGTCCAACAAAAATGACATGTCGACCCAGCCTCACATGTCCACCCAGCCTCACATGTCCACCCAGCCTCACATGTCCAACAAACATGACATGTCCACCCAGCCTCACATGTCCACCCAGCCTCACATGTCCACCCAGCCTCACATGTCCACCCAGCCTCACATGTCCACCCAGCCTCACATGTCCACCCAGTCTCACATGTCCACCCAGCCTCACATGTTCACCCAGCCTCACATGTCCACCCAGCCTCACATGTCCACCCAGCCTCACATGTCCAACAAACATGACATGTCCACCCAGCCTCACATGTCCAACAAAAATGACATGTCCACCCAGCCTCACATGTCCACCCAGCCTCACATGTCCACCCAGCCTCACATGTCCACCCAGCCTCACATGTCCACCCAGCCTCACATGTCCACCCAGCCTCACATGTTCACCCAGCCTCACATGTCCACCCAGCCTCACATGTCCAACAAACATGACATGTCCACCCAGCCTCACATGTCCAACAAACATGACATGTCCACCCAGCCTCACATGTCCACCCAGCCTCACATGTCCAACAAACATGACAAGTCCACCCAGCCTCACATGTCCACCCAGCCTCACATGTCCACCCAGCCTCACATGTCCAACAAACATGACATGTCCACCCAGCCTCACATGTCCACCCAGCCTCACATGTCCAACAAACATGACAAGTCCACCCAGCCTCACATGTCCACCCAGCCTCACATGTCCAACAAACATGACAAGTCCACCCAGCCTCACATATCCACCCAGCCTCACATGTTCAACAAACATGTCATGAAATACAGGTCAAGCAGCACAAGTTAGTTAGTTAGTTAGTTACTTACTTAGTTAGTTAGTTAGTTAGTTAGTTAGTTAATTAGTTAGTTAGTTAGTTAGTTAGTTAGTTAGTTAGTCGACAGATCATCCTCATTGCACATCGAACCATTCAGTCCATAAGTGCTCGGATCCCCTCCTCAGCAAATCCCGCAACGTGTAGCGGCTAACGACACCAGTTCTGTGTTGGTGTATCAATCTTTTGTGGCTTCCTGCGTAGTGTTCTTGTTCGGCCCCCCCCCCCCCCCCCCCCCTCTTTTAATTTACTGTTCTGGCAGTCTGGCCATGGTTGTAGATTCACAGTCATCACTTTGAGAATGTCAGCCTGGTCCATGGCGCGTCCACCCTCAACAGTAGCCTCACCTGCGAGATTGTCAGCCCGCTCATTTCCTTGTACAATACACAATGCAATACACAATGCATGCCCTGGTACGAAGATGAAACTAATCTTTGCCAGCCGACACCGCTCCAGAGACAGCAATCTTTCTCTTCGGATCCACTTCATCTCTAATCTTATTGAGCATACTCATTGAGTCGCTTAGGAAACATGCCCTATTGAATGTAAGCAACACAAGTTAATGCGCCTTAATGCGTGATAAGCGGTCCTTTATCTTCAGATCCTTACCTGCTTCATCAAGACAGTATTTATTGCAATGATTTATCTATACTGTATTTAATGCAATGCCTTTTCTACACAGTATTTAATGCAATGATGTATCTATAAAGTATTTTATGTAATTATTAATATATACATTATTTAATGCAATGATTTATCTACACAATATTTAATGCAATGATTTATCTATACAGTATTTAATGCAACGGCTTATCTATACAGTATTTAGTGCAATAATTTATCTAAACAATATTTAATGCAATGATTTATC
Organism: Cepaea nemoralis; assembly: GCA_014155875.1. NCBI lineage: Eukaryota > Metazoa > Mollusca > Gastropoda > Stylommatophora > Helicidae > Cepaea > Cepaea nemoralis. The sequence continues at coordinate 258,161 of JACEFZ010026208.1, forward strand.
TATACAATATTAAATGCAATGATTTATCTATACTGTATTTAATGCAATGATTTATCTATAAAATATTTAATGCAATGATTTATCTATACAGTATGTAATGCAATGATTTATCTATACAGTATTTAATGACATGATTTATATATACAGTTTTTAATACAATTATGTATCTATACAGTATTTAATTCAATTATATACCTGTACAGTATTTAAAACAATGAATTATCTATACAGTATTTATTGCAATGATTTTTCTATACATTATTTAAAACAACGATTTATCTATACAGTATTTAATGCAATGATTTTTCTATACAGTATTTAATGCAATGATTTATCTTTTCAGTATTAAAATCAATGTTCAGTGCACTAACCTACCAAATTATTATTAAGTGCACTGACACACCAGCAAAGTTGTTTAATGCACTGATTTACTACCACAGTAGGAAGTATACTGTTTAATCAAAAAGTGGATGAGGCTTTAAAAACCTAACAGTGGGAGGAATAATGACTTCGCATCACCATCCACTTAATACCACCCTGTTAGTAATATTCACCCAGTACCATCCGTCCAGTATAATCCAATAACAGTACCATCCACTCGCTGCTGAACATTATGGGAGAGGGGGGGGGCGACAAGTGATGGTACCTATCATGGCAATCAGGACAGTGAAATATAAAGACCGTGCAAGAGAAAGACCTTGCAAGAGGGAGACTACACAAAAGGGAGACTGTATAAGAGGACGACTAGACAAAATAGAGACCGTATAAGAGGACGACTAAACAAAAGGGAGACTGTACAAGAGGACGACTACACAAAAGGGAGACCGTTCAAGAGGAAGACTACACAAAAGGGAGACCGTACAAAAGGAAGACTGCACAAAAGGGAGACCGTACAAGAGTAAGACTGCACAAAAGGAGACTGTACAAGAGGAGACTACTCAAAAGGGAGATTGTACAAGAGGAAGACTACACAAAAGGGAGATTGTACAAGAGAAAGACTACACAAAAGGGAGACTTTTCAAGAGGAAGACTATACAAAAGGGAGACCGTACAAGAGGAAGACTACACAAAAGGGAGACCGTACTTGAGGAAGATTACACAAAAGAGATACCGTGCTAGAGGAAGACTACACGAAAGATAGGTCGTTGACACATGCCTGGGGTCATTGATATTAAGGAGAATGACCGTGCTAGTACATAAACAAGTGATCGGGCATGAGAAATAACAGAGGAAAGTTGAAGACAGTAAGGTGGATGACCTGGCTACGAGAAAAACAATCAACCCTGAGAAATAATGGGGCGGGTGTGAGTGGAGAACCACAGGGTGGATGGGGTGAAGGACAGTTTAGTTTTGTGTGAAGTCAAGGGACTTCAGGTCAGTTGATGTTTTAGGCGCCGAGCGGATCGGTTGGCTAATAAGTGGGAGCTTAGACTGACTGTGGGTCAGATCTTTTGTTATGTTATTCTCCCAGTTGTGAATACAGGCCTAAAACCCAGTGGGGGTTGGATAGTGAATAGAGGCCTGAACCCAGAGTGGGTTGGATAGTTAGTGGAGACTAGACCCATTGTGTGGGTGTATTGTGTGAGGTCCAGCTGTGGATAGGAGCTGGATGACCTGTCATGTGGATTTGATATGAAGCAGGCTTGAGAAGGCAGTAATGTGTGCTGGTTAAATTGTGAGGAGGATATTTATAGTCTATGGATTATATTGTTTCTGGATATAGAGTTGTGTTCCGTTTGTCCGTGTTCTTTCTGCAATAAAGGATTATGTGCGCCAACTCAATCTTGTTTAATGACTGGTGAATGTGGACTGCGGGGGTGAGTTATATTGTAAGACAGTGAGATAGCTCAATTGACACACCAGGAGTATCGTTACCTAGACAACGACCATATCACGAACTTATCATCAAGAACTTCGTGATAGTCGTACAGTTGGAAGAGTACACCAAAGGAGATCGTACAAGAAGAAGACCATGCATTAAACAGTTTCAATTTACTGCAGACATGGTAGTTGTACTAAGATAATTAAACTAACGAGAAATAATAGAACAACAGTTAGAAACGCTCGCTTTATTGCATACATTGTAAATAATACTAACAGAATTAGACCAAGTAGAAACAGCAGTACATCAGCTATTAAATCTCTATCTCAATTTACTGCAGACATGTTAAATGTACTAAGACAATGCGTTAAGAAACAACAATAATACAAAAATTAGTAAATCTCACTTTGTTTACTGCAGATATCGTAGATGTACTAACAGAATTAGAAACTGAATGTCATAACTCTTGTGAAAACTATGAACTGGTCAATACCTGCCGCTAACGTTGTCTGTGGAAAGCGATGTATACCACTTCTCAAAATATCAAGGCGGCTATAAGCTGGGGATAGTAGTGAACAACAACACTAAATCATACTTAACACTTAAACGACGTAAACGGATTGATGCCAGCTAGGAATAAATAGCTGGGACAACATGAAAGAAAGAGTTCAGTGTCAGTTATTAAGAACACCTGAAAACATCGGCCCACTTGGTAATAAAGCTTCGGATTTTATTTGTTTATACAAGCAATTAAGTGCAATGCGTAAGGGCATTGGGAACATCATAGCCTTGCATATTATAATAAACTGGGAAAACAGAGATGAAAATCGATCAGAACAAGACAAATGAGGGAATCGACCAGATGTTAGACAACCTCATTCATTAGGTCAGCCAATTCTAAGGCTGGATTTGTAGTCGTACGATCATATCCCGCCAACGAAATGCTTCGCTTATTAGGCCAATGACTTGCGTTTGAGAAAGACGTCAGGTTAATGTCCCATCAATTCTCCCATTTTAATTAAATCTTTTCAACTCCACATAAGTTTGTGATTCAATGTACGCGCTTGTTTGTGATTCAATGTACGCGCTTTTTTGTGAGGTGTACTATCTTCTAAGAAGAACTCTGTTTTCCTTTTGTCTTGGATTGTGTTTGTCTGTCTGCTGTGTACTGCGCATGTGTAAGTGATTCTATGTATCCAGTTCAGCTTATTCTTTGCATCTATGGTAAAACAACCTGGTAAATGCTTCCAAATTCTCTTCATCTCTTTTGCTTAGAGGCCCTCTCTTTAATGCCATAAAATGTCCGCCCACCTTAAGAACATAGATGTAACATTGGGAACCGAATGAGTATTACAGATATGAAATTAGGTTTTAGACTTTTAAGGCCGCAAATAAGAAGCTTGGAAGCTACCAACGTAACTGTCCACAGAGACAAAACAGCACATGTCGCAGAGACTGTCGAGTGATTCAGCTTTAATAAAACAGCTGTTGGAGTTCATTTTACAACAGAGGCAGGGTTCTCACTTCCCGCCAACAGCACTACCTTTCATAAAATGGAAACGGGAACATTTTCCGAATTAACTAGACATTTACTGAGTAGGAAGGGGGCAGGCCTCCCGTCCTAATTATGCCACGGCTTAGAATAAATGGGCGGATTTATTTAATGGTCCTGGGCTACGAGGTGACCTAGCAGGAAACCTGTACCAGGAAATGTGTTGGGAAGTAGAAGCGTCCGGCATGGTATTTACTACATCACCCAACAAGTACCAGTTGGTATACACACATTTGTCTCTACAGCCATATAGTATTTCATTTACTTCTATGAATATCAATCAATATTTGTTTATTGATGTCTCTCACACCAAGGCAGTTTGTGAGCTGCGGTAGCGCAGTTGATAGCTCGCTTGCCTGCAGGCCCGGTGATCATATGTTCTCAATTAGAAAATATATTGACCTTGGCTCTCAGGACGACCCAGTCTAAAATGGATACCAAGAATATCTCGGGTAGTACAGGCGAACTGCGTGCAACGTACTACACCAGCCATCGAGTGCCCATTGGATTATAAATATATGCCTGCGTGAAACGTACTACACTAGCCATCGAGTGTCCATTGGACTATAAATACATGCGTTAAACGTAATACACTAGCCATCGAGTGCTAATCTATATCTATAAAACAGAGTTTATGTATATATGTATGTATGTATGTCCATTATACGTTCGCGAACGGTCCATCCGATTGAGATGAAATTTTCTACACGTCTTCCTCTCATTCCAGCGCTGCCAACTGTCATATTTTTTTTCTTCTTCCTCCTCCTCCTCCCTCCTCCCCCTCCCTAAATACGTACGTAAATATATGATGATGATGATGAAAGAATCCCCGAACCAAAACGCTAGGAAAAGCGAAGAAAATGACGTGACTACACAGAATCGTCACACGGCAATCATAATCATCATCAAGTGCCGTGCCGGCTGGCGTAGGCATTCATGGCTCTCCATAGATTTCGGTCTTTGGTTTTCTGGATCAACTCTGCTGCTGATATTCCTCCATGCCACGGCAATATCAATAACAATTCATCTTTTTATGTGTAAGGACCGAAATCACAGAACCTAGACGAGTATGAATTTGGAATGGCGAACTGCCTCCTCCTCTCTTCTCCACCTCCCTCTACCTCCTCCCTCTACCTCCTCCCTCCACCGTCCTCCTCCTCCTCCTCCTCCTCCTCCTCCTCCCTCCTCCTCCTCTTCCTCCTCCCTCTACCTCCTCCCCCTCCTCCTCCCTCCTCCCTGTCCCTCCTCCTTCTCCCTCTTCCTCTCCCTTCCTCCTCCATTCCTCCTCCCTCCTACTCCTTCCTCCTTCTCCCTCTGCCTCCTCCCTCCTCCTCCTCCCTCCTCTTCCCTCCTCCTCCCTCCTCCTCATCCTGCCTTCTTCTCCCTCCTCCTCCTTCTCATTCCTTCTCCCTCTTCCTCCTCCATCCTACTCCCTCCTCCTCCCTTCTCCTCCTCCCTCCTCCTCATCTCTCTAACTCCTCCCTCCACCCTCCTCATCCCTTCTCCTCCTCTTCCTCCTCACTTTCCTTCCTCCTCCTCCTCCCTCTACCTCCTCCTCCTCCCTCTACCTCCTTCCTCCAACCTCCTCCTCCCACCTCTTCCTCCCTCCTCCTCCACTTCCACCTCCCTTTCTTTCCTCCCCTCCTCATTCTCCCTCCTCCTCCCTCCTCCCTCTCCCTCCTCCCTCCTCACTCTCCCTCCTCCCTCATCCTTCTCCCTCCGCCTCCTCCCTCCTCCTCTCTCCTCCTCCTCCCTCCTTCCCCTCCTTCCTCCTCCTCCTCCCTCCTTCTCCCTCCTCCTCCTCTCCCCTCCTCCAATTCCTACCCTCTTCCGCTTCCCCTCCCCCTCCCTCTCCTTCCTCTTCCTCCTCCATCCTCCTCCTCCCTCTTCCTCCTACTCCGCCCCCTTCCTCCTCCTTCCTCCTCCTCCCTCTTCCTCCCTCTTCCTCCTCCTCCTACCTCATCCCTCCTCCTCCTCTCTCCTCCTCCCTCCTCCCTTTTCCTCCCTCCTCCTCCCTCTACCACCTTCCTCCTCCTCCCTCCTCCTCCTTCCTCCACATCCCTCCACATCCTCTCCCCTCCTCCTCCTACCCTCTTCCTCTTCCCCTCCCCCTCCTCCCTCTCCCTCCTCTTCCTCCTACATCCTCCTCCTTCCTCTTCCTCCTCCCCCCTCCTCCTTCCTTTTCCTCCTCCTCCTACCTCCTCCTCCTCTCTCCTCCTCTCTCCTCCCTTTTCCTCCCTCCTCCTCCTCCCTCTACCACCTTCCTCCTCCTCCCACCACCTCCTTCCTCCACATCCCTCCTCCTCCCTCTTCCTCCTCCTCCTTCTTCATCATTCCTCCTCCTCCTCCTTCTCCTCCTTCTCCCTCCTCTTTCTACCTCTTCCTCTCTCCTCCTTCTCCCTCCACCTTCTCCCTCCTCCACCTCTCTCCTCCTCCTCCCTCTTCCTCCCTCCTCCTCCTCCCTCCTCCTTCCTCCTCCTCCTCCCTCCTTCTCCCTCCCCCTCCTCCCCCTCCCCTCCTCCTCTTGCGTTCTCCTCCTCCCGTCCTCCTCTCTCCTCCTTCCTCCTTCTCTCTCCTTCTCCGTCTCCCTCTTCCTCCTCCCTCTTCCTCCTCCCTCCTCCTCCTCCTCCTCCCTCTCCCTCCTCCTCCGTCCTCCCTCCTCCATCCTCCTTCTCCCTCCTCCTAATACCTCCTCCTCTCTCCTCCTCCTCTCTCCTCCTCCTCCCTCTTCCTCCGCCTCCCTCCTCCTCCCTCCTATTCCTTCTCCTTTCCCCCCTCCTCCTCCTAATTCCTCCTAATCCCTCCTCCTACCTCCTCCTCCCTCCTATTTCTCCCTACTCCTCCTCCTCCTTCCTCCTCCTCCCCCTACTCCTCTCTCCGCCTATCTCTTCCTCCTCCCTCCTCCTCACTCTTCCTCCTACCTCCTCCCTCCTCCCTCTACCTCCTCCCTCCTCCACCCTCCTCCTCCTTCCTCCACATCCCTGCTCCTCCCTCTTCCGCATTCTCCCTCCTCATCATTCTTCCTCCTCCTCCTTCTCCCCCTCCTCCCTCCTCCTTCTCCCTCCTACTTCTACCTCTTCCTCCCTCCTCCTCCTCCCTCCTCCTCCTCCCTCCTCCTCCTCCCTCCTCCTCCTCCCTCCTCCTTCTCCCTGTCGCTGTTTCAGTTACCTAAGTTAATTGTTGGGGGAATATGTAAAGATCGTTCAAGTGCTCTTTCTAATGCTTTTTGTAAGTTGGTCTTCGTTTATCTAAGGTTGTTCTAACCGCAACCAATAAATGATTAGACAGACAGACAGACAGACAGACAGACAGACAGACAGACAGACAGACAGACAGACAGACAGACAGATAGTCGGGAACGGGAACTTATATGAATTAAATGAGATGCTCCCTATCAGGGGCTGGGCGAAGCCGGGCCGGGTCAGACAGACAGACAGACAGACAGACAGACAGATAGACAGATAGATAGTCGGGAACGGGAGCTTATATGACTACTTATATGAATTAAATGAGATGCTCCACACCAGGAGCCAGGCGATGCCGGGCAGGGTTAGACAGACAGACAGACAGACAGACAGACAGACAGGAACGGGAACGGGAGCTTATATGACTACTTATATGAATTAAATGAGATGCTCCCCACCAGGGACTGGGCGAAGCCGGGCCGGGTCTGCTAGTCTTATATATAAAAGGCAATCTCCGTCTGTATGTCCTTTATGCGTTCGCGAACGGTCCATCCGATTGAGATGAAATTTACTACGCGTCTTCCCCTCATTCCCGCGCTGCCAACTGTGATATTTTTTAGTGTAAAATCGGCTGCGTAAATAATATTATTTAATTTTTCATTTTTCATTATAATTTCTATATAGCAAGGGGACGTAACTCTAGAAAAGTTATTTCAATGGGCATAACTTTTAATTACTTTTCTGTATATCTTATATTCATATTGTTGCATCGTTTTCAAAGATTTATAAACTCTTTGTCTATAGTTATGTACAGGCATATAAGTTATAATAAATAATCATACAATCTTTAAGGCATTTTCAAAGTTTTCATAAAAATAATGCATAATGCATAACATTGTAACTCATCTTTTTATGCTTAAGAAGTTATCTACAGTCATGTCGGTGATTAGAAACAGTTTTCATTAAAAATAATGGATGGTGTGAGGAAGGACATTCTTTTAAGTTACTTTATTTTGTTGTATGAATTTAATGAGACACTACCCGCCAGGAGCTGGGCGAATCCACGCCGGGTCAGATAGATAGACAGACCCACCTTTTCACTGCAGTTATCTACAGGCATATGCGTTATAATCCTCCTCATCCACCTCTTCTTCCTCCTACCCTCTTCCTCTTCCCCTCCTCCCTCTCCCTCCTCCATCCTCCTCTTCCTCCCTCTTCCTCCTTTCTCCTCCTACTTCCTCCTCCCTCTTCCTCCTCCTACCTCCTCGCCCTCCTCCCTCCTCCTAATCACTCCTCTTCCTTCCTCCTCCCTTCTCCTCCTACTCCCTCCTCCTACTACGTCCTCCCCCTCATCCCTCCTCCTCTTCCTTCTTCCTCCCTCCTCCTCCTCCTCCCTCCTCCTTATCCATCCTCCTCCCTCCTCATCCTCTCTCCTCCTCCCTCCTCCTCCTTCCTCTACCTCCTCCCTCATCCTCCCTCCATATCCCCCCTCCTGCTCTCTCTTCCTCCTCCTCCCTCTTCCTCCTCCTCCTCCCTCCTCCTTCTCTCTCCTCCTCCTCCCTCCTCCTCCATCTCCCTCTCCTCCTCCATCCTCCCCCTCCTCCTCCTGCGTTCTTCTCCTCCTCCCTCCTCCTCATCCTTCCTCCTCCCTCCTCCTCCTTACCTCCTCCCCCTCCCTCCTCCTCCCTCCTCCTCCTTCTCCTACCTCCTCCTCCCTCCTCTCTCCTCCTCCTAATCCCTCCTCCTCCCTCCTATTCCTCCCTACTCCTCCTCCTCCTTCCTCCTCCCTCCTCTTCCCTCCTCCTCCTCTCTCCACCTATCTCTTCCTCCCTCCTCCTCCTCCCTCCTCCACCTCCCTCCTCCTCCTCCCAGCTCCTACTCCTAATTTTTCTTCTTCTGCTGCTGCTGCTTCCGCCGCTCCATTTACCCAAGTTAATTGTTGGGGAAGATGTAAAGATCTTTCAAGTGCTCTTTCTAATGCTTTTTGTAAATTGGTCTTCGTTTATCTAAGGTTGTTCTAACTGCAACCAATAAATGATTAGACAGACAGACAAACAGACAGACAGACAGACAGACAGACAGACAGACAGACAGACAGAGAGGGAGGGACATACAGACAGACAGACAGACAGACAGACAGACAGACAGACAGACAGACAGACAGACAGACAGACAGACAGACAGACAGTCGGGAACGGGAACGGGAGCTTATATGACTACTTATATGAATTAAATGAGATGCTCCACACCAGGAGCTGGGCGATGCCGGGCCTGGGTCAGACAGACAGACAGACAGACAGACAGACAGACAGACAGACAGACAGACAGACAGAATAACGAGAGGGGACGAGAACTTATATGACTACTTATATGAATTAAATGAGATGCTCCCCACCAGTGTCAGCTAGTTGGATTATAAATACATGCCTGCGTAAAACTTAGTACATCAGCCATCGAGTGTCCATTGGAATATAAATACATGCGTGAAACGTAATATACCAGCCATCGAGTGCCCATTGGATTATAAATACATGCTAGCGTGAAACGTAGTACACCAGCCATCGAGTGTCCATTGGATTATAAATACATGCCTGCTGTCAGAATCTTCCCCGGGTCGTCATCACGGGCGCCTGGCAATTACGGCCAGGTACGTGAACTGCAGTAACACTTACGACGCAGTAACAGGGACTGGGCCTGCGTGGTACACGGAGACCACGAGAGGAGAAAGCTGGACCAACACGGGCTCACTGCGGCTAGCAGGCAGACAGCATTGGACCGTAGGACTGGACAGACATGGAACGAGAGCAGTGCACGTATTGAGTGTATGAGTTGACGCTAGATGAGAGAAAGCCTGTTGAGTATAGAAAGACTGAGTGCATGGTATGTAATATTGCATTCATGAATTGATGTATCATATATATATATATATATATATATATATATATATATATATATATATATATATATATATATATATATATATATATATATATATATATATATATATATATATATATATATATATATGTGTGTGTGTATTTGAATGACATTATCGCCGAGTTGAGCGAAGCCAGTTGTGATTGCTGTTTGCGAGAAGTGCGATTAAAGGGTTGAGAGATGGCACCGTGTGTTATGTACATTCATTCTGTGTGAGTGATTGTTATCACATCTGTTAGTCACCACGAGCCTTTATTGATTGCAAATCAGGACTCTGACACCTGCGTGAAACGTAGTACACCAGCCATCGAGTGCCCATTGGATTATAAATACATGTCTGCGTGAAACGTACTACACCACCCATCTAGTGCCCATTTGATTATAAAAACATGCCTGCGTGAAACGTTGTGCACCAGCCATCGAGTGCCCATTGGATTATAAATACATGCCTGCGTAAAACAATACTATAGCACCCACCGAGTGCCCATTTAATTGTAAATACATGCCTGCGTGAAACGTACTACACCACCCACCGAATGCCCATTTGATTATAAATACATGCCTGCGTGAAACGTACTACACCACCCATCGAGTGCCCATTGGATTATACAAATATGGGCCCAGCGTTGTTTGCCGGATGCTCCTTGAGGCACGTGAAAGAGTCCTTTGAATACGCTAGCTAGTTAGTTAGTTAGTTAGTTGGTAAGTTAGTTAGCTAGTTAGTTAGTTAGTTACTTAGTTAGTTAGTTACTTAGTTAGTTAGTTAGTCGACAGATCATCCTCATTGCACATCGAACCATTCAGTCCATACGTGCTCGAATCCCCTCCTCAGCAAATCCCGCAGCGTGTAGCGGCTCACGGCATCAGATCTGTGTTGGTTTAAGCAATTATGTTACCGTGCCCCATAAGCAAAGCAGACAAAAATAGTAACACTATAGACTATCTAGTATGTCGTATAAGGCGACGAAGGAGGGTTGGCGTGGGACTGGGTATCACGCCGGCGGCCTTCATAATCTACAATATATCCTGGTATCCATGATAGGATCTATCGACTTGGGAACCGTCGTCAATTTAAAATATTCACCTGGATCTGAACTCAGCAACGGATCTAACCCATGACACCCTGGTCAACATTAGAGTGTTTAGCCACTACGCCACGGCGGCTCTCTGTTTTATTTGTACCCACCTCCAGGACACCCTGGCCTGCATGACTGTCTGTCGCGCCCTCTCTAAGAGTTTCTCTCACCTAACCTTTCATTGTATACCGGCATATCCTGTTGCAACCGTTGTTTTCATTTGCTATGCTATCTTTAAATGATATTCGCTTTATGTTTTCTATGTTTCGACATTCAAGCGGACTATTATTTCTGTTTTCAACTGTTTTCTCATCGTTCATACTTCAACACTATGTAACGAAGTTGGGTATTCTCAGCGTTTTATAATTTTGTTTTAATTTATTTTACAACTGGTTGCTTTTTCTAATATATCGCTTGTTGTGAAATACAAGTTTATACAACCGAACTTTTATTTTTGAATTTTTGTTTCACCCATGTCCTTTTATGTCAGTGTGTGACAAGATATAAGGAATATATTCTGAACAATGGCATTGTGTGACCAAACTCTTCTGCTTATAGCCCATGAAATGTGTCAATGAACCTCGCGTCTGTCCACATCACTCAGTCTCACATTTTGATAGCGACGTTCCTCCCTGCCATGATGTAAAACTGTACAGCATCTTCTCTCTTGGTCTTCCCCTCTCTTCGTTATGACGACATACTCCAGCTATCCTTTTCTAATAACAGGTCCAAAGAATGTTGGCAATCTTCTACTGGTGCGACTCAGCATTTTAATGAATTAATTCTTTCAAGATATCTTCATTGCACTTTCTATCCGCCCACAGTTGTTCTTATGATTTAAAAAAAAAAAAAAAAAAAAAAAAAAAAAAAAAAACAAAAAAAAAACAAACTAAACCTCTAATGTCATTAAGTGAAGTGACATTTTAGTCGATCTCTTCACATACTTACGAAGCGGAGTGGTAAAAAAACCTTAGAGTTTCCGGTAATCTGAATTTGGTAAATAGCTTTTGAAAATGTCTTCTCGACCGTCGAAAGTCAGTGCCACTAAGTCTCCAATTTCTACTCCCCATGTACATTAACAGAAGAACTGTATCCACGACATCCAAATATCGGTATTTGCCCTTCCTATTGTAATATAATGCGTGCCATTTTGTGATCGTTCAGTTTTTCTTAGCTAAAATCCACTTTATAGCTTTTTGTTCTAAATTTTCCACATTATTAAAAGCTGAGAATACCGTTTTAGTACCGTCTATTATGTCCAACACCTCAACAATGGCCCTTATTATAGTCTACTGAACAACAAAGTGGGCTGTGGCAATCCCGTGGAATCGTGTGATACATTAACATATAAGCAAATAACGCAGCCGGAATGTGCTAATCCTACCTGTCGGGTTTTTCCTGTTCCAATTTCCTTAGACAGGACATTAACGTCCCATTAAAGCGCCCCACAATAACACTTCATTGGAGATGGTATGAACTAGTGTGAATGTGACTAGCATGAAAGTATCAAAAGACCTATTCCTAGACATTACTTCGAAATCGTGATCTGTAATCCGCCAGGGTTTGATTAGAAAACCCCAGTCTCGTGAAGGTGATCTAGCATAACTCACCAATTTAGAATCGATGGCCGGTAGTTTACCGAAGTCAGCATGTAGCTGTTTCCCTTCCCAGCATTAGGAAGAAGGACGAACGTTGTCAGAAGCAATCGCTTCATTTTGGTGAATTTATCACCATCATTTCTCCCAGAGAAATGAGAGCATTTCATAATTTAGTGCCACTTTCTGGAACTGTGCACAGGAGTTCACATAGCCTCGGATGTTCTCAATTACACCTGCCAAATAATAATGGTAGAAAATTCCTTAAATAGTTGCCCCGACATCCATATGACCACTAAACGGTGTTGTTTGTGCCATATAAATAATATGTTACCCCCAAGCGTTATGAACGACGAGCTGGTCATGCTTGCACTCATCAGACCTGCTCTTCCATACAACCTTATTCCATTTACATAAAGGTGTCCCTTCTTTGGAAGATCACTTGGTTCTGTCAACATTACAAAACTAGTCCGCAGTGTGGGATCTTGTAGTTGAGCTTCTCTCAACTTACCAGGTAAATAATTGAACAGAGGATCAACCAGGCTCTTCTTTTAATTTCTCCTATGACCTTGTCTGTCTGCATATAACACCAGTTATCAAAGGAGATTGAGGCTCTCCCGAGTACACATATTTATACCCAAGAATTACAAGAAAGATTGAGTCAGATAAGACAGCGGCTTAGATACTCTCCGTAACATATCTGGAGACGATATTCACATGGTCCTCTGGAAGCGACTAAGCTCTGGAGCTCTTCATTGGAGCTTGAATGTCTATACTCTAAACCTTGAGCTGTTCCGGTCATACAAAGTAGGAGACTATTAAGGAGTCACACTGTAGCCCCGTGCCATCAAGACATTTCACCCCATGTCCATTTATGTCAATAGTTTCAATCACTGAAGCGTCTCGTACTTGAGTCCCTTTCTACAAAATACTATCCCCAATTTTGGCTAAATAAGCTGCATTCTGGGTACTTTCTTGTTTCTTCCAACATTCTGGTTGGTATTTGTCTTGCAGACCTTCCAGAATGTCTTTCTCTGCCTTTATATTTGGAGGCTGATGACCAATATTTGCGTCACGTTTGCTAAACGAAGTTCTGCTTTCGGACAACTCCTTTTTTTAATGGCTTGACTGACCTGTGGGAAATATGGTGTCTTTGTTTGTTCTCAGTCTCTTCTCTTCTCTCTCTCTCTCTCTCTCTCTCTCTCTCTCTCTCTCTCTCTCTCTCTCTCTCTCTCTCCCCACCCCCCCACTCACTCTCTCTCTCTCTATCTCTCTCTCTCTCTCCTCTCTTCCTCTCTCCAGTTGTCTTTCATCCTTTCAGTATTCACTGTTCATGTCCAAAACACACTTGTTTAGCTATTCACAACTAAAAGCAATCAGCCGTCCAGTCTCTTGAACCTTTGCTACAGCTGGTCGTCTAGCAGCCATAATAACACATCAGTTATTTTCTTCAAAGATACGTTGAGAAAAAATATCAAATCAAAGGTACTCTACATAATGTAACTACAATTCGTCAACAATGAAATAAATCAGTACATGGCGTATGGTATGTGTCAATGCATCATAGAAGAAAAGGCAAGGACAACCCATGAATCACAACATAGATTCCAGAATAATGAAAATATATATGTAAGTTCTTTACACATTTCTGCACATGATTGTCATGACCACCAATAGCCACATTGCAGTTAAATTGTCTCTGATATTCATAACAATGTGAATAATAAAGACACAAACAGTAGACTGAACAGTGTGTTGCTAGACATATGTCATGCCGTCTCTGCTGGTGCGTAGCTCATAAGTCACACAACGTAAACTAAAACTAAAGGATCAACATTTCAAGATGAAATATACGACACCATTTTCTCAATGTTCTTTGAATTGTCAGCCACAGCCTATTGGGTTTAGCCATATGAATAGCAAAGGCAAATTCAAATTTTAACATTTATCCATTTTGTCGTTAACATAACAATATGCTCAGGATGGAGGGAAAATTATGAAGGAACATTCTGGTGCTTTTCCCTTGACCACAAGTAGTCTGACTATGGAAGTCATAGGAGTAAGTAAGGCAATAACAGGGCTCAAGACGCAGACCCTCCCTCGGGTTTGCTTCCTTAGTGATTCAATGAGTATGCTCAGGAAGATAGAGATGGATTGAATCCGAAGACAGTGGTTGGTTCTCTGAGGCAGTCACGGCTGGCAAAGCTACGTTTCATTTTCGTGAAACTATTGACATAAATGGACACGGGGTGAAATGTCTTGATGGCACGGGGCTACAGTGTGACTCCTTAATAGCCTCCTACTTTGTATGGCCGGAACAGCTCACGATTTAGAGTATAGACATTCAAGCTCCAATGAAGAGCTCCAGAGCTTAGTCGCTTCCAGAGGACCATGTGAATATCGTCTCCAGATATGTTACGGAGAGTATCTAAGCCGATGTCTTATCTGATTCAATCTTTCTTGTAATTCTTGGGTATAAATATGTGTACTCGGGAGAGCCCCAATCTCCTTTGATACCTGGTGTTATATGCAGAGGGGTATGTACAACGACATGAGCAGGCTGATAGGCTTGCAGGTAGGGATAATGTGGAGGGCGTTCGAACCATGGACCAGGCTATACTGAATGCTCTGCGAGAAGTAAGACTTTTGCGAGAATCAAGTGATGACTGTGGATCTACAACCAAGGTCAGACTGCAAGAACAGCAAGTTAAAAGAGGGGTGACCAGACAAGAGCGCTATGTCAAAGTCAAAGAAGATTAATAAACCAACATATAACTGGTGTCTTGAGCCGCTACACGCTGCGGGATTACTAAGGAGGGGATCCGACAGGAACACTGAGCTGATCCAGGACTCTGGTGATCGAGTGAGATGTCTTATCGGTATGGCACATGATGCTGATGATGATCCAAGCACTTATGGACTGAATGGTTCTATATGTAATAATGACGATCTGTCACCTAACTAACTAACTAACTAACTAACTAACTAACTAACTAACTAACTAACTAACTAACTAACTAAAGAACTAACTAACTAACTAACTAACTAACTAACTAACTAATTAACTAACTAACTAATTGACTAACAAACTAACTATCTAGCAAACACATGCAACGTTAACGCTTTACACAAACAACACAAATGATGTGTGAATAGACAAAAACAAACTACAATCATTTCAAGCCAACAATATGAAAGTGTTAACCATAAAGTATTAATTTATTTATATCTTAATCATTCAATTTAGAATAAATTTGACTGGCCTCTCTATCTACATCAGGAGTTACGGTAACGTTCGCGGAAAATGGAATTGAATAAGTTAGATACTAACTTCAATAGTTGGAGGGATAAATAGGGGTTTAATTAATTAGATAGGAAAGTGAAAGGTGTCTTCTGTGACAAAATGCACATGCGTATATTATGCACATCATTTATTTGACTCTAAAGAATTAATTGCAAGTCGTAGCAGAATGCAAACCATATGATACGTATAGTTATTTCTTTCTATCGTTTTGTATATTAACATTCATCGTTTAAGTGACATGTGTAGCACAAGTTACAGGCTCCAGAAAGTAAAGGTTAGAAGAGTATGTTACTTCGTTGCTTCCACATACTGGGTTACTATCTTCCGTTGCGAACTTTCTGAGGATCAAACAGAGAAGCAATGGCTCTTTAATTGCATTCACCTTGATGTTTTATTGTGATACCTTTACTACATGGTTGTGAATGCAGGTCGCAGAGGTTTGAATAGGTGACCCCGTCACTTCCACACACTGGGCGGTAATCAAGATTACAAGCCTTGGGTCCATCACATTTAACTGCAGTTTTCCTTTTCCTTTTAACGCATTCACCTTGATGTTTTATTGTGATACCTTTACTACATGGTTGTGAATGCAGGTCGCAGAGGTTTGAATAGGTGACCCCGTCACTTCCACACACTGGGCGGTAATCAAGATTACAAACCTTGGGTCCATCACATTTAACTGCAGTTTTCCTTTTCCTTTTAACGCATTCACCTTGATGTTTTATTGTGATACCTTTACTACATGGTTGTGAATGCAGGTCGCAGAGGTTTGAATAAGTGACCCCGTCACTTCCACACACTGGGCGGTAATCAAGATTACAAACCTTGGGTCCATCACATCGAACTGCAGTGTTCCTGTTCGTTGTAATGCATTTACCTGGACGTTTTACTCTGACACCTTTACTACATGGTTGTGAATGCACGACGCAGAGGTTAGGATAGGTGACCCCGTCACTTCCACACACTGGGCGGTAAATTAAACCACAACGCTTGGATTCACCACATCGAATTTCAGTGGTCCTATTAACGCATACACCTTCATATTCTAATATGATACCTTTACTACATGGTAGTGCTTGTAGCCAGCAAAGGTTCGGATAGGTGACCCCGTCACTTCCACACACTGGGCTGTAAACAAAAGGACATGCCGTGTGTCCATCACATCGAACTGCAGCGTCCCTGTTCCTTATAACGCATAAACCTTGATGTGCTACTGTGATACCTTTACTACACGGTTGTGATTGCAGGACGCAGAGGTTTGAATAGGTGACCCCGTCACTTCCACATACTGGGCTTAACTCTTTATGACAATAAGGGGGTCTACCACATTGAACTGTAGCGGTTGCTTCATTGCATTTGCCTTTATGTTCGAGTGCAATATCGGTGTCACATGTTTCAGCTTTCAGGACGCAGAGGTTAGGATAAGTGACACCGTCACTTCCACAGACTGGATCGTTAACGTACGGGCAAGATTTCGAAGTACATGGAACCTCAGAAATTCCGGAATTGCTTAAAGAGCCACCTGAAATGCATAGACAGGAATTTAGTAAAAGTTGTTACACATTGTTTAGTTGTAAAGTAATTGCACAAAGTTATATTATAAATTCTTCTTTTCCTTCTTCTACATTATGATGTTGTTTGCACGATGATGTCTTTACGATAATGTCGTGAGTACAATCATGACGTCTGTACAATGATGTCGTCCGTACAATGATGTCGTCCGTACAATGATGCCGTCCGTACAATGATGTCGTCCGTACAATGATGCCGTCCGTACAATGATGTCGTCCGTACAATGATGCAGTCCGTATAATGATTGGCGTCCGTACAATGATGTCGCCTGCACGATGGTGTCTACACGATGATGTCATCTGTTCGATGATGTCGCCCGCACGATGATGTCGCCTTTACGATGATATTGTCCCAACGGCTATTTAGACACCCCCTTTCTATCATTTTGTCTTCTCCTTATGATTCTACGTATGCTTCTTATGTTTCTAGTTCGACATGTTCCTCTTTTTCTTCCAATCTTACTCTGTTTGTTCTTGATGTTATTCTAGTTCTTGCTGTTTTCTTGTTCCTGTTCTTCTTCCACATTTTCTTCCACTTCTTGTTCTTTTTCGCCGTCTTCTCCTTGTTTTCCTCTTCCTCCTCTACCTCTCCTTCATCCAACACCAGCCGATTTTCCTTATCCTCCAATACTTCTTCTTCCTCCTCCTTCTCTTGCTCCTTCTTGTTCTTCGCGTCATCGTCTTCCTCCACATACGCTTTTCCTTGCACTCCATCTCTTCTTCTTCTTCTTCTTCTTCTTCTTCTTCTTCTTCTTCTTCTTCTTCTTCTTCTTCTTCTTCTCCTCCTCCTCCTCCTCCTCCTCCTTCTTCTTCTTCTTCTTCTTCTTCTTCTTCTTCTTCTTCTTCTTCTTCTTCTTCTTCTTCTTCTTCTTCTTCTTCTTCTTCTTCTTCTTCTTCTTCTTCTTCTTCTTCTTCTTCTTCTTCTTCTTCTTCTTCTTCTTCTCCTCCTCCTCCTCCTCCTCTCCTCCTTCTTCTTCTTCTTCTTCTTCTTCTTCTTCTTCTTCTTCTTCTTCTTCTTCTTCTTCTTCTTCTTCTTCTTCTTCTTCTTCTTCTTCTTCTTCTTCTTCTTCTTCTTCTTCTTCTTCTTCTCGTCATTCTTCGTCTTATTATTATTATTCTGGTTCTGCATTACACGTCGATATTGATGAGTCTCCAATCATTTATGTTATTTGTTATTCTGACTACATGGATGTTGCTTATACTATCAATTGTTGCCCAGCAGTTTAAAATTTTCACATACATCTATTTCAATATTATTTTACCACTCTTGCCTAATATTTTCCTAATAAGCTAATGTTTTCTCTGCGCCATTTCTTCTGTTGAAATGTCTCTGACGTGTAATTTTTCTGTGAGATTGAAAATTTTACACTTCTCATTGCACTGCTTACATGTAACATCGCACACCTACCTTACATGTAACATTGCAAAGCTTACATGCAACATTGCACATTTTACATGTAACATTGCAAAGCTTACATGCAACATTGCACACCTTACATGTAACATTGCAAAGATTACATGCAACATCGCAAAGCTTGCAGGTAGCAATGCAAAAGTACCATAAACATTGCGCTGCTTACATGAAATATTCGTAAAGTTACATAGAACAATGTACAATTTATATTCAGTATCACACATTCTACATGGGTACGGCCGATTACATTAAACATTACACAGATCCCATTGAGCAATGTATAAATCACATGGGAAATTGCACACTTGCATTGAACATTGCACCGATCACATTTATATGATATATTGCACATACTACATGGAACAGTGCACAGCCTGCTTGAAACATTCCAGTTAACATTGTACATTCCACACCTTATAAGAAACAGTCAGCAGCTTGAGTGAACGTTGTATAGTTTACACGGAACATTGCACAAGACCGTTGTACTATTTGATACTGTGTTACCATTACAGATTTTACCGTTTAATATCTTTGATACAGGAGTAGGTGGCCCGTAGGTTGACATACAGATTTGACACACCAGGTTCCCACTTTCTAATCCTCGGTAGATCAATGTTTTTAATCTACCGGAGGCAAAATGAAACTACGAGGACTACACAGTAATTAGTGGGATAGCGGCGCGATCCAGACAACGACAGCACGACTGGCTATGGAGATTACCTCTGGATTCATGAACATGATACAAAACATCGTAATCAGCAGCGTCAGCTCTATAGGATAGACAGAATTCGGAATTCGCGCTTCACATAACTGACTTGGAGTTAAACACCAGAACATACCAGAGTAAAAGGTAAGGGGCGGGAAGAAGCATGGACAGGGCTGATATAATCAATGTAGTGATGCTCTGAATGATGGATACCGATGAGACCCTGTACGCAGCCCGAATACACGAATTGAGAGGTCAAGCACGTTAATGCTACCTTCAATATCAAGTGAGGAGACATCATGACCTACTTTTCATGAGAACAGGCAGTTGCTTCGAGGAGTGAGAACGCATTGGAATGTCCAGTAAGCATTGAGGTCGAACTTCATACGTAATAACAAAAAATAACATAACATTAAATAATAGCAAGACATAGTGATTGCTTGCCTTGCAGGCGGATGTTAGTTCATCAAGGATTCAAAAAAACATTTCAGGCCTACACTTGCAATAGTTTTAAGTGACATTGCTTGTTTAAATCTACTTACATGCGACAATAATGGCTACCAGCTGCACGAGGTCTTTTGCCAGGTTGCACATAATGTTACAGTAAGGATATGTCAGATCTACACTAGAACCACAAGCTGGGATTGATGTGCAGTGTTTTCAAAAGCCAAACTGTAACTTTAGATGAACTGTTGATTACACAAAATATAACACATAAATAGACCTAAATCTTGAAATCTTCTGAATGAGAAAATATTAATTATTGTCTCATTCAATGTAATAAACCAGGGGGTAACTTTGTACTTCTTATAGTACTATATTTTAAACAGAATACCCACGAAGAGATTGGAAGCAACAAATGAGATGAATACGGCAAGAATATCTAGCAACGAATGCCTGGTGCAGGCTAAGAAAAGTAAAACATTATATACAACTATCAAAGAGAGAGAGAGAGAGAGAGAGAGAGAGAGAGAGAGAGAGAGAGAGAGAGAGAGAGAGAGAGAGAGAGAGAGAGAGAGAGAGAGAGAGAGAGAGAGAGAGAGAGAGAGAACGAACGAACGAACGAACAAACTGTATTTTCACAGGGTTAAGAATTGGGCACGCAGGCCCGTCTAACATTCTGCCCTTCTATCAATCTCTTTCATACATTATTTCATTCACACATCATTCAAGGCTAACAGAGAACAGCAACAATATAAAAGACATGCATTATAAAGGCATGGGCAAAATGCGAACATCAAAACAACACGACTCAGTAATATTAGATACTGGTCTGACACTTGTTATTAGCCATGTGGAAAATACTGGCCTACCAAAAGGGGACTGGCTGTTATACTAGGGTTTTGTTATTATTATTATTATTTCTATTATTAAGGGGGAAGGTAATCCGTACTGAGATAGTGTTCGAATAATTTGCGATTATATGAATAGGGATTGTTAATGTCTTTGATTTCTTGTGGAAGATTGTTCCATAGCTCAGCTGCAGAGTACGTTAAGCTCATTTTGTATAAGTCAATCCTAGGTTTCGGAATATGTAATATATTTAAACATTAGTAGTATATTAGGGCGTCCAGACACACATTATGCAACCAAAACCTGGCGGCTGATGGTTTTATGAAGGAAATATGGGGGTATTTTTTGGGAAAATTGTCGACTCGGTAAAATTTTTGGCGGCGTGTGGGAACGGTTTTTTGACGGGTGTTGGCGGGTAAGTTTCTGTGAAAGTAATTAAGGTAAAAGTAGTTGGTGGAAATAGAAAGCGAGGTTGTGAGCACGGATGAGGGAGGGGAAAAGTTATATATTTTGGTTAGAAAGGAGTATATGAATGTGTTAGTATGCGTGGTGTAGTGATGTATAAACTGCCAAGGGTGTGATGGGTCGTGGTTTCTACTCATGGGTTGTATATATGGTGGTGGCGTAGACATAATGTATTAGTATGCGTGGTGAGTGATGTATAAACTGCCAAGGGTGTGATGGGTCGTGGTTTCTACTCATGGGTTGTATATATGGTGGTTACGTATATGAATGTGTTAGTATGCGTGGTGAGTAATGTATAAACTGCCAAGGGTGTGATGGGTCGTGGTTATACTCGACGAAGTAAGAGGTGTAGATGGTTACTATCATCTGAACAGTGTGATAGTAGTGTCTAAGTGAAAGTAAAGGGTGGTATATTCACAGATTACAAAGGAAATCTTATAAAGTTATAATGGGTGTCATTTGATGGTAAGGAGTGGGTATTAGTGATCAAGTAGGAGTGGTATAGGGGTGGTCATAAATGTAATAAGAGGTGTTCGCAGTTACACACTGGTCAACCAGTGGTCAAGTAGTCAAGTAAGGAAATTTTAGGGAAAAGTGAGTGTAATGAGATGGTGATGATTAAAGAGTGGTAAATTAGAGGTCAAGCAGTGGTCAAGTAAGGAAAATTTTAGGGAAAATTGGTCGTAGTGACATGGTAATGTTTAAATTAGTGGTAAATTAGTGGTCAAGTAGTGGTCAAGCAGTGGTCAAGCGGTGGTTAAGTGAGGACAATTTTAGGGAAATTTTAGGGAAAAGTGATTGTAATGAGATGGTGATGATTAAAGAGTGGTAAATTAGTGGTCAAGCAGTGGTCAAGCAGTGGTCAAGTGAGGAAATTTTAGGGGAAAAGTGATTGTAGCGACATGGTGATGCTTAAAGGGTGGTAAATTAGTGGTCAAGTAGTGGTCAAGTGGTGGTCAAGTAGTGGTCAAGTGGTCGAGTGACCACTTAAATTGTAGAGGACGATGTGCGTAAGATTATGGTAGTGATTAAAGTGATCGATGACGTGGTCAAGCAGTGGTCAAGCACTGGTCAAGTAGTCGAGTGACCACTTAAATTGTAGGGGAAAGTAAGTATAGTGCAATGGTGGTGGGTAAAGTGAGGAAGAATCAATAGTAGTGATAATAGTACTACCAATATTAGCGACAAGAATATTAGCTGGTGCGTTGTTATTATACTATATTTTTGTGGGGTGTGTAAAAATCATACAAAGAGGGTCATACAAACACCCAAGTACACACATGTACACACTTGATACATTTGTACATACATACACATAAAGACAGACAAGCACAAAGACACACTCCTCACCTAGGATTACTACTGGCATCACAACTATACTCAAGTACACACCCATAAACAAATACACAAGAACACTCAAAGACAAATACAAAGACAGCCAAGTACAAAGACACACTCCTCGCCTAGGATTACTACTGTCATCACAACTATACACAAGTACAGACACACTCACCCATACACAAGAACACTCAAAGACAAATACAAAGTCAGCCAAGTACAAAGACACACCCATACCATTACTACTGGCATCACAAGTACACACACACACACACCCATAAACAAATACACAAGAACACTCAAAGACAAATACAAAGTCAGCCAAGTACAAAGACACACCCATACCATTACTACTGTCATCACAACTATACTCAAGTACACACCCATAAACAAATACACAAGAACACTCAAAGACAAATACAAAGACAGCCAAGTATAAAGACACACTCCTCGCCTAGGATTACTACTGTCATCACAACTATACTCAAGTACACACCCATAAACAAATACACAAGAACACTCAAAGACAAACACAAAGGCAACCATACACAGACAACCCATACCATTACTACTGTCACTATCAACAGATATACACATGTGCAGAGACAGCACAGACACATTCGTACCATTACTACTGTCATCACAACTATACACAAGTACAGACACACTCACCCATAATCAATTACACAAATACACACCTACAAACAAAAACACACAAAGACAAAGACAACCAAACACACGTACAGACACAGAAGTACAGACAATCCATACTATTACTACTGTCATCACAACTATACACAAGTACACAACCATAATCAAATACACAAAGAGGGCCACACAAACCATTACTACTGGTACCACAACCACTACAGATACACTCACCTATAAACAAATACATAAACAAAACGTGTCCCTACAAGAATATCACAAACCACAAATTTTTGGTAAAGAACGCGGATGTCCGAGACAGCCCCTACGTCATCAACGCCATATGCAAAAGTAATTAAGTATGAGTCATCGGTGTGTAGGGAAGCAGGCGGGCGTGAGAATAGCTTGTCTAACTGCCACATCAGCTACGTCGTGTGCAGACCCAGTGTATAAAATAGACGGCGTCTCTTGTGAGCTCAGTACCAGTTCACGGCTGACTTGGGTATCTACAGAGGTGCTTCAGGCTGGTGTGAGCAGTGTTCGTGTAGTAAGCAGATATTGTTCACGTACTGACTTGGCTAGCTACAGCAGTGAAACAGGTTGGTGTGAGCATTGTTCGTGTAGTAACCAGCTATTGTTCACGTAGTGACTTGGCTAGCTACAGCAGTAAAACTTGGTGTGAGCCTTATTCGTGTCGTTGGCCTCTGATAAAACAGTGAAACATTGTATAGACCAGAAAATTTTTTTGTGATTGTAAGAAAGGAAAAAAAAACAGTTTATCAATATGACCACCAGATCTACTTTCAAGTGTTCAGTGTGCGACAAAGCCTATTGTGATAAGTATACCCTTAATCGTCACATTCGGACCATTCACGAGGGGAAAGACCAAATATATCCCTGTCAGTTATGTGATAAGGTGTATAATAATAATAATAATAATAATAATAATAATAATAATAATAATAATAATAATAATAATAATAATAATAATAATAATAATAAGTCTTTATTTTCAAAGGGTTAAGAATTGGGCACGCAGGCCCGTCTGACATTCTGCCCTTCTTCTCTATTTCCTCTCATACATTCTTTCATTCAACATCACTTATGAAGCAACTTTTGACAACAAAAGAACATTAAAACGCATGAAAAATAATCAATAACAAATGATTCACTGAGGCAGTGTTTAACATGGGCATTATAAATACCTAAGGAGGGTGTAACGTGCCATACATAAGGGAATGTTTTTTGGCTAGTTGTCGTTTGAGATAAGTTACCATTATTGTCTTTTTTGTGTTATTTGTTATGGGGGCATGTAGTCTGTACTAAGGTAGTGTTCAAACAGGTTGCGAATGTATGAATCATGATTGGTGGTGTCTTTGATTTCTTGTGGAAGATTGTTCCACAACTGAGCGGCAGAGTATGCTAAGCTTGTTTTATATAAGTCTATCCTAGGTTTAGGGACATGAAGTATATTTAGTCGTTCGCTATGTCTAGCGTTATATTTAAACAATGGCCTAAGGTAGCTTGGAGCATTTTGAAATAGGATTTTGTGAATTAGTTTGGTCTTATTAAAAAGCATGCGCTTGTGGAGTGGCAGTAACCGGAGACGTTTATATAGGTTAGAATTGTCGGTAAGCTTTTCACCATTAATTAAACGCACTGCCCTTTTCTGGAGTGAATATAGGCGTTTTGTTATTGATTTGGATCATCCATCCCAGACTGTGGAGCAGTAATCAATATGTGTTTGTATATGAGAAGTATAGAATATCTTTCTTGTGTTTTCGTCAAGGAAATTTTTAATTTTGGCAAGTTGGTATACTTTTCTGGCTATTTGTTTAACTAGAGCATGAACATGTGAGGTAAAAGTTAGATTTTGATACGAACGATGGCCTACAAAAACACAAACGAATACGTCATCAGCCACGTATGAATACATCAAACACTACAACACCAGAGACGACAGCACCACCTGTCTATTTACACCAGCCTCGTAGTCTAACGCAAGTACCAGACTGCCAACACTGTATCTTCAATGATAACCTTACCCGCCATAATAGGAACATTCACAATGATTATCCCTGTCAGTTACGTGACAATCTATACAATTCGAACCTACAACGGTACTTACATCACCAGACATCACGAGAAAGGATGACACCCTTAGACACCCTGGCAACACCTCCACTCTTAGTAGCAGAGGATATCCAACCAAATGATAGAGACAGCTTGGCAGTCCTTAAGGCGTACTGCAAGGACCTATCGCTTATGCTACCCAATCAAGTGGTAGTATTAGAAAAAAGTGTCGACCACCGATATCGGGTGGTTTTGGTATGATAAAAAGAAGTATTCAGATATTTTGTATGATATCTCATACATGTCTTTATTCTGGATCCGAAACAAATAAGGTATGTGTGATGACTTCAACAACAACAGTGTTTTTGATAGTCAACCAGCAGAGCCTAGAAGAATGAAGATCACTAATCCAGAACTTTTTGGTTTTTCACTAATCATCTATGTCATTGATTGTTTCTTATATCACTAAACTGTTTTTTCACTAATCATGTATGTCATTGATTTTTTCTTATATCTCTAAACTGTTTTTCACTACTCATGTATGTCATTGATTTTTCTTATATCTCTAAACTGTTTTTCACTAATCATGTATGTCATTGATTTTTTCTTATATCACTAAAGTGATTTGATGAATAATACATTCTTTGATATATTGAAACCAAGTTTTTTTTTGTTGATTTTCTTTATTGGTATTGTTTTCATGACGTTGTCTTGTCGGCTCAGAGCTTACATTACCAGACATGAACAATGTCTTAGAAGAAGTTATGGCAAATACAGAAATATATGAAAAATAACCAAGTATGAAAAGGCCTAAAGAGAGAAATGTCTCGACCAAGCTTATAAAAATCTAGGAAAAAATATTACAACTAAAAGGTTGATCAAAAATTATAAATTCAAACATTATAAAAATAACCACATATGAAAAACATCGTCCAAAGACATAAATATTTCAACTAAACTTATAAATAAGTCACCAAATAGGGAAAAGGTCAAGTACAGAAATAGCTATGGAAAAAGTAAGTCCACAAAACTAAGAAAAAAAATATAACTTCTGTAGTCAAATGTGTCTTATCTGAAAAGACGCTATCAATGTCACCCCTTTCCTTGTTTTACTTTACCAAAGACCTTCACCGTATCTGGTACAGAAACCCTTATACAGCACTCATCTCTCCACACTCTTGGTTTCTTTCTAATACAAAGTGGTCACATCACCAAGAACTTCAAACCTCAATTGTACACGTGCTCCCTTGAAACACCCATGACAGTTAACACCATGTATGGCCATGTAATCTGTGAGTCCATCGGGTATAGTTCATCCGAGTATTCGTCATCAAAGATCCATTTCCCATGGCTGACATCTTCAACTTGGTATAACACAACTTAATCTAATATACACTTTAAATGAAATTTCCCAAATTTGGGCTCTATTAAAGAATACGTAATGAGATACACAAAGACAACAAGAACATATCATACAAAACAATTCACAAATTAAAACTTAAACCATATCAGATGAACCACCCAACAAGTACTACTAGAACACAAACATATAATAAGGAAACACATGACACACAGAGCTTACAGACAAATCACTTGAACTCAAACAAATTTTGCTTCTTGTACTGTAGAATTCTACCAACACTTCTTTCCTATCACCAAAACTAAACATCTACCACACAACCACTGGTCATTTGTTCAACATAATTGTCAGAGTCCAATAGGGGACAGCGATGCAGTGACATCGTTACGACCGCCAGGCGACTTAGCTCCCAGTAAGGGATGCAACAACTTCGTTGCGCCGCCAGGCGAATAGGAGTTACCGGCCTGCGAGATCGCTGGCTGACCAGCGGTCAGGCCGCCAACGCAAGACGCACGCCTGCCACGTGACGCCACGTCAGGCGGGAGGCAAGTTGCGCCAAGTCCAGACAGCTCTGGGGACACGGTACAGGACGGACGTGTGATTGAGAGAAAGGCGTTGTATGGTTTCTGTATTGAAAGACGAGTGTCTGGACATCTTGCGAGTCAGACTTGTGAACTGTATTGTGGATGTAAGTTGTAAAGTATCCATTATATATATTTGTGATCATCGTTCTTTATTTGATATGTTAATAAATCCATCGAACGATGTGTCGTTGAGTCTTACGTCAAATCACGTTGTATTTGTACTGTCTCACACTTGTTAGGCAAACTAGCCAAGTTTAAGACCCTGACATGTGTGAACGTGGAGGGCTCGTCCCGCTTTAATTTAATTTGAACGTGGTAACTCGTCCTTGTTAAACGTGAAGGTCTCGTCCAGCTTAATTTAGTTAAATTTGAACCTAGATGTGATCGTAATTTACTTGGATTAGAGTTAAATGTGTTAATGTGATCATAGAAGGCTCATTTTGATTTATTACTACATTATTTAAACATGTGTAAGATCATTTGTAAACGTACAATGCATACATTTTGTTTGATCCTGTAAGCGTGTAAAACATTTGTAATTTGTGAAACTTGTCACCGTTTTGACCTTGTCGACATTGTGATCTTGTCGCCATTTTGACCTTGTCGCCATCTTGTAAACTTGATGTCTATGTCCTTACTGAATGTCATCTTGATGTAAGTGATGTATCATCAATGTGTTAGAGTGTTGAGATACTTGTAGATTGTCTTTGTGCATTGAGTTTGTGGAACGCGAAAAGTGTTTGGAAAGAAAGTAACGTGTATTGTAAAAAACTGTTGACGGACAAACTTACGACATACAACTACACTCAACGCCATACAAACCTTATCAACACTTAGTGACAAGCAGGCACACACCAACAAATAGACGCTAATTTATCTTCTTCCAAAATAAAAGCAGGTTTTTCCGTACCATCCGAAACCTTGCCGTAGAGGTCATTTGTAGTCTGAAGTAGCGACCCTACAGTTCCTAGCCCAATTTCCAACCGTTCTTCACCGCATCCAGGGCATTTGAGTATAATTTTTTTCCTTTTCACATACTTTAAAGATGTATTTTTAGGCACATATCGTCCATATAAACAGATTGTAAATTGTTGATTACTAACCACTAATAACATATTTTGTGTGGCTGGTATTGCATTGACATTTTTCCATCATGTCTTCATTATTTGATTTCATTGATATGGGGATAAAGTTACAGTTACATGGTGATGAATTAACACAGTGGAGTGAGCAGAAATACGCAGAATACCTACTAGTACAGGAGAAAGCTACCGAACGCGATGAAAGGGCAGCAGAACGGGAAGAAAGGGCAGCTGAAAGAGCTGCCAAGCAAGTAGAGGCAGAAACGGCCTTAAAGCAAGCAGAAGCAGAAAGGGCTGCCAAGCAGGTAGAGGCAGAAACAGCCTTAAAGCGAGCCGAATTAGAACTGGCTGCAAAGACAAAGCAAGCTGAGATAGATAGTGAGTTGAAAAGGGCAGAAATAGCAGCTCAGAGTAAGAGAGAAGAACTGGAGTTACAGTTGAAGATGAAACAACTGGACACTGAGACTGCGATTAACAAAGAGTCTAAGAAATCTGAGAGACTGGAGAAAGAAAACCAGTACAAGAAATATCAAGGTATTGTACGTAATTATACCTCGGGTGACTGCATAGTAGCCTTTACCCAAAATTTTGAAACTTTAATGGAACAGTATCAAGTTCCACTGTCTGAATGGAATATTGTGTACATGAGGAGTTTGTCAGGGGAACCTCTTAAAGTTATTGAAACCATCCCCAAAGACCTCAGAAAAGATTACCATTATCTGAAATCTAAGATTATGGCACATTTTATGTTAGATGAGGCAGGTTACAGAGAACAATTCAGTAAATTGAGCCCAAAACCGACTCAAATGTTCTCTGATTACCTCTGCTTAGTCCGAGATATTTTCACCAAATGGACGTCAGCAGCTAAAATTGAAAAAAGTTATCAGAGATTGGAAGATCTAATCATTAGAGACAAAATTGTATCATCTATTCCTTCAGCCTTTGCTAAATGTTTGTTAGAGAATGAATGCTCTAGTGTGGATGAGATTGAAAGACGTGGTTCGGCTTACTACACAGCCAACAAACAGTGCTTTGCTACTGAAGATACTAACATTAACTTTGTAGCAGCGGCTAACTATGACAAACAACCCTATAGTAGGCAGAAACCTCATAGGCCTACCTCTGAGAAATTTAATCATTGCATTTATTGTAAATATTCACATCATCAGGGTGAAATGTGCGATCAGAACCCAGGGTACCATACTTACTTATTAAACATGGTAAACAGACAAGACAAGGAACGTAAATCCTTCAAAAACGTGCGAAAATGTTTCCTCTGCAAGGCGTGGGGACACCATCGGAAAGATTGTAAGGGCAGGCATATGACCAACAAAGCAAATGCCGCCTTGTTTGATAGTACGTCTTCTGATGAAGAAGAGCCAGAGAAACATCCTGTGAACTCAGCACAGGCTTTTGACATATTCAGCGCAAACAAATGCTCTGTTTGTAACACCTTCTATGAAGATGGTATTTTAACATGCGGTCATGCCATCCCTATTGCCAATGAAGAAGCTAATTTGGTAGTAGATTCAAAAGGCAGAATAAACATCCATCACGGATATGTAAATGGCAAATCTGCTACAGTCCTTCGCGACACTGGCAGTTCACTCATTGGCCTGAAGAAAACGTTCATAATGCCTACAGACTATACAGACAGGCACGTAACATGTAGAACATTCTCAGGCAATATTGAGAAATACCCATTAGCATGGGCATATATTGAAACACCTTTCCTCACTGGGAAAGTAAAGTGCGCTGCACTAACCAGTCCAGTTTGTGATATAATTATTGGTAATTTACCTGAGGTAAATGATAAACCTCATGACATAACATCTGTATGTATTGATGATACCATAACATCACCATCAAATGTCATCATTGAAAATGTCACACCACCTATTGATTGTATAGCAGCTAATGTAGCACTAAGTTCTCATGACATCATTGAAACTATTGTTCCATCATCATCATCTGACATCATTGAGTGTGTGAACGCAGTAACGAGAGCTACTGCTAGAGTGCAAGATGAAATAAATCAAACTGAGGCGATACAATTACTCAGCCCAG
Organism: Cepaea nemoralis; assembly: GCA_014155875.1. Lineage (NCBI taxonomy): Eukaryota > Metazoa > Mollusca > Gastropoda > Stylommatophora > Helicidae > Cepaea > Cepaea nemoralis. Next base: position 288,233 of record JACEFZ010026208.1, read on the forward strand.
TTTCACTACCTACTAACACCATGAAGGAAGCATTTGTAACAGCCCAAAAATGTTCTCTACCTACTAACACCACGAAGGAAGCATTTGTAACAGCCCAAAAAGCTGATCCTTCATTGTCAAAATACTTTGACCTGATCGGCAGAAAGCCAAAAGTAACCAAGAATGCAAAATGGCATTTTGCTATGAAAAATGACATACTCACCAGGTATTACACCAGAGGTGACAATACCACAGAGCAAACTGTTTTGCCAACTAGTTATCGCAAGCAAGCCTTACATCTTGCACACGATATACCTCTTGCAGGACATATGGCATACGTTAAGACCAGATCAAGGTTATTGACACAGTTTCACTGGCCAAAATTTTGCAATGACATTAAAGAATATTGCAGAAGTTGTGACACTTGCCAGAAACTGGTTAAAAAAGGTAAACACCCACAGGCAAAGTTACAAGTTACCGACTTAGCCAGTCGACCTTTTGAAAAGCTATCGGTTGACATAGTGGGCCCTCTTAGTCATACAACAACTAGAGGGAATAAATATATTCTAACTGTCATTGATCAATGTAGTCGCTGGCCAGAAGCTATTCCGTTAAAGAACATAACTGCCAATGACATAATGGAAGTGTTCTTCCATATTTTTTCTAGGATAGGTTTTCCAGATACTATCCAATCTGATAGGGGCACTCAGTTTATTGCCGCATCCACCCAAGCTTTTACCAAAATGTTGGGAGTGAAGCAGTGTTTCAATTCACCCTACCATCCTCACAGTAGCGGAGTAATAGAAAAGTTTAACGGGGATCTAAAGCAAATGCTTGCAAAAGTAACGCAAGAGCACCCCAACAACTGGGATGTATATCTACCAGCTATTCTTTCTGCTTATCGCGAGGTACCTCATGCTAGTACCGGTTTCTCTCCTTTTGAACTTATCTATGGTGCCAAACCACGTGGCCCATTGACCATTTACCACCAAATGTTAACTGACTCTACACCAGTACTTAAACCCATATCATCATACTTATATGTTACATCATTGCGTGAAAGAATCATCAAATATTGTGTTATTGCAAAGAATGCACTGAAACTATCTGGTGCTACTTATAGACAGTATGCTGACAAAGGTAACAGGACAATAACATTGACACCTGGACAGGACATTCTTCTTCTACTACCTAGTGACAGACACCTACTGACTGATTCTTGGCAGGGACCTTTTAAAGTGACAAGACAGATTTCACCTGTAGACTACGAAATCCTTATAAAAGACAAACACAAAATATTTCACATAAATATGCTAAGACCATACCACAACAGAGACAACGAACAAGACGAGACAACAGCTTGTACAGTGATAATAGATCAGTAACACACCTGTTCCGGTTTGATGTAGTTTAATTAAGGTACAGACATTATACATGAAAGTTACCGGCCTGCGAGATCGCTGACAAGGGTATACTATTAACCCAACAGGTACAGACATTATACATGGAGGTAACCACCTGGACAATTTGCGGCGTACATTGGTGCATTGGTGCTCACTGGGTCGGTCGGACAACGTGACAAAAGATCGGCAATTGAATTGGTTCTGCCTGGGATATGTCGAACCTCAAAGCTCTCTCTACCGTCGTAAAGAATCTAGCGTCTGTCAGAGACCGACAGTTGCAAACAACTTATACAACAGTACAACACCATCTTTTCCAACAACCCAGGACAAACAGAATTAGTACAGCATCACATCACACTCACATCAAACACACCCATTAGATGCAGACCATACACCATACCATTACATTACAAAGAACATTTACATCAAGAAATCATCAACTTAGAGAAAAATAACATCATAAGACGATCCCAATCAGACTACTCATCTCCCATGGTCATAGTACGCAAAAAGGACAATACAATAAGACTGTGCATCGACTACCGAAAACTCAATAAAATAACTGTTCTAGATCTGGAGCCAATGGCAAACACTGACGATCTTCTGACAGAACTGACAGACGCTAGATTCTTTACGACGGTAGACATGACGAAAGGTTATTGGCAGATTGCTGTAGACGAACAGAGCAGACATCTGACAGCATTTGCCACACCTTGGGGACTGTACGAATGGTGCAAACTTCCATTTGGGCTTGTTAACGCCCCAGCCACATTTGTATGTATGACACGACTCCTTCTAGTAGACATTCCTAACATAATCTGCTATATCGACGACATATGTATTCACACAGAGACAATGACAGAGCACATTAAGACATTAGACCAGACATTTGAACGGATCAGACAGCACGGACTGACAGTGAAGCCTGCAAAAGTAGACATAGCCTACCAGGAAATATCATTCTTGGGTTACAAAATATCCAATGGCTTTGTCACGACAGACGATAAAATTGTGTCCAAGATACTAAAACTCTCACTTCCGACTACAAAAAAACAAGTCAGAAGTTTGTTGGGCTTAATAAATTACTACCGGCAGTTTATTCCTGATTTTTCTGAACTGACCGAGGTGTTTACTAATTTACTAACAAAGGATAAACCAGAGAAAATTGTACACGATCAATGCCTAAAAATTGCATTTCATAAAGTTCTATCATGTTTTTCTGATAAGAATGAACACAATCTTATCCTTAAATTGCCCAATATCCGTTTACCTTTCAGATTACGCACAGATGCTAGCTCCGTGGCAATTGGAGCAGTCCTGTTGCAGGAGTATAACAACATCCTCCACCCCGTTTATTTTGTATCCAGGAAACTGAAGGCCCGAGAGCGGGCATGGTCCATTCCTCAATTGGAAGCCCTAGCTTTAGTAGTAGGTATTACAAAATTATCCAGATTTCTTCTAGGACGCCATTTCATCGTAGAATCGGACAGCAGCCCCTTACGATGGATGAATTCAGGTGTGCCTTCGAACCATATGGTAGCGCGTTGGTCTTTGAAACTTCAAGATTATAGCTTTGAGGTTCGACATATCCCAGGCAGAACCAATTCAATTGCCGATCTTTTGTCACGTTGTCCGACCGACCCAGTGAGCACCAATGTCTGAGTGCAGTATGTAGAAATACACTCAGACCGACACAGCCATTTAGCAGTGAATAGTGTTTTTTCATTCACAAAAAGCTGTGTAATGTCTGCAATATTGTGATAGGGGTTACTCCCATTATATATAGTGTTCTTATTTTATTAGTTCATGTAGTGATTGTCGTGTATAAATGTGCAGTATGTGGTAGAAAGCGAACTTTATTAATTGTATATAGTACTTACAAGAACAGTGTCACAATCGCACGTACCTGAAACGAATTATCCAACTTGACAGTGACAACTTCGTGTGGAATCTTCCAGAGATATTTTAATTACGAGTGTGAAAGTAAAAACTGAACAGTGACAACTTTTCTACACCTCTGCATTGAACCGAAATCTTTAATGTTCGACTGAAACACCTAACACATGAACATTCGATAGTAATCCAGAAGATTGTGTAGCAACATCCAACACGAACTTTGAGAACATTGTACCTTCCTTAAACTACATCAAACCGGAACAGGTGTGTTCTGCAACCTTTAACACCAGCTGATTTTAGTGTTCGTGTGTACTTCCGGATCAATTAGAAATTTAGAACAAAAATAGCAGACAACATATAAAAGGTTAAAAAGTTTTGACGATTCTAAAATGTTTAGCATTCTATAAAATTGAATACACGAATTGTGTGTTTATTTATTTCTCTAATGTAATCTTAGAATCATATCTTGATTAACTATTCATATTACCGACTTTTTTCTCGTTAATATGAAGAAACCCCCGGGAAGGTTAACCCGGTCAACAAATGCCCGCAGAAGTCGGATGTGTCGGCCTAACGGCGCAAGAACGCAGCTCTGCTGTAAACAGGCACAACGCAATCACATCCGAAAAAAAACTCCGGATGAACGAAGAAGAAGAAGAAGATATGAAGAAACGTCAAGCAATGACACTAAGAAATTAAATAGTTATTGTAAATTATTGTATTTCACTAATGTTAAAATTATTTCCCTTTCATTTTATTGTTATTACATTTTCACACAAAGGGTCATAATTTGAAATGTATATGCTAATGTGTTGTGTGTAATATAACATGTTGTTGTTAAAGTGTTGACACCACAGGCAGGCATCTACTGGGCATGGCAAAGTGTTGCCAACATTGTATACCAACACAAGAACTCCTGGCCAAGTGAGGACAGGGTTGGAGTGTTTTATACGACTTATATAAAGTCGTATTTCAGTCTGGCTAGATGGTTTTTGTTTCAAGAACCATATTATTATTTTTTTTTCAAATTGCTGCGAGGTAGATGCGTGAAGCTGGTACTACTGATCTGACTGGGTGATAATGCAATTGAGGTAACCATCCATCGAGAGGGTGAAGCCTGATATGTGTTAAACATAAAACACCACATGTCGTTGTACCCAACTCCCAGTTCTTATATATTTCTATGGCATATGTGTATTTTTGATAACGTTGTGTATAACAATAGAAAGGTAGACTCTGACAAGGGTAGACCATTAACCCAACAGGTACATACATTATACATGAAAGACGACATCTTTCATGGATTTTACCGGGGGAGCGTGTCAGAGTCCAAGGGGACAGCGATGCAGTGACATCGTTACGGCCGCCAGGCGACTTAGCTCCCAGTAAGGGATGCAACAACTTCGTTGCGCACACTTTATCCCACTGTGTTAATTCATCACCATGTAACTGTAACTTTATCCCCATATCAATGAAATCAAATAATGAAGACATGATGGAAAAATGTCAATGAAATACCAGCCACACACTCATACCCTCGCCAACGACATTAAGGAAATGCATACTAGTTTTATTTCTGGTTATAACTCTTTTAATAGGGCAGAGAGATATACATGCTAATTAGACTACAGCTGCCTTCTTCACTGCTGTCCTTTGTTCGATGACTTTTCTTCTGTGGTTGTCCCTCAAGACTGGGTTCAAGATTTTTTCCAAGTCTAGTATACGGCTTTCAAAATTCTCACGTTCTCTGATTACATGATGCCAGTTACCATTGCGTTCTTCGTTGCCAACAGTATGGACTGTCAAGAAGTGAGGCTCTGGTGCAAAATTAACCTGTGGAGGTAAATAAAACACATTGAAACTTACAAGACTGCAATACCTACTACTTCAGTAAAGAAAAAACAGTAAAAAATTCACAAGGAGAAGTGGTAAAATCCACTAAAAAACAGACTGTCGACATTCTTTTGGTCACGCCTTGAGAAGGGGTAAAGGTATAGTCACTGATGGTATGTAGTATAGAGAGATGTACATAGAAAACATGTATAGCACATAGGTTTTCGGTCTTGGTCATGTTTACAAAAATACACATGTGAACTATGATCATTACTACCCATACACACCTTATTCGTTGAAGAGGAACACCTTCGGACACCATCAGTAGGATATTTTTCGTTCCACGTCACATTAATTTTCTTGAGAGACTTTGGGGCATGACTACTAGCCAAAAGGCTGAAGACGAATCATCACCCCAAGCAAAGGTTGTCTCTGGTACATCAAAAGCTGGCTGGGTGCCACGAGTAGGTTTCTGGCAGAACAAAATGTCTAATGATAAAGCTGGTGTGATGAAGCCAGAATCATCCTCCTCCAAAACACTGTCATCTTCACAACAATTCTCATCTTCTGACCACGATGGCCGTCTATCAATTAAAGCTGTCATTGTACCTGATGAATGGAAGGTGAAAAAAGTTTTACACAAGTAGGTTAAAACGTTAGGATTACAATGTGATTCTATAGAAGAATCTCTGATCGCAGACCCATACTACAGATACGACAGTGTGAGTGTAGATTCTACGAGTCACAAATCTGAACTGGTGTAATGGTTTTCACTAACAACTGATAAGAGGGTGTTTTTGTGAAACGGGAACTCGACACCGGTGATATGTTAGTAGTAGCGGATATAAATCTAATGTCTGACAATGTATAAGTATGCATTTCCTTAATGTCGTTGGCGAGGGTATGAGTATTATGTTGGACAAATGACCAGTGGTTGTGTGGTAGATGTTTAGTTTTGGTGATAGGAAAGAAGTGTTGGTAGAATTCTAAAGTACAAGAAGCAAAATTTGTTTGAGTGATTGTTTAGTGATTTGTCTGTAAGCTATGTGTGTCATGTGTTTCCTTATTATATGTTTGTGTTCTAGTAGTACTTGTTGGGTGGTTCATCTGATATGGTTTAAGTTTTAATTTGTGAATTGTTTTGTATGATATGTTCTTGTTGTCTTTGTGTATCTCATTACGTATTCTTTAATAGAGCCCAAATTTGGGAAATTTCATTTAAAGTGTATATTAGATTAAGTTGTGTTATACCAAGTTGAAGATGTCAGCCATGGGAAATGGATCTTTGGTGACGAATACTCGGATGAACTATCCCCGATGGACTCACAGATTACATGGCCATACATGTTGTTAACTGTCATGGGTGTTTCAAGGGAGCACGTGTACAATTGAGGTTTGAAGTTCTTGGTGATGTGACCACTTTGTATTAGAAAGAAACCAAGAGTGTGGAGAGATGAGTGCTGTATAAGGGTTTCTGTACCAGATACGGTGATGGTCTTTGGTAAAGTAAAACAAGGAAAGGGGTGACATTGATAGCGTCTTTTCAGATAAGACACATTTGACTACAGAAGTTACATTTTTTTTCCTTAGTTTTGTGGACTTACTTTTTCCATAGCTATTTCTGTACTTGACCTTTTTCCCTTTTGGCGACTTATTTATAAGTTTAGTTGAAATATTTCTGTCTTTGGACGATGTTTTTCATATGTGGTTATTTTTATAATGTTTGAATTTATAATTTTTGATCAACCTTTTAGTTGTAATATTTTTTCCTAGATTTTTATAAGCTTGGTCGAGACATTTCTCTCTTTAGGCATTTTCATACTTGGTTATTTTTCATATATGTCTGTATTTGCCATAACTTCTTCTAAGACATTGTTCATGTCTGGTAATGTAAGCTCTGAGCCGACAAGACAACGTCATGAAAACAATACCAATAAAGAAAATCAACAAAAAAATTTGGTTTCAATATATCAAAGAATGTATTATTCATCAAAACACTTTAGTGATATAAGAAAAAATCAATGACATACATGATTAGTGAAAAACAGTTTAGAGATATTAGAAAAAATCAATGACATACATGAATAGTGAAAAACAGTTTAGAGATATAAGAAAAAATCAATGACATACATGATTAGTGAAAAAACAGTTTAGTGATATAAGAAACAATCAATGACATAGATGATTAGTGAAAAACCAAAAAGTTCTGGATTAGTGATCTTCATTCTTCTGGGCTCTGCTGGTTGACTATCAAAAACACTGTTGTTGTTGAAGTCATCACATATACCTTATTTGTTTCGGATCCAGAATAAAGACATGTATGAGATATCATACAAAATATCTGAATACTTCTTTTTATCATACCAAAACCACCCGAAAGCGGTGGTCGACACTTTTTTCTAATACTACCAATTGATTGGGTAGCATAAGCGATAGGTCCTTGGAGTACGCCTTAAGGGCTGCCAAGCTGTCTCTATCATTTGGTTGGATATCCTCTGCTACTATGAGTGGAGGTGTTGCCAGGGTGTCATCCTTTCTCGTGATGTCTGGTGATGTAAGTACCGTTGTAGGTTCGAATTGTATAGATTGTCACGTAACTGACAGGGATAATCATTGTGAATGTTCCTATTATGGCGGGTAAGGTTATCATTGAAGATACAGTGTTGGCAGTCTGGTACTTGCGTTAGACTACGAGGCTGGTGTAAATAGACAAATGCTGCTGTCGTCTCTGGTGTTGTAGTGTTTGATGTATTCATACGTGGCTGATGACGTATTCGTTTGTGTTTTTGTAGGCCATCGTTCGTATCAAAATCTAACTTTTAACTCACATGTTCATGCTCTAGTTAAACAAATAGCCAGAAAAGTATACCAACTTGCCAAAATTAAACATTTCCTTGACGAAAACACAAGAAAGATATTCTATACTTCTCATATACAAACACATATTGATTACTGCTCCACAGTCTGGGATGGATGCTCCAAATCAATAACAAAACGCCTATATTCACTCCAGAAAAGGGCAGTGCGTTTAATTAATGGTGAAAAGCTTACCGACAATTCTAACCTATATAAACGTCTCCGGTTACTGCCACTCCACAAGCGCCTGCTTTTTAATAAGACCAAACTAATTCACAAAATCCTATTTCAAAATGCTCCAAGCTACCTTTGGCCATTGTTTAAATATAACGCTAGACATAGCGAACGACTAAATATACTTCATGTCCCTAAACCTAGGATAGACTTATATAAAACAAGCTTAGCATACTCTGCCGCTCAGTTGTGGAACAATCTTCCACAAGAAATCAAAGACACCACCAATCATGATTCATACATTCGCAACCTGTTTGAACACTACCTTAGTACAGACTACATGCCCCCATAACAAATAACACAAAAAAGACAATAATGGTAACTTATCTCAAACGACAACTAGCCAAAAAACATTCCCTTATGTACACCCTCCTTAGGTATTTATAATGCCCATGTTAAACACTGCCTCAGTGAGTCATTTGTTATTGATTATTTTTCATGCGTTTTAATGTTCTTTTGTTGTCAAAAGTTGCTTCATAAGTGATGTTGAATGAAAGAATGTATGAGAGGAAATAGAGAAGAAGGGCAGAATGTCAGACGGGCCTGCGTGCCCAATTCTTAACCCTTTGAAAATAAAGACTTATTATTATTATTATTATTATTATTATTATTATTATTATTATTATTATTATTATTATTATTATTATACACCTTATCACATAACTGACAGGGATATATTTGGTCTTTCCCCTCGTGAATGGTCCGAATGTGACGATTAAGGGTACACTTATCACAATAGGCTTTGTCGCACACTGAACACGTGAAAGTAGATCTGGTGGTCATATTGATAAACTGTTTTTTTTTTCCTTTCTTACAATCACAAAAAAATGTTCTGGTATATACAATGTTTCACTGTTTTATCAGAGGCCAACGACACGAATACGGCTCACACCAAGTTTCACTGCTGTAGCTAGCCAAGTCACTACGTGAACAATAGCTGGTTACTACACGAACAATGCTCACACCAACCTGTTTCACTGCTGTAGCTAGCCAAGTCAGTACGTGAACAATATCTGCTTACTACACGAACACTGCTCACACCAGCCTGAAGCACCTCTGTAGATACCCAAGTCAGCCGTGAACTGGTACTGAGCTCACAAGAGACGCCGTCTATTTTATACACTGGGTCTGCACACGACGTAGCTGATGTGGCAGTTAGACAAGCTATTCTCACGCCCGCCTGCTTCCCTACACACCGATGACTCATACTTAATTACTTTTGCATATGGCGTTGATGACGTAGGGGCTGTCTCGGACATCCGCGTTCTTTACCAAAAATTTGTGGTTTGTGATATTCTTGTAGGGACACGTTTTGTTTATGTATTTGTTTATAGGTGAGTGTATCTGTAGTGGTTGTGGTACCAGTAGTAATGGTTTGTGTGGCCCTCTTTGTGTATTTGATTATGGTTGTGTACTTGTGTATAGTTGTAATGACAGTAGTAATAGTATGGATTGTCTGTACTTCTGTGTCTGTACATGTGTTTGGTTGTCTTTGTCTTTGTGTGTTTTTGTTTGTAGGTGTATATTTGTGTAATTGATTATGGGTGAGTGTGTCTGTACTTGTGTATAGTTGTGATGACAGTAGTAATGGTACGAGTGTGTCTGCGCTGTCTCTGCACATGTGTATATCTGTTGATAGTGACAGTAGTAATGGTATGGGTTGTCTGTGTATGGTTGCCTTTGTGTTTGTCTTTGAGTGTTCTTGTGTATTTGTTTATGGGTGTGTACTTGAGTATAGTTGTGATGACAGTAGTAATCCTAGGCGAGGAGTGTGTCTTTATACTTGGCTGTCTTTGTATTTGTCTTTGAGTGTTCTTGTGTATTTGTTTATGGGTGTGTACTTGAGTATAGTTGTGATGACAGTAGTAATGGTATGGGTGTGTCTTTGTACTTGGCTGACTTTGTATTTGTCTTTGAGTGTTCTTGTGTATTTGTTTATGGGTGTGTACTTGAGTATAGTTGTGATGACAGTAGTAATGGTATGGGTGTGTCTTTGTACTTGGCTGACTTTGTATTTGTCTTTGAGTGTTCTTGTGTATGGGTGAGTGTGTCTGTACTTGTGTATAGTTGTGATGACAGTAGTAATCCTAGGCGAGGACTGTGTCTTTGTACTTGGCTGTCTTTGTATTTGTCTTTGAGTGTTCTTGTGTATTTGTTTATGGGTGTGTGTGTGTATGTGTGTGTACTTGTGATGCCAGTAGTAATGATGTGGGTGTGTCTTTGTACTTGGCTGACTTTGTATTTGTCTTTGAGTGTTCTTGTGTATGGGTGAGTGTGTCTGTACTTGTGTATAGTTGTGATGACAGTAGTAATCCTAGGCGAGGAGTGTGTCTTTGTACTTGGCTGTCTTTGTATTTGTCTTTGAGTGTTCTTGTGTATTTGTTTATGGGTGTGTACTTGAGTATAGTTGTGATGCCAGTAGTAATCCTAGGCGAGGAGTGTGTCTTTGTGCTTGTCTGTCTTTATGTGTATGTATGTACAAATGTATCAAGTGTGTACATGTGTGTACTTGGGTGTTTGTATGACCCTCTTTGTATGATTTTTACACACCCCACAAAAATATAGTATAATAACAACGCACCAGCTAATATTCTTGTCGCTAATATTGGTAGTACTATTATCACTACTATTGATTCTTCCTCACTTTACCCACCACCATTGCACTATACTTACTTTCCCCTACAATTTAAGTGGTCACTCGACTACTTGACCAGTGCTTGACCACTGCTTGACCACGTCATCGATCACTTTAATCACTACCATAATCTTACGCACATCGTCCTCTACAATTTAAGTGGTCACTCGACCACTTGACCACTACTTGACCACCACTTGACCACTACTTGACCACTAATTTACCACCCTTTAAGCATCACCATGTCGCTACAATCACTTTTCCCCTAAAATTTCCTTACTTGACCACTTGACCACTGCTTGACCACTGCTTGACCACTAATTTACCACTCTTTAATCATCACCATATCATTACAATCACTTTTCCCTAAAATTTCCTTAAAATTTTCCTCACTTAACCACTGCTTGACCACTGCTTGACCACTACTTGACCACTAATTTACCACTAATTTAGACATCACCATGTCGCTACAATCACTTTTCCCCTAAAATTTCCTCACTTGACCACTTGACCACTGCTTAACCATTGCTTGACCTCTAATTTACCACTCTTTAATCATCACCATCTCATTACAATCACTTTTCCCTAAAATTTCCCTAAAACTTTCCTCACTTAACCACCGCTTGACCACTGCTTGACCACTACTTGACCACTAATTTACCACTAATTTAAACATTACCATGTCACTACGACCAATGTTCCCTAAAATTTTCCTTACTTGACCACTTGACCACTGCTTGACCACTGCTTGACCTCTAATTTACCACTCTTTAATCATCACCATCTCATTACAATCACTTTTCCCTAAAATTTCCTTACTTGACTACTTGACCCTTACTTGACCATTGCTTGACCACTGGTTGACCAGTGTGTAACTGCGAACACCTCTTATTACATTTATGACCACCCCTATATCAACCACTCCTACTTGATCACTAATACCCACCCTTACCATCAAATGACACCCATTATAACTTTATAAGATTTCCTTTGTAATCGGTGAATATACCACCCTTTACTTTCACTTAGACACTACTATCACACTGTTCAGATGATAGTAACCATCTACACCTCTTACTTCGTCGAGTATAACCACGACCCATCACACCCTTGGCAGTTTATACATTACTCACCACGCATACTAACACATTCATATACGTAACCACCATATATACAACCCATGAGTAGAAACCACGACCCATCACACCCTTGGCAGTTTATACATCACTCACCACGCATACTAATACATTATGTCTACGCCACCACCATATATACAACCCATGAGTAGAAACCACGACCCATCACACCCTTGGCAGTTTATACATCACTACACCACGCATACTAACACATTCATATACTCCTTTCTAACCAAAATATATAACTTTTCCCCTCCCTCATCCGTGCTCACAACCTCGCTTTCTTTTCCCACCAACTACTTTTACCTTAATTACTTTCACAGAAACTTACCCGCCAACACCCGTCAAAACACCGTTCCCACACGCCGCTAAAAATTTTACAGAGTCGACAATTTTCCCAAAAGATACCCCCATATTTCCTTCATAAAACCATCAGCCGCCATCAGCCGCCAGGTTTTGGTTGCATAATGTGTGTCTGGACGCCCTAATATACTACTAACATTTACTGTGTCTAGCATTATATTTAAACAATGGCCAAAGGTAATTTGGGGCATTCCGATGTAGGATTTTGTAAATTAGTTTAGCCTTATTGAAAAGCAGGCGTTTGCGGAGTGGTAGTAACTGAAGGCGTTTATGCAGGCTAGGATTGTCAGATAAATGTTTGCTATAAATTAGACTCATGGCCCGTTTCTGGAGTGAGTAAAGTCGCTTGGTGTTTGAATTAGAACAACCGTCCCAGATTGTAGAGCAGTAGTCAAAATGTGTCTGTATATAAGAAGTATAGAATATTGTCCTTGTGTCCTCATCAAGGAAGTTTTTAATTTTGGCGAGTTGGTAGACTTTTGTCGCTGTTTGTGTAATGAGCGCTTGAACGTGGAAATTAAAAGTTAGGTTTCTATAAATGATTAGGCCTAATTTTTTGTGCTCAAATACACTTTCTACTGGCATGTTATCGATGTGAAGTTGAAGTGATGTGTGTGAGTTTAGAGTTTGAAGTCTTTTTCTGGTGGTAATAACATTGATTTTGTTTTAGTGATGTTAATTTGCATACGGTTTACATAGCTCCAACTAACTACATTATTTAATTATTTTTGCAAAGACGACTCCAGCAAAATACCGTTTTCAGCGTTTGTGTACACTGTACAGTCGTCTGCAAATAGATCGCAGGACGACGAAAGGTGCAAAGGTAGATCGTTAATATATATGGCAAATAATAGAGGTCCGAGAACAGAGCCTTGCGGTACTCCAATATTGAAGGTAGTGGTTTTAGACAGATATTTATTATGTGATACTACTTGCTTTCTGTTTGATATAAAAGATGATATTAGAGTGACTACATTAGGGCCAATTTTCATTGTCTCAAGTTTTTTTAATTAAAATAACATGGTCTATCATATCAAATGCTTTCCTGAAGTCAATGAACACAGTTCCACTTAGACTGTTGTTGTTTATATTCTGGTTCCAATTTTCTATCATGTTTGTTAGGGCCGTATGGCAAGAATATTTTGGTCGAAATTCTGATTGACTGTCAACAAAAAAGCTTGTTGCGAACTAAATACTGTAATATTACTTTATGGATGTGTTTTTCTAGTGGCTTAGATAGTGATGATAGTAAGGAAATGGATCTGTAATTGTTCGGGAGGCTATTGTCCAATGAACCAGATTTAAGAAGAGGGTACACTTTAGCGATTTCGAGAGCTGATGGAATGTGGCCTTTGGTGAGACACTGATTATATATATATATATATATATATATATATATATATATATATATATATATATATATATATATATATATATATATATATATATATATATATATATATATATATATATATAGGTTAGTGATATATAGATCACTGGCGCAGCACAACGTAGAATCTGGTTGCTGATTCCATCTAACCCAGATGATGTTGTGTTGTTTAGGTTACTGAGGTAAGCGAATACTTCAGTGATTGTCATTACTGGTATGTCGGACAGAATATCACGGGAGCATCTATTCTCGCAAAACGATGACAGTAAAGATAAGTTGCAAGGAGAATTAGGTATTGATGCCTTCAACAGGTCTATGTCAGTTTGAAAAAAAAAAATTACGGAATTGGTCGCATGTAATATGATTTGATGGTAAAGAATTTCGGAAGTTATACTTGTTTGTCAAGGTGTTAATTGCCTTCCATATATCCTTACTATTTGTTTTATCCATTACTAAGTTCTTAAAGTAATTTTTCTGTTCCCGTATTATTGTATATTGAACTTTGTTTCTAAGAGTACGGTATGCGCTGACATTCCGCTTTTTATGTGCTTTATCTCTGTCTCATAATTTCAAGTATTTCCTGGGTGATCCAAGGTGGCTTGACGTGGTGTTTTACTCGAACTTCCTTGGCTGGCACATGTCTATCAAAAATATCAATAAAGGTTTTCATCCAGAATTCCAGTGTATCGTCCGAGTCAGGAAGCTGATAAACATTGGCTAGAGGTGAACTGAACAAGTCCTGTAAAAAATGCGTTTTGGTTGAAATTTTTGTAACTTCTATATTTTACACTTATGTGTTTATGTTTAGGAGTTTTAATTCCTTTGTTTAGACCACATGCAGCATATTGGTTAGTGATCGCTCATTGCACAATTGGGTACGGTGCATTCTATGATGTTGTCTGAGCAAGTTACATAAATGTGATCTATGACTGTTGAAGATGACTTTGTTGTATTGGTGTATTGGATTGGTGTATTGCGGCATATCTATATATTGCGTTATTTACTTACCACTCACACTACTAACATATACTCTCTAAGTATGGCATCCCCCAAATTAAATATGGATGAAGTGCGGGCAACCGGCGAAGGAATGGGCTTCACCGGCACTGCACTAACAGAGTATATCCAAGGGGTTGAGAGAGACTTCCGTCAGGAAGTGAGAGAGAGAAGACAGCAAGAAGCGGAGGATCGAAGGATGGCCTTTGAGTTGAAGAAGTTCGAAGTTGAACAAGCCGCTAAGAAGTTTGAAGCCGAACAAGAGGCTCAAAAGCGAGAGCATGAGTACCGTATGCGGGAACTCGAGCTCAGGGCACATTCAAGTAGGGATTCTGAAGGAGCAGTAGGAGGGTCTTCACTCCCTGGTTCACCTACCTTAGGTCGACATGGTTATCATGCCATGAAGTTTCCTCTACCGGTTTTTGAGGAAGATAAGGAAAAGATCAACCAGTTCATACAAAAGTTCGAGGCTATGTCTGTCGCCATGGGTCTCGATCGAGACAAGTGGTGTCTGAAACTGTCCCAGGGGTTGCGCGGAACCGCTTACGAGGTCTACTCGCGTTTACCGGCGGGTCACGAGAATAATTATGCCGAACTGAAGGCAGCGCTGTTGAAACGGTTCGAGATGACGTCGCATACTTACCGCAAGAAGTTTCGAGAAGCGAAACGAGAGCCGGGTGAGTTATTTGCCACGTACGGCGAACGTCTTAGATCCTACCTCCATAAATGGATGGACTTAGCTCAGTTCGCACACGATTACGACAGTCTCGAAGAACTGATGATCGTCGACCAGATGCGGAAGCATATGTCGAAACCGCTCAAAGGGTTCTTGAGAGAACAAGGGGCGGAAAGATTAGAGGTAGTAGCCAAAATGGCCGAACGATTCGTCGAGGTGCATGGGGAAAGTGGCCAAACCCATCCCTCCACGGGTAAAAGTCACGACAAGGTTGACAAAAAGAAACTGAAGAACTCTCATGCCAAGAAGGTATAACCTTATGAAAAATCCTCTGACCAGAGTCCAGAGAAGTCGAATGATGGGAGCAAGAGCCCACATAACTCTCCGCCGAAACGGAAATGGAGTGAGAAGTGGTGTTCGATTTGCCAGTCACCCTCGCACAATACAAGGGACTGCAGGTCGAAGGCTAAGAGCTCACACTTCGCGGCCTGACTAGTGGCTCCAAAGGGAGTTGCCACCGAAAAGGTCGAGGTCGGCGAAGAGACTCTGGATCAAGAGAGGCCACCTGTGGTCGAACTGATCGAAATCAACGGCCAGCAGGTTGAGTGTCTATATGACACTGGCCTAGACGGGGAAGCCGTCATTGCCGCCAGTCTAGTGCGGCCAGACCAACTCACTGGGGAAAGCATCGAGATACAGCCGGCTATGAAGAGTGCGGTAGCCATGACGCTACCAATCGCTAACGTAGAGATTAGGTCGAGATACGTCACGGGCAGCATCCCAGCCGTGGTATTACTCGATCCCCTATATCCCGTGATTCTGGGGAGTAAATATGTATTTCTAGGGATGCCGAAGAAGCCAATCCACCTAGGCGACATACATACCTGCGCCCACACGGGGAAAGACGAGGCAAACACAACCAGCTTGAAAACCCAGCTAGGGGATTTGCGCACGGCCCAGAGCGAAGATGCGACACTACGTCCGTGCTACAAGAAGCTGCAGAAAAGTGCTGACCCACCGCAACGGGAAAAGTACTATCTGAAGAATCGGCTGCTCTACCGGAGAGCCGGAAGGGGAGATGAACTGCACGGGCAGTTGCTGGTCCCGACGGACTACCGTCTTCCAATTCTTCAGAGGGGACACGCCATATCGGATAGTAACCTATCGGGGAATGGACATATGGGTGTCAGAGCGACGCTGCAGCGAATTTCCGGTCATTATTACTGGCCACGAATGACTGGCGATGTACGCCGGTTAGTACAGTCATGCCCAGATTGCCAGAAGGCTACACCCACAAATCGGACTAAGACTAGATTAGGTCTTAAGGTGGGAGATAGAGTATTATTGTGGGGTCCAAGCAGGACCAATATGCTCGAGGTAGGATGGCAAGGACCTTATCCCGTGGTCAGGGTAGTGTCCAAGACCAACTACGAGATCCGGATCGGGGGAATTTTGAGAATTTTCCATGCACATCTCCTGCGAAGAAACGAGGAGACGTCCGGTGACAAATCTCTGCACCTGTCGGCGATGTCAGTCACTAGTAACCCAGTTTGGAAGGGGTGGGTAACGTCGGATTCGGCGCGAAATAACCTGGACTCCAACCGGCGATCGACTGACTGGCCCCGCTATCGAAAGAGATGGCCAGGGAAACCCGAGTCAAGAAGGTTCTGGGAAGACTATACCGTCCATCGAGGACGATACCGCAAATCCCGAGACATGTTTGTAGGGAGACATAGCGGTAGTGACGACACTGGTACCGCCGGGAAGGGAAGATCCGTCGGTATTGCACCCCGTTGCGTACGCGAGTCGGATGGTCGTCCGGCCGAACGTAAGGACTCGATGGGCAAGCGCGGTTGTCGATCACTGATATGAGACGGGCTGTCCAAGTACTGCCCAAATTGAGGGGGAGGTTGTACCTTTGAGGACACAGGCAGACCATCAACCAAAGATGGGCTGGGCCACCTCCCGTAAGCTCAACGCGCGCTTGATGCGTTGGTCGTTGTTGCTTCAGCCCTACACCTTTACGGTGGAATACATTCCCGGTAAGGAGAATGTTGGGGCTGACTTTCTGTCTAGGCATCCAGTCCCAGAGGCAGAGGACGAGTTTGCTAGGAGTGAACATCCAGCAGGAGACAGTCGACGCGGTCAACTCTCTTAAGAGGGGGCCTATGTCATGGAACGGCTGAGAATTCACCTAGCAATACTCCCACAAGTCCAATTCCCCTTTTTCAGTAAGTCTAGATCTAGTCGAAGGGATACAACCGAGGTATTAATGTACCCCACGCAAGGGCGATTGGTGGCCCTTGACTTCTCGACTGTTCGGGTGACGAAAGCTCAACCCAACCAGATCCGCTAACGCATGCGCAAGAACCTTCTCAGAACAAAGAGAGGCTCAGTTGAGGTTCGGCCTTGCGAGCCAGACGGTTTGTTGGGACGACTGTGTTAATTCGTAAATGGGAAAGAGGAAGCCAGTGTCTTGCTGTTTATCAAAGAAAACTGACAGAACGTCCAGTGTTGGGACGGGAGCTCCTCAATTCTGAATGCACAGTTTGTCGTAAGGTACGTGCAACATATTTAGATAAATAATGTGTGTCGCTACCGCGTTGAACCGAAGCTGGTCGACCACATGTCCCGCCCGGCGCACAAAGGTCAGTCAGGGGTGAACCTGTGGGCTTGTGTTTTAACTTAACACTGCAGGCTAGTTGAACACGATGGATTGTAGGCCTGTTTTTTCGTTACAATTGTACAAGTCAGTGAATGCGTGTTATTGCCGCTACAAGTAGTTATAGACATTTAGGACAGGCCCAATAGTGTTAGTAGTCCGAGTTCACTCCTGGGCGGCCTTAGAACTCTAACGTCGTCGACAGAAATGGAAGTTGGCGAAGGCGTTGTAGAACATAGGTCGAGTGAGGTATCAGGGAACTCGGCCCAACTAGACGAAACCCATGCGAAGGTCGCCGGATGTGTCGAAGGTCATTCGAAGGACATTGCGGGTGTCTAAGTTCGAATTCTTTGGTGTGGCGACCACTGGCTTGGCTGGACTTTCTGCTTATTCTTTATGTTATTGATTGCTTTAACGGAACACCATCTTGATAGGCAGTTGGTTCCCGAGAGGTTGACACTGGAGAAACTGGGGAATGCGACAGAGCTGGTCACGGCCAGCTGAACACCGTTCCAAATGCTCTGACCCTAACTAGGGGAGGAGGGAACGGGATGTGGACTTCCGCTACAGGGGGATTTCCCTGTATAATCTATTAAATTCCTGGATCAAAGCTCGAGCTCCGGGAAACCTGTTGTATAGTAGGTAATCATAAAATAGGACTAGGGAGAGGGGGCTACCTCCGAGGGAGGGGAATTCGGTGGTCACCGGCTCTCCTTCAGGGCCAGTCTGTCTCTAGGTACCTGTAACCTACTAACCTGGTATATTGTGTCCTTAGAAGTCTTTTTTAGGACAGAAGGATTTCGCCGACACCATGACCAGATACACAGCCCTACCTTGGGCGGGTTCGAGACGGAGGACGGGTCAGCCAGCACTTTTTATAACCCAGACCCAGTTCAGTTTTGGCAGTGGATCCTGGTCTGTGAGGCTGCCGGCCGGGTCATGGCGACACCGGCCTATACTGAGTACACATAGGTAACGTGTACCTCTGGGGGTAAGTCTGTGTCACGATATTCACACATGGTTTTATCTTTGGCAGGTTCTACTTTCTGAGAGACTTACGTGACGGGACCAGAGGAAGATGACTTGGTGAAGGCTAAATGGCTGGCTTACCTATGTGACATGAAGTGAGGCTTCTACACCACACCACGTGCCGGAAAGTCACTACGCCACAGTTCAGTCCCGTCTCAACCGCTAAATGATCTTCAGTCAGTCCACCAAGTATTATGATGGCTACACACGGGCGAGTATCGTGTCCTCTTGTCTGTGAACAGTTTTGACATTGTGACCGACTAGCCCAACGGGTCGAGAAGAACTACATTACCCTTGTTTTCAGGAGGGCCTGGTGTTCCGGGAACAGTCTACCATGTTGGAATAGGAACATTTGTGACATTCCTTACCGGGTCACGCGCTACCAGTACTGACTCTGAGTGACAGAGTCAACTTGAACTGTGCCAACTTTCTGTGCTTATAGGCCCAGTTATACCCATCCTGATCCCATTATAGACCACCATCTGTTGCCAGAACTTTGACATTGTTAAATGTGTGTTAAATGTTATGGTGGCTTCTTAGGACCGTTGTCTAGCACAGGCCTTACCCGTGAAGCTTGAAGGACAGGCCTTCAGAACTTCTACCGGGATGTTAGTCCGGAGTCATCACGTACCACTGCAACTTGGAGTCACCACATTGACGTGCTAGTCATTCCAGTTGAGACTACCCCTCGGCAGAGACATTCCACGCTACGTGTGCAGATGAGTGACCTCTTTAACCTTGTGGTATCGTACCCAGTGTACACTGATGAGTGAGATGGCCTGAGACTAATCCAGATAGCCATTTCTTCTATCTCCTGGCGGTGGCCAGGATTCTCTCATGAACATTCCCCTTGGTGATAATCCTCTTGTACATTTTATCATATAGTCATTATGTGTAGACACCAGAGTCGTGTCATCTGTTCTGGATGAGAGGTGAAAAAGGTATTGTCCAACGGTTGATAGTGAGAGAGACAGGAATCCAAGGGCTGGTGGGGGCTGTAGATTGAGATTTATGGTATTCCCAGAGTGCATCTATCCCGTTATTAAGATGTAATAGTATGCTTCCCTCACCCCAGGAAATACTACGACATTATTAGCACACAAATGGATGGACTTAGCTCAGTTCGCACACGATTACGACAGTCTCGAAGAACTGATGATCGTCGACCAGATGCGGAAGCATATGTCGAAACCGCTCAAAGAGTTCTTGGGAGAATAAGGGGCGGAAAGATTAGAGGTAGTAGCAAAAATGGCAGAACGATTCGTCGAGGTGCATGGTGAAGGTGGGAAAACCCATCCCTCCATAGGTAAAAGTCAGGACAAGACTGACAAAAAGAAACTGAAGAACTCTCATGCCAAGAAGGTAGAACCTTATGAGAAACCCCCTGACCAGAGTCCAGAGAAGTCGAAAGATGGGAGCAAGAGCCCACATAACTCTCCACCGAAACGGAAACGGAGTGAGAAGTGGTGTTCGATTTGCCAGTCACCCTCGCACAATACCAGGGACTGCAGATCGAAGGCTAAGAGCTCACGCTTTGCGGCCTGCCTAGTAGCTCCAAAGGCTGTTGCCACCGAAAAGGTCAAGGTCGTCGAAGAGACTCTGGATCAAGAGAGGCCACCTGTGGTCGAACTGATCGAAATCAACGGCCAGCAGGTTGAGTGTCTCTATGACACTGGCTTAGACGGGGAAGCCGTCATAGCCGCCAGTCTAGTGCGGCCAGACCAACTCACTGGGGAAAGCATCGAGATACAGCCGGCTATGAAGAGTGCAGTAGCCATTACGTTACCAATCGCTAACGTAGAGATTAGGTCGAGATACGTCACGGGCATCATCCCAGCCGCGGCATTACTCGATCCCCTATACCCCGTGATTCTGGGGAGTAAATATGTATTTCTAGGGGTGCCGAAGGAGCCAATCCACCTAGGCGACATACATACCTGCGCCCACACGGGGAAAGACGAGGCAAACACAACCAGCTCGAAAACCCAGCTAGGGGATTTGCGCACGGCCCAGAGCAAAGACGCGACACTACGTCCGTGCTACCAGAAGCTGCAGAAAAGTGCTGACCCACCGCAACGGGACCAGTACTATCTGAAGAATCGGCTGCTCTACCGGAGAGCCGGAAGGGGAGATGAACTGCACGGGCAGTTGGTGGTCCCGCAGGACTACCGTCTCCCAATTCTTCAGAGGGGACACACCATATCGGGTAGTAACCTATCCGGGAATGGACATATGGGTGTCAGAGCGACGCTGCAGCGAATTTCCGGTCATTATTACTGGCCACGAATGACTGGCGATGTACGCCGGTTAGTAAAGTCATGCCCAGAATGCCAGAAGGCTACACCCACAAATCGGACTAAGACTAGATTAGGTCTTAAGGTGGGAGATAGAGTATTATTGTGGGGTCCAAGCAGGACCAATATGCTCGAGGTAGGATGGCAAGGACCTTATCCCGTAGTCAGGGTAGTGTCCAAGACCAACTACGAGATCCGGATCGGGGGAATTTTGAGAATTTTCCATGCAAATCTCCTGCGAAGAAACGAGGAGAGGTCCGGTGACAAATCTCTGCACCTGTCGGCGATGTCAGTCACTAGTAACCCAGTTTGGAAGGGGTGGGTAACGTCGGATTCGGCGCGAAATAACCTGGACTCCAACCGACGACCGACTGACTGGCCCCGCTATCGAAAGAGATGGCCAGGGAAACCCGAGTCCAGAGGGTTCTGGTAAGACTATACCGTCCATCGAGGACGATATCGCAAATCTCGAGACATGTTTGTAGGGAGACATAGCGGTAGTGACGACACTGGTACCGCCGGGAAGGGAAGATCCGTCGGTATTGCACCCCGTTGCGTACCCGAGTCGGATGGTCGTCCGGCCGAACGTAATGACTCGACGGGCAAGCGCGGTTGTCGATCACTGATATGAGACGGGCTGTCCAAGTTACTGCCCAAAGTGATGGGGAGGTTGTACCTTTGAGGACACCGGCAGACCATCAACCAAAGATGGGCTTGGCCACCTCCCGTAAGCTCAAAGCGCGCTTGATGCGTTGGTCGTTGTTGCTTCAGCCCTACACCTTTACGGTGGAATACATTCCCGGTAAGGAGAATGTTGGGGCTGACTTTCTGTCTAGGCATCCAGTCCCAGAGGCAGAGGACGAGTTTGCTAGGAGTGAACATCCAGCAGGAGACAGTCGACGCGGTCAACTCTCTTAAGAGGGGGCCTATGTCATGGAACGGCTGAGAATTCACCTAGCAATACTCCCACAAATCCAATTCCCCTTTTTCAGTAAGTCTAGATCTAGTCGAAGGGATACAACCGAGGTATTAATGTACCCCACGCAAGGGCGATTGGTGGCCCTTGACTTCTCGACTGTTCGGGTGACGAAAGCTCAACCCAACCAGATCCGCTAACGCATGCGAAAGAAACTTCTCAGAACAAAGAGAGGCTCAGTTGAGATTCGGCCTTGCGAGCCAGACGGTTTGTTGGGACGACTGTGTTAATTCGTAAATGGGAAAGAGGAAGCCAGTGTCTTGCTGTTTATCAAAGAAAACTGACAGAACGTCCAGTGGTATGACGGGAGCTCCTCAATTCTGAATGCACAGTTTGTCGTAAGGTACGTTAAACATATTTAGATAAATAATGTGTTTCGCTACCGCGTTGAACCGAAGCTGTTCGACCACATGTCCCGCCCGGCGCACAAAGGTCAGTCAGGGGTGAACCTGTGGGCTTGTGTTTTAACTTAACACTGCAGGCTAGTTGAACACGATGGATTGTAGGCCTGTTTTTGCGTTACAATTGTACAAGTACGTGAATGCGTGTTATTGCCGCTACAAGTAGTTATAGACAATTAGGACAGGCCCAATAGTGTTAGTAGTCCGAGTTCACTCCTGGGCGGCCTTAGAACTCTAACGTAGTCGACACAAACGGAAGTTGGCGAAGGCGTTGTAGAACATAGGTCGAGTGAGGTATCAGGGAACTCGGCCCAACTAGACGAAACCCATGCGAAGGTCGCCGGATGTGTCGAAGGTCATTCGAAGGACATTGCGGGTGTCTAAGTTCGAATTCTTTGGTGTGGCGACCACTGGCTTGGCTGGACTTTCTGCTTACTCTTTATGTTATTGGTTGCCGTAACGGAACACCATCTTGATAGGCAGTTGGTTCCCGAGAGGTTGACACTGGAGAAATTGGGGAATGCGACAGAGCTGGTCACAGCCAGATGAACACCGTTCCAAATGCTCTGACCTTAACTAGGGGAGGAGGGAACGGGATGTGGACTTCCGCTACAGGGGGATTTCCCTGTATAATCTATTACATTCCTGGATCAGAGCTAGAGCTCCGGGAAACCTGGTGTATAGTAGGTAATCATAAAATCGAACCAGGGAGAGGGGGCTACCTCAGAGGGAGGGGAATTCGGTGGTCACCGGCTCTCCTTCAGGGCCAGTCTGTCTCTAGGTACCTGTAACCTACTAACCTGGTATATTGTGTCCTTAGAAGTCTTTTTTAGGACAGAAGGATTTCGCCGACACCATGACCAGATACACAGCCCTACCTTGGGCGGGTTCGAGACGGAGGACGGTTCAGCCAGCACTTGTTAGGACCCAGACCCAGTTCAGTTTTGGCAGTGGATCCTGGTCTGTGAGGGCCGGCCGGGTCATGGCGATACCGGCCTATGCTGAGTACACATAGGTAACGTGTACCTCTTGGGGTAAGTCTGTGTCACGATATTCACACATGGTGTTATCTTTGGCAGGTTCTACTTTCTGAGAGACTTACGTGACGGGACCAGAGGAAGATGACTTGGTGAAGGCTAAATGGCTGGCTTACCTATGTGACGTGAAGTGAGGCTTCTACACCACACCACGTGCCGGGAAGTCACTACGCCACAGTCCAGTCCCGTCTCAACCGCTAAATGATCTTCAGTCAGTCCACCCAGTATTATGATGGTTACACACGGGCGAGTATTGTGTCCTCTTGTCTGTGATCAATTTTGACATTGTGACCCACTAGCCAAAAGGGTAGAGAAGAACTACATTACCCTTTATTTCATGATGGCCTGGTGTTCCGGGAACAGTCTACCATGGAGAAATAGGGACATTTGTGACATTCCTTACCGGGTCACGCGCTACCAGTACTGACTTTGAGTGACAGAGTCAACTTGAACTGTGCCAACTTTCTGTGCTTATAGGCCCAGTTATACCCATCCTGATCCCATTAGAGACCACCATCTGTTGCCAGAACTTTGACATTGTTAAATGTGTGTTAAATGTTAGGGTGGCTTCTTAGGACCGTTGTCTAGCACAGGCCTTACCAGTGAAGTTTGAAGGACAGGCCTTCAGAACTTCTACAGGGATGTTAGTCCGGAGTCATCACGTACCACCGCAACTTGGAGTCACCACATTGACGTGCTAGTCATTCCAGTTGAGACTACCCCTCGGCAGAGACATTCCACGCTACGTGTGCAGATGAGTGACCTCTTTAACCTTGTGGTATCGTACCCAGTGTACAGTGATGAGTGAGACGGCCTGAGACTAATCCAGATAGCCATTTCTTCTATCGCCTGGCGGTGGCCAGGATTCTCTCATGAACATTCTCCGTGTTGATAATCCTCTTGTACATTATATCCTCTAGTCATTATGTGTAGACACCAGAGTCGTGTCATCTGTTCTGGATGAGAGGTGAAAAAGGTATTGTCCAGCGGTTGATAGTGAGAGAGACAGGAATCCAAGGGCTGGTGGGGTCTGTAGACTGAGATTTATTGTATTCCCAGAGTGCATCTATCCCGTTATTAAGATGTAATAGTATGCTTCCCTCACCCCAGGAAATACTACGACAGTAGGTTTGTCGAATGCCTTCATTCATGATCAATTGTTTTGAAAACTGTCCGTTGCATCGTTATGAAATTTTTCCTGCCGTCTTATATTTACCTCCACCCAAGGAATATGTCTTTGATAGGTACAAAAACAACTTAAATCATGGAAAGCGGCGACACTTCTTTGATGTACTTGTGAAAAACTAGTGATTTCTCGCTAACAAACTTGTTTTACAGTAATGCCAATGCTCCCGCCAGTTCGGATGACAAACATAAGGCGTATCCAGATTTGTATGGGAGTGGGTGCAATGTCTACTCTCCTGAGACGGCACATGATTACTTGTTTTGCACGACGAATATAGCTGTAAATGTCTCTGTAGTGGGCTTCCTTCTTAAGATCTTCAAGATGTTGGTCCTCTTTTGATTGAGGTGTTGAATCGTATGTTCGTGTGTTGTCCCCTCATTTGACAACGTGTTTCTTCTCACGTTTCTTGTTATGCCACAATATGTCATTTCCTACCTCAATATTACTCTTTTGTTGGTATTCAGTGCGTCTAGAGCTTTTTAATTTTTCAATGTCAGTTGTTTATCACCGTTGAGGGCTTACGGAATTGAAAATTCATCACTGTGGAATACAAACTGTTGCCATTAACAAGTTGTATTGTTTATGCCGATTCTGTAATGTTTAGGGCCTGCAATTCTTCTGAATATGTGGAGCAAAATATCACAGTAGGTATGCATGTGGATTAATGTCTGCGATTTGCCCAGACCCTAATCGGTGTCGGACGATTCCAGTAGGTTGATGACTGCTATCGGTTGCATAAAATTCACTCCATCCTTTCTCCAATAGTCATCTTCCTCTTTCAACACATGATCCTCACATTTTTTCCAGCAACTTTTATCAATTATTAATAGCGCGGTCTGAGTTAGTATCTTGACGTCAGACAATATGAATAGATTGATTGATTGATTGATTTAGAAACCGACATCACAGCATTCGGGTAATTCCCATAAATGCTCCGTCCCCATCCTCAGCAGTCAGCGAAGAGTTCCATCACCAATAATCCCAGTAGCAACCTGATTATATGTTCGTCTCGCCTTTCCTCTGAGAGTCGAGCCTCGGCCAGATCCCCTCGTCACTCCTCGCTGCCTCATTCTTGCCAGACAATGGTGATCCATCTGCTCCTCCGAGGTGTACACGTGCTCCTACAAGGCCGCAACCACGTCTGCCTTGTCATGCATCAATGCCGTCGGTATTAACAAGGCGGTCTATCTAGGAATAGAAGCACTGTATTCTCGAGCCAATCGCTAAATACATTGCCATTCATCTCATTATGATAATCCCTATTGGCTGTATGCTTTGATACGAACACGAGTCCAGCATTTTGTAGTAAACCATTTTGAGTACTACCAGCCTGGGCTATGGCGAAACGCTGTCCTTTACTACTGGGCACATATCGTGTTATCTTTCCGTCCACTGATTGCCATTCATTTTCACTTGTGTGGTGCGCATTGATCCAGGTTTCATCCAAATACACTATGTCATAATTTTATTTGCGCATTTCACGTAGGTATCTGCTTCTCGTGGCTCCTAAATACGGTTGCTCGCAAATGATATTTCTACCTCCCTTGTACTTTCTAAACGTGAAGCCTTATATGAAAGGACCCACATTAATGACACACCTCTGAAGATACCACTGAACACTCCCCGTTTCACTTCTTAAGGCTCTTTTCGTAAGGCCAATCCCGCGAATAACGTGAAAGTTTACTTTTGAACGCTCATGTTTCCTCGTGAAGATGTAATACTTCTAATAATGTGCACTTCATCTCTGTCCCGTAAATTATATACCGGATATAAACACACTTTAAAATCTGCTTTACAATCTCCAGAACAAACATTTTTTGTTGGGTGGACATCATGATAAGGTTATATGCTAAATCTCATCATCTTCTCTCAGCTGGTTACTGAGATATGGAATTTTATACTGGGGCAGACAAAAGTAAATGCACTATAGTAGTTTTTCTAACTGACAAATGGTGATATTTTGGTTTCTCATAAAGAGAGAGAGAGAGAGAGAGAGAGAGAGAGAGAGAGAGAGAGAGAGAGAGAGAGAGAGAGAGAGAGAGAGAGAGAGAGAGAGAGAGAGAGAGAGAGAGAGAGATCATTCTTTGGTGGTGTGATGAGAAGAATGGCATTGGAAAACATTGTGTCGACTGGAAAGGTCAGCCGGATAAGAAGCAGAAGCTGACGGAGATAAATAGTGCTGGTTGGACTGAGACGGTGGCATGAATGAATATCATCAGCAGAGTTCTGAGACGGTGGCATGAATGAATATCATCAGCAGAGTTAATCCAGAAGCGAGATCTGCGAAGAGACACGATCACCTACGACAGTTTGCAAGGCACATGATGATAATGGTCCTTGGATATTGTGAGTTCGTGGAGCCATGCCATGCCTATGTAACAAAGAACCGCAAGTGGTGACGTAGATTGTTGTGTAATCGCATTCCAGCCACAGTGTTCCTGGGTTCAATTCTAGCATGTCGACCCAGCCTCACATATCGATCCAGCCTCACATGTCGACCCAGCCTCACATATCGACCCAGCCTCACATATCGATCCAGCCTCACATGTCGACCCAGCCTCACATGTCCACCCAGCCTCACATGTCCACCCATTCTCACATGTCCACACAGCCTCACATGTCCACCCATTCTCACATGTCCATCCAGCCTCACATGTCCACCCAGCCTCACATTTCCACCCTTTCTAACATGTCCATCCAGCCTCACATGTCGACCAAGCTTCACATATCGACCCAGCCTCACATATCGACCCAGCCTCACATATCGACCCAACCTCACATATCGACCCAGCCTAGCATATTGACTCAGCCTAAAATGGACAACAGGCAAGTACAGGCGGCCTGTGTGGTACTGACAACATGACTCCTGGGGTGACAATCTGTCTTCAGAAATATAGGTCAGGCAACACAGGTTCATGCGCCTCGATGCGTGTATAGGGGTCCTGTATCTTTACCTCGTTACTGGCTTCATTAGTACAATATGTAATGCAATGATTTATTTATACAGTATATAATGTAATGATTTATCTATACGGTATATACTGCAATGATTTATTTATTCAGTATATAATGTAATGAATTATGTATGCAGTATGTAATGAAATGATTTATCTATACCAGTGTTTCCCAACGAGGGGCCCACGCCCCACGGGGGGGGGGGGGGGGGGGGGGGGGGGGGGGGGGGGGGGGGGGGGGGGGCAATTTGATTGTTTATGGGGAGGGGGGCAGTTCGAAAATGGACACGTCCAGAGTTTAAGTTATGGAGACTCTCGGTCGCTACTCGAGCTGGATAAACGTCCAGTATAAGTAACTTTTGTCCGCCATGTTAGTAGCCGTGATTTCAGTGTTAGACGTTAGAGTTGAACAACTGGTTATACTGGGCCGGAACTAAGCATTTCGCGTTATTTGTTCTGAATGGCGCGAAATGCTTAGTGCCGGGATTTCATTTTCTGCAGTGTTTCGCAGTAACGCTCAGCATTCACCGTTGGTGTTAATTTGAAATAAGTGTCCGTTAAATTGTTGTAAAAGTCTCGTTGTTAAAAAAAAATACATTTTATAAATATAAGTGATATATAAATGGTATGTAAATTCAACTGGTAATTTTTATTAATTTCAGTTTTATAAGCATCATTTCCCAGAAAGATTTGTCAAATGAAAAAGTATGCTTTTTTTTTTTTTTTGCGGTGGGGTAAATATGCCATACATATTTAAATATGCATTTTAGTTACATTTACTTAAGTTCATATTATGTTTTGGTAGTTTTTAATTGATCTTTTATTTATTTATTTCAGCCCATAGTGAAATGAGTGGTGCAAGCAAGAAAAAAAATGTGTCAGTATTCGGAGAAATATTTAAAACTTGGTTTCATACCCGCTGTCCACGATGAACGGTCACTTTTTTGTCTGTTATGCCAACAATGATTGACCAACGAATTAATTAAACGAGGTCGTCTTGATGCACAATTGAAGGCGAAACATAATGCTCGAATTAATTCATATTTGAATTACTTTCAAACTTTAAAGAAAAATCTTGAACAATGAGTAACATTAAAGTCGCTATTTACTGCTCATAATGCAACTATCAATCGTACTCTTGAGGCTAGTTATCGTATTTCATTACTCATTGTTAAATGTGGGAAAAGTCATACTATAGGGGCGAATTTAATCAAATCATCGATATCAGAATTTCTTAAAACGGTTCTGGAAAAAGATGACAAAGATATTAAAGCTATGCCACTAAGTAATAATATTGTTAGCAGAAGAATAGGCGAAATTAGTGAGGCTTGTTTGAAAGCTGAAAACAAGAAAATTCTCGGTGCAAATGGATAAATCAACTTTTAGAGACAGTGAGGCCGTACTTATAACGTACGTAACATACATTGATAAAGATGATTTTTCTGAAGAAATGTTGATCTATAAATCATTAGAAAGCACCAATACCCCCAAAGATAAATATATAGTAAGCTAAAAAATTTTACTTAGATGTCAATAATATACCAATGAAAAATATGTATCTTGTGCTGCAAAGGGTTCTCCTAATATGATGGGGAAGTATAATGGTTGCTTAAAATTGATGAAAGATGAGAATTCAGAAATGCTTCTTGTGCATTGTGTTATTCACAGGGAAAACCTGGTAGCTAAAAACATTTCGCCTGTTCTAAATGAAGCACTAAATTTAGTTATAAAGTGTATCAATGCCGTTAAAGCTAGTGCCAAATGTGAACGACTCTTCAAGTTATTTTGTGAAGAACAAAATGAAGACCATGTGAGACTTATACTTCACACTGAAGTAAGATGGCTGTCGAAAGCGAACTGCTTGAAAAGATTTATGGAACTATTTGATACTCTTAGTGATTATTTAAGCGACAAACCTGAAATGAAAAATCTGTTAACGGTCGATGGTAAGGCATTTGTGAGTTATTTAGCGAATATCTTTGAAAAACTAAATATATTAAATAAACAACTTCAAAGAACAAATAAAACTCTTGCCAATGCAAAAGCGAAGATGTTTGGTTTCATTACCTTTATTGAATTATGTCAGACATATGTTTACAACAAAAATTTTGAAACATTTCATTGGCTTCAAAAATGTGAAGTGACTGAAACTGTTATATATGTTACTGTCGATCATCTGAAAATTTTATCGGCTGATTTAATAGAAAGATTTTCCGATTTGAAACACATTTATTTCCCAACTTGGATGATGCAGCCAATGTTAGTGGATTTGTCTGATATTTGAAATATGCAGTATCAAGAAGAACTCGCAGAAATGCAAAATGATGAGTCAGTTAAAACTTTGTTAGGAAACCAAAATCAAATATCCAAATGCAACCAAATGTGCAAGAGAACTATTGTTACCGTTTCCATCTTCATATTTAGCTGAATGCGGATTTAATGCCATAAATGATTTGCTGGTAAAAAAAAAACATCGGCTGGATATAACAAAACAAGGAGACTTGAGACTGAAGTTAACCAAATCCGAACCTGACATAAAATCTCTTTGCAGTAAGCATCAAGCGCAAGGTTCTCACTAAATTTAAATAATAAATAATTACTAATAATTAAAATAATATAGAAAAATCTTTCATTAAAATTATTTTGCACTTGAATTTCAGTTCTTCATTATATGTTTTGAAAATTTACTTACTGTGTTTGCTCAATAATTTCCAAGTGATTTCTTCTTAAAACATATCATTCAAGTTTCTTTAGTGAACATTTCAATTTTTGAATATTAAAAATTATGTATATGTTTAGGGGCAGGGCATAAGAATTTTAGAAAGGCTTAGGAGGGGCATAGCAGAAAAAAGGTTGGGAAACACTGATCTATATAGTATTTAATGCAATGATTTATCTATACAGTATTTAATGCAATGTTGCATATATATATATATATATATATATATATATATATATATATATATATATAATATATATATAATATATATATAGATATATATATATATAATAATTATACGATTTATCAATATAATATTTAATGCAATGATTTGCCTATATAGTATATCATGCAATGATTTGCCTATATAGTATATCATGCAATGATATACGTATACAACATTTAATGCAATGATATATCTATACAGCATTAAACGCAATGATTTATCAATACAGTATATAACAGAATGATTTATCAATACAATATTTAATGCAATGATTTATGTATACAGTATATAATGTAATGATTTATCTATACCGCATTGAATGTAATGATTTATCTGTACATCATTTAATTCAATTATTTATCTATACAATAGTTAATGCAATGATTTATCAATACGGTGTATAATGCAATGATTTATTTATGCGGTATATAATGCAATGATTTATGAATACATTATCTAACGTATATTTATCTATACAGTATTTAATACAATTATATATATATATATATATATATATATATATATATATATATATATATATATATATATATATATATATATATATATATATATATATATATTAAATGTAATTATTTATCTATACATTATTTAATTCAAGTATTCATCTATAGCAACTGCTAGAAAACATCATAGCCATGTACCACTCGAGCCAAAGTGCAGTAAGAACACAAGAAGGTATATCAGATATGTTCACAGTCAATACAGGAGTGAGACAGGGATGTGTGCTCTCTCCCATGCTATTCAATATCTACATGGACAGAATATCCAAAAAAGCAAGTCTCGACAGAACAGATTCAGAAAATTTAGAACTCCTTACTCCAGATGAAACAACTGACCCACAGGGAATACATGAACTTCTATTTGCAGACGATCAGTGCCTGTTTTACAGCGATGAGGGCAGACTACAAAATCATATTACTAGTCTGAATTCAACCTGCAGCAGATACAATATGAGTATAAACACAGCCAAAACCGAAGTAATGCAAGTTAGCAGATCGCCAGTCCCACAAAGTATGCATATAAATAACACAACACTGAAACAAGTTAAAGAATTCAAATACCTTGGAAGTATGATCACAGAAGATGGCAGATTGGACAAAGAAATTGAAATCAGATGTCAAAAAGCTAGTGCACTTACATATCAACTATCACCCTTACTGAAACATCCAAACATACCCATGTCCGCAAAACGACAGATAATAAACAGCATATTCACACCAACCCAATGCTACCAATCCCAAACCTGGACTTCATCCAAATTACACCTTCGCAAAATCAACACCTGCGAAATGATATGCCTGAGGAGATGTGCCAACTTAACATTCCGAGATCGAGTAAGAAATGCTACTATCAGACAGACTGTGGGATCAACACATTGTGCCACATTTATTGAAAGACAGAAGATCAAGTGGTTTGGCCATGTCGTTAGAATGCAACATCAGCAACTACCATCACTGGCCTTACATCAAAGTCATCTGCGACGAGACCACGCGGACGTCCAAGAAGAAAAGGGATTGACGACATCAGAGACATTGTACAACCACACGGAATGACACTATCCAGTGCCGCCCACCTGGCGCTGGAACGCAAATTATTCCTCCCCACGACGCTTGACGGCAGAAGTGGAAGAAGATGATGATGATGATGATGGTGATGATGATGATGATGATGATTTATCTATAAAGGATTTAATTCAATTATTTATCTATACAATATATATATATATATATATATATATATATATATATATATATATATATATATATATATATATATATATATATATATATATATATATAATTATTGTAGGAAACAACTTGTTTAAGCAACACCCTAGAAGATTATGGACATGGAGGAGTCCTGATAGCAGGATCAGAAACCAGATTGACTACATTCTGACTAGCAGAAGATTTAGAAACGCATTAACAATAGCAAAAACAGTTCCCAGTGTTGATTGTTATAGTGACCACAGACACAATTAGTATAATGAGTCACATCACAAAGATTTTCCTACGAATTATCTTGCAAAGAGTGAGGAAGAAAATATCTCCGGTGTGTCGTATTGTACACGTTTGTGTGTAGTTTATTTTATTTTATTTTATTTCATTATTCATTTTATTTATTTATTGAGTGCTTCTGATTTCGGATTTTCACCTGTATTTCGCGATACGATGGATCTCCTTGTAAGGTAAGTGCAATGTTGTTGATGTTTAGTACGTTTCTTCTCGCAGGAGTTTAATATACCTATTTGTTTCCAATTCATAGAATTAATAGAACAACACTCAGTAAAACTCACTTGATTGCACACATGGTAGATGTACTCACAGAATTAGACTAACTAGAATTATTAGAACAACACTCACTAGTAGATGTACTCACAGAATTAGACTAACTAGAATTATTAGAACAACACTCACTAGTAGATGTACTCACAGAATTAGACTAACTAGAATTAATAGAACAAAACAACACTCAGTAAAACTCACTTGATTGCACACATGGTATAGATGTACTCACAGAATTAGACTAACTAGAATTATTAGAACAACACTCACTAGTAGATGTACTCACAGAATTAGACTAACTAGAATTAATAGAACAAAACAACACTCAGTAAAACTCACTTGATTGCACACATGGTAGATGTACTCACAGAATTAGACTAACTAGAATTATTAGAACAAAACAACACTCAGTAAAACTCACTTGATTGCACACATGGTATAGATGTACTCACAGAATTAGACTAACTAGAATTAATAGAACAAAACAACACTCAGTAAAACTCACTTGATTGCACACATGGTATAGATGTACTCACAGAATTAGACTAACTAGAATTATTAGAACAACACTCACTAGTAGATGTACTCACAGAATTAGACTAACTAGAATTAATAGAACAAAACAACACTCAGTAAAAACTCACTTGATTGCACACATGGTAGATGTACTCACAGAATTAGACTAACTAGAATTATTAGAACAACACTCACTAGTAGATGTACTCACAGAATTAGACTAACTAGAATTATTAGAACAACACTCACTAGTAGATGTACTCACAGAATTAGACTAACTAGAATTAATAGAACAACACTCACTAGTAGATGTACTCACAGAATTAGACTAACTAGAATTAATAGAACAACACTCACTAGTAGATGTACTCACAGAATTAGACTAACTAGAATTAATAGAACAACACTCACTAGTAGATGTACTCACAGAATTAGACTAACTAGAATTAATAGAACAACACTCAATAGTAGATGTACTCACAGAATTAGACTAACTAGAATTAATAGAACAACACTCACTAGTAGATGTACTCACAGAAATTAGACTAACTAGAATTAATAGAACAACAGTCAGTAAAACTCACTTTACTGCACACATGGTAGAATTACTCACAGAATTAGACTAACTAGAATTAATAGAACAACAGTCAGTAAAACTCACTTTACTGCACACATGGTAGATGTACTCACAGAATTAGACTAACTAGAATTAATAGAACAACACTCAGTAAAACTCACTTGATTGCACACATGGTAGATGTACTCACAGAATTAGACTAACTAGAATTAATAGAACAACACTCAGTAAAACTCACTTGATTGCACACATGGTAGATGTACTCACAGAATTAGACTAACTAGAATTAATAGAACAAAACAACACTCAGTAAAACTCACTTTACTGCACACATGGTAGATGTACTCACAGAATTAGACTAACTAGAATTAATAGAACAAAACAACACT
Source organism: Cepaea nemoralis (assembly GCA_014155875.1). Taxonomy (NCBI): domain Eukaryota; kingdom Metazoa; phylum Mollusca; class Gastropoda; order Stylommatophora; family Helicidae; genus Cepaea; species Cepaea nemoralis. Next base: position 322,902 of record JACEFZ010026208.1, read on the forward strand.
CAGTAAAACTCACTTGATTGCACACATGGTAGATGTACTCACAGAATTAGACTAACTAGAATTATTAGAACAACACTCACTAGTAGATGTACTCACAGAATTAGACTAACTAGAATTAATAGAACAAAACAACACTCAGTAAAACTCACTTGATTGCACACATGGTAGATGTACTCACAGAATTAGACTAACTAGAATTATTAGAACAACACTCACTAGTAGATGTACTCACAGAATTAGACTAACTAGAATTATTAGAACAACACTCACTAGTAGATGTACTCACAGAATTAGACTAACTAGAATTAATAGAACAACACTCACTAGTAGATGTACTCACAGAATTAGACTAACTAGAATTAATAGAACAACACTCACTAGTAGATGTACTCACAGAATTAGACTAACTAGAATTAATAGAACAACACTCACTAGTAGATGTACTCACAGAATTAGACTAACTAGAATTAATAGAACAACACTCACTAGTAGATGTACTCACAGAATTAGACTAACTAGAATTAATAGAACAACACTCAGTAAAACTCACTTGACTGCACACATGGTAGATGTACTCACAGAATTAGAATGTGAATGTCATAACTCACTTGTTGAAAACTAAGAACCTGGTCAATACTTGACGCTAACGTTGTCTGTGAAAGGCTAAGAATACGCCTTCTCACAATATCAAGGCGGTTATAAGCTGGTGTTAGTGGTTAACAACAATGCTAAATCATACTCAACTCTTTCACGGCGTGAAAGATTTGATGCCATAAATCAGGGGTCACCAAACTACGGCCCGCGGGCCGGATCCGGCCCGCGACGTCATTTCATCCGGTCCCGCCGACGGTACTCGAACTTGCTTGATATAACGTATGAAACACGAGACGTTGTGATACAATTTAAATGTAAATATTATGTTTAGAATAATAGGAGATCTTCACACGTGCGGAGATCTCCTGGATGCTCTAGGCTGTTTATTTATGCGGACCTATTTATATATTTTGCAAACCTTATTATAAGATATATTCTATTACCAAATGAAGCCTCCTGCGGCGGCTCTACAAGAGTATGGAGTAGCATATTCCATGATACCCTGGTAACAAATGCATAAGATGCTTGGATGTTGTGTTGGCGTGCCTATAAGAGCCCAGTCAAGCCATGTTCCCGCCTCTTTGGCCTTGAGAACAACTCTGGCCGAAAAGATGCTGATGTCTAATTTTCAGCAGAGGGTTTGAACTCATCCCTCTGAGCCACTACCCAGCAGATGGGCGAAAGTGCCCCAGGCACGGCCGAGCGTGGCCACTGTTTTCCCACACCGCAGATGAGAGGGCAGACAGGCCCTGTGAAGATCCAAAAGATCCAAGATGATCTTGATTGTGGATTGACGATTATCTGCTGCGGGGTGAGTTTTGAATGAACCTTCATAGTATAAATAGGAACATAGGAATAGAATAGCTATGTCGTGCCCGAGAACAATAATGGAGGGGTATATGCCTGGGAAGAGAGGAAGAGGAAGGCCAAAGAGAAGATGGGTGCAGGATGTGGCGGATGATCTCCAGATGGGTGTATCTGAAGCGGGACATCTTGCTTATGATCGAGAGGTTTTCCGGAAGGTTGTTATGGGAGCGAGGTTCTGCAAAGGACATGCTACTGAATGAATGACCTTTGTTCCATGTTGTTGTCTGATAATTGTTGGTGTTGTGTATCAGGTCTACAAGGTGTGGACTGCGCCTGGCCCTGCAGTCAGCAGGGTTAGGATCGGCTAGCCTCTCCCAAAGTGAAGGTGAAAAGTGAAAATTAGTAGCCTGCCGATGACCCGCATACTACACAAGTCAACCCCACCTCAACGTGATGCAGACTGGGAGTCCATGACCGCGAGGTCATGAGCTAACGGGGATATGGCTCGTCATAGGGGATGGACTCCCTATGGTCAGATTTTTGTCCTAAACCTGCGATTGGCCCAGCAAACCGGCAGGGGATCTTCATACTGCTCGTAGAAAAACTAAGAAGTATAAACGGACTGCACCTCGACACTGCAAGGTATAAGAGGAACATTATGAGATGAGATGAGATGTGTATCAGACTACAGTTACAGTGCTGTGATGGAAGATCACTGGTACTATGTTGGATGACTACCCATGCTGTGATGGAAGATCACTGGTACTGTGAAGGATGATCATGTGTATGTTTATTTATGGGGATGCCTATTTTGTTATTGCATCTAATCATGAATTTTATTTATTTGTGCATTGACATTATTAATCAGATGTTGTATCTTTTCAATAACAGTATTCTGATTCCCTGTACACGGACCTGAATTTCTTCTGAAATTTCTAAATCTTTTCTTTTCTTGTTAGCCGTAGAAATAGAATGAAATTCTCTGTCTTCTTTTTCCTCTCTTCTTCTACGGCCCATGAGCAGTCGGTGCTGTGCCATTATCTCCATCATCTCTGTGCGGTTACACAAAGGTACCTATAAACTGTATTTGTACCTTTGATGAGCCGCAGCTTCATCAGTGACCCATAGTCCTCTGCTTTTCTTCTGTTTCAATGGGATTTTAATAATGTTTCTAATTTAATGTCTTTCTTCTTCTTCATTTTCAGATTCCGTGTACTTCACACTTAATTATGGCTACTAGGAAAGCAAAAGTGAACGCCGAGTGCCGATTGTTCAATGAAGAATGGGGAGTAAAGTACTTCTTTATGAAAACCATTGGCACCTTGCCGTCTTGACAGACGATGGTTTGTGCTCTAAAAAGGCATAATAACTTTTAACTATGGCGGTAGCGAGTGTGACTGATAAGGCCAATTTGCGCTGTAAATGTCCGTTCACAGTGGGTGCATGTGAACACGTGGTCATTTCCACCATCATGCACCATCTTACGTCTCAAACGCTTGGTGTGTGACTTTTCTGCAATAATTTTCTCCTTTGACTTTATTCCATATCTGATATTTGCCCTCCATGCAACACGTTCAGCGGCGACTTGCTCCCAATGTATCAATCATGTCCCGCTTACACACATCTTTGTATCGTAGTAGAGGCCGACCCTGAGATCTCTTACCCATCTGTAATTCACCAAAAAAGATATCCTTTGGTGTTCTACCATCATCCATCCTCCTAACATGTCCTATCCATCTAAGTCTTTTTATTTAAACTAAACTTTATGAAAACAAAAGGCCAGAAAACCAGTTGCGTAATATGCAGCGAAAATGTTGCCGCTTTGAAAGAGTACAATCTTCGCCGTCACTACGAAACAAAACATCTATCAACATATTAAAAGTTTTCTGGAAAGTTACGCTCTGGGAAATATGAGTTCATTAAACGTGGTTTCGATACACAAAGAAATCTCTTCACGAGAAAATTTGCTGAAAATGAATCTGTCACTCGTACTTCAAAACTTTGCATAAGATGGCAGAACGAGGAAAGCCGCTTACTGATGACAACTTCATCAGAGTGTATGATCGAAGCAGCAAATGACTTGTGTCCTGAGAAAGCCGATTTGTTTGGAACTATCAGCCTTTCGGCAAGTTCAATTGTGCGAAGAACAGAAGAACTTGGAGAGAACAAAGTGCTACAGATACGCGAGAAAGCTAGGATCTTGTTGTGGTATTCTCTGGCGCTGGATAAGTCTACTGACCTCTCGAATACGTCACAACTTCTTGTGTTTATTCGTGGTGTTAATTTGGACTTTCAGATAACGGAAGAGTTGGCGTCCGTTTGCAGAATGCATGGAACAACAACAGGGAAAGACATTTTCGTGGAAGTGCAAACAATTTTGCAAGACTATAACCTTCAGCGGAATCAGCTTCGAGGTGTTACAGTTGATGGTGGAAAAAAATACATGGCTGGCGTGAGGAAGAGTCTGGTGGGGCAGATCAGGACTCAGTTGGAAGATTTGCAAATTCTGGGCGCTCTGTTCATACACTGCATCATACATCAGCAAGTACTCTGTGGGAAGAGTTAGATATTTATTGTGTACTGAAACCAGTCGTTTCTGCTGTGAACTTCATTCGGGAACATGCATTCAATCACCGTCAGTTCCAGGCTTTTCTTGAATAAATTTATTCTGAATTCTATGACTTGCCTTATCACACATAAGTCAGGTGGCTCAGCTGCGGTGAAGTCCTGCTTCGTTTTTACAAGCTCCGAAACTAAATAGATATTTTCCTCACTGAAAAAGATAGAGCTGATTCACATCTGTCAGATCCTACCTGGCTGTCAAGGTTGTCATTTTTGGTCGACATGAATGAACTGAACTTGAAACTTCAGGAAAAGATTTACCTCGTCTGTGATCTCTACAGAACCATCAAAGGATCTCGGAGAAAGCTGTCATTATTGGAAGCACAACTGGAAGGAGAAAACCTTTCTCATTTTCACTGTTTCAAAGAGTTTGGAGAGATTTTCAGATCTTGACAGAATTGAGAGTGACATTCTTCTGTTCCAGAAACCGTTTGATTGTAATCTTGATGATGTGCCATTTGAACTACAGTTGGAGCTCATTGATTTGCAAGCAAATGACTTGTTGAAAGAGAAGCACAGAGAATGAAAACTTGTTGAATTGTACCGATGCTTACCTTATGCTGAGTTTCCGAAACTGAAGAAATTTGCCGCTGGTATGGCACCAGTGTTTGGAACAAGTTATGTCTGTGAGCAAACATTTTCAAAAATGAAGTCTGTGAAGTCACCACATCGAACGAGATTGACTGATGAACATTTGAAAGCAATTCTCTTGATTGGATGCAGCAATTCCAAACCAAACATTGATGGTATTTTGAAAGCCACATGCCAGTTCCACAAATCTCCCTAACATTTTTTGCTGCTTACTTTGTGAGATTCGGATATGTAAATAAATGTGTTGGTTGTCTTTGTTTTTTGTTTTTTTTTGGTGAGCATTGCACGCCCTTCCCATGATTAACTTAGGTTTTCGTCTTTTTTCCCAGAGCTTTCGTTCTAGCTTGCAATTATTGTTAAAGTTAGTTGTATATCCTTTACAGGACGTTTGCAGTCAACACCTACATTGTTTGCTTGTGTTGATGTCTTGGCAAGTTTACGTTTAGTAGTTTACTATTGCTTTCTGAACGACCGGTACACATAACATAGCACAAAAACAAGCGCAACGTTGTCTGCTGCCAAATTGCGCGCAGCTGTGTTTCGAACTCGGGTATACAGGATTACGAACCGCGTCCGTAAGGCCTTCGCCACGAAGGCGGCGCAAGTATTGTACAGAATGACTATCCGGCACGCGCTCGTCATTTTCTCAGCTAATCCGGCCCGCCTTGGAAAAGTTTGGTGACCCCTGCCATAAATGTACAACTAGCACAAATGGAAAGAAGAAACCCAATTAAGTCACTAAGAATGCATTAAAACATTGGCCGCAAGATATTGAAGCTTCGGACTTTAAGTGTTAACACGAGCAATTAAGTTAATTGCGTTGGGGTATTAGCACTTTAATACCTTGTATAGTATCATAAACCAGAAAAACACACATCTAAATCGATCAGAACAAGATAAATTAAATAATATTCCAGATGTTACCCAGCCTCATTCGTTAGGTCACAAAAAATGGTGTTATAATCGTACACTCATCTCCAGCCAATAACAAGCTTCCTACATTAGGCCAGTGAGTTAAAAGACTTGTGTTGATGTCGTCAGGTCCATAGAGTGTCATATTTTGAAGACTCAAAGACCCGCCTCTTTTTGAGTGATATTCAGTTGAGTTGAGTTAAGAACCGACATTACTACACTCAGGACATCGCCATACGCGCTCCGTCCCCTCGTTCAACAGCCAGTGAAGAGTCATACTACTAATCGTTCGCACCGCTATCTAATTAAAAGTTCTCCTGGTCTTTCCTCTCAGTTTTGAGATTCTTCCAGAACCCCTGCCGATCACACGCAATCTCATTCTTTCCACATTTGGGTTCTTAATCTGTTCCTCCGCCTTCTCCATATGATCCCACAAGCACACGACCACCTCCCACTTGTCCATAGGAAAAATACTACCAAGAGGTGCATTCCCTGCTAGCCTATCAGCCTGTTCATTCCCCCGTACAACCGCGAGGCCAGGGCAAAATATACATACAATTCTCACAATTTGTGACCTCTGAAGCGACGAGAGCCATTCCACACGAAACATTCCTTTCTCCACCTTGCTAAGCATACTCTTGGAATCCGTAATGAATACAATGTGTATTGCAGTAGTCTTCTCCAGCCATACTGCCTCCATCTCCATTCTCATGCTGGATGTCATAGTCTCTTATTGATTATGTGGTTGTTTCGGGATTTGAAATTTAAATATTGAGCACAACCCACTACTGGCAACGCCGATCGCATTCCGGTATGAACCTAAGGCCTATCCACGTCAATATGGAAGCACTATACTCGAGTTTCGCCCTTGTTTGAGCTCGTCAGTAGTATGCGATCGGCGTTGCCATTAGTGGGTTGTGTTCAATATTTAAATTTCAAATCCCGAAACAACCACATAATCAATTTATTATTGCTCACTGGATTTAGGAGGCCTGGTGTTCCTTGCCATTGAGAAGTCCTGATCGTTCAGGTCCCATCGATTGACGGACGTCGGTCGCGGCGATTGGGCAATCTTGAGCATAGCCTACGATGGGTAGCGTTGTGGTGTTCTGTTGTGATAATTTGGTGTGTCCAGTGTGTGCCGCGTGGTTACACACCCGCTTCACACGCGTGATCCGGGACTGTTTCCGGATCCGGTCAGGGATATGCACTACTGACGAGCTCAAACAAGGGCGAAACTCGAGTATAGTGCTTCCATATTGACGTGGATAGGCCTTAGGTTCATACCGGAATGCGATCGGCGTTGCCAGTAATAGTCTCTTATGCCAGACTCTCCTGTTTCAAGACTCGCCCATTAGCCTTTGCAATAAAGCCCCAGCCACTACGTCTGTTTCTCACCACTGACCCATCGGTGTAGATGACTATGTCACCATGATGTGTGTTGCTCTGGATCAGCTGTTGCACTTCAAACTCTGTGCGGCCCGCTGCCCATTCTCTGCACTCACGACCCAGTGTTATTATTACATTGTGCCAGTCCATCATGTCTTCCGGAACTTCAACCCACTCTCTTTCACGATTAATGGTCTCTAGATCACAAACCTGACTTATAGATATTTTCGCCTGTGCCATCAAGGACCTACCTCGTCTTAGTCTATCACCCTTGACCATATCCATTGCTGCATGCAGCGGGTGATCCATTGCTGCATGCAGGGGATGATCCCTATCTCCAGCAACTCTCAGATACCATTTGGCCTCAAGGACCCTATGCCTATCCGCAATTGTTGGTAGCGCCACGATATGCTTCATGCATATAATTGGTGTGTCCTTTTTGCAGCTCAAAATCACACGCATGGCCGAATTTGATATGCGCTATAACCTTTCAAGCCAGCTCTTCGATGCTGTCAGCAGCCTCATACCATTCTAAATGGCAGAAATTATTAACAGTTTTCTTTATAAAACCTAGATTACATATTCATGCACATTGTCGCACAGAATGCACATTTAATCTTCCGATGTAAACAACTGAAAGGGTCATACATACATCGTGCCTTTCACTTCAAAATTTGCTTCATTTACGAAAGAAAGTTATTCATGTTTAATTTAAATGTTGTTTCCTTTGCATTTACTCCTCTGTAAGTGTAGCAATGAGAATTGTGTACTTTAATTAACTTTAGCGTTTACAATGAAAATAAAACAAACTGTTTCTGAATAAAACTTCCATATCGTTGTGGTGATATTACTTAAGTGTGATTCTGTCTAGTTTGTTTACAGAACTCGTGTTATGTTCAGAAATAACGTCATTGCAGCTCAAAGGCAGATTATATAGCTTTACTGATATCGTATCAACGTGAACCAACACACTTGTGTGTATGTATTTTATCAGTGTGTATTAACTGTTTGTGTGCTGGTGAATGCTATAGAATCAATGTCCATTTTGTCACTTGTAATTGTGGTCTTGTAAAGCTTATCAATTCCACTTCTCGCCTTCGTATATTTACTCCTGTTATATTGTCGTGAACAACGCCATCTACTGCTAATCCGGCAAAGAATGTGTGTCTGGAGGTTCATAGCGAAAACTAATGGCCAGTTTGCAGTCCAGGAGAGCCTGGCATATGATACCCAAACATCTAGTCTGAGAATGCAGTTGGAGGCAGTCACCGACGGCTACAGAAAAGCAGCACACATGTCATGGTCTTACTTAAACATAACTCTGGCTCGAATTTCAGGACAGAGTTGAAACAATGTGCATGCGTTCAATAACTGTACTCACACGCAAGGCAATTATAATTAGCAACTCGTTTATTAAACAACAGTATTCACGTGTGCACATTCACACGGGTTGCGCTTTCGGCAACACACAATTGTTACCAAAGCTTATAATCGTTCATTGTATAATACAAAGTATAATAACATATCACAGATCTCACATTGCCTCTCAACGCACACTTTCCAACTCAGGCATAGCTCGCTCTATAACTGAATCGCACCGTCAATCCTACTATCATATCAGAACGCTCACTAAACACAACCACTGCCCTATCTATGTCCGTCCCGAAGTCCTAAACCCGTCTGACTCCACACAGGTGCGTTTTGCCAGTTCATGGTTGCTCACAGTCCCTGAGTCCCGTGGCGCTCGATGTGGTGCGGTGATCACGGGGCCTTCACCTGTGTAGGTCTCCCGGACACTGCGACCGTGATCCTGACCTGTATGCAGGACGCCTGGCCATCTGCCCTGCTATCCTGCACTGACCTGTCTCCTGTCTATCACTGGCTATTCAGTGCATTGAGTCTCTGACAGCACATATTTCGTAACTGTTACGGACTCACGGATCAAGCTGAATAGAGTGAAGAAACTCAAGCTTTGTGCACAGTGGTATGCCTCAATTTAAAAAAAAAAATCAACGATAGGGAACATCTATTATATCTTTTCCGTTTAGAAACAGGCAGTCGGACATATTGGTGTGCTCTGTGCTATTTGGCGGAGCACGATAAGGTTAATGTTGTCAGGGTCCTTGGAAGAACAGATACACCATCATTTTCTGAATAGAATGGTGCCGCAGGAATTAACCAGTGGATCTGGTCAACACTCAATTCTACGACGAAAAGCCAGACGGACACACAATGGTATTGATACTTGCACCATTAGTATTGGGACGATTCGCTGTATTTGTTAGGGTACTGGCGACTATTTTATTAAAGTTTGCAGGCGTCATTCTTGATTAATATACATAGGCCAGTGTTGTGCAAACAAAAGGACATGATAGTCAGCCTAAAACTACCAAGGCAGGCAATTGAAATTACTGTGAGAACATGTGTATATTTCAGCCTGAAGGATTTATCTAGTTGTTTTACTTTATGTAGTGTCATTTCTATTGTATATACCTGACGAGATGCAGCGAAATATGCCAGGCAATAAATCGTGCAATCTGTTGTTTGTGTCTTCGTTATTCAAATTCAAAATATCCACCTGGATGAGAATTTGAACACATTTATTGATATTCACAGCAGTAATTGTAAGATTATTGGGTATATGGTGCTAGAGCCAAATGTGTGTATACCAACTGGTACTTTTTGGGTGATGTAGTATCGTGCCAGAAGCTTCCTCTTCCCAACACATTTCCTGGTACAGAATGGGCAGCGGGCCGCACGGGGTTTGAGGTTCAACAACTGATCCAAAGTAATACACACCAAGGTGACATAGTGATCTATACTGATGGGTCAGTGGAGCGAAACAGGCGGAGTGGTTGGGGTTTTATTGCGAATGCTAATGGACGACTCTTGAAGAGACTGGAAACAATTAGGTATATTTTGCTCCTGCGAAAAGAAGATATATACTAAACACAGACACAATGCACATTCACATACCTTACAAGTTAAGAAAGGGGACTGCGTGGTCTCGAGGTATGGTGTCCGCCTCGAGTACTGGAGTTCCCGGGTTCATTCCCCGGTGAGGACCGGGATTTTTTTTTTCACATGGACTTCTAGTAATAAAATTTCCCCTGGTCTCTGGGTAGTGAGATCGGATGCCCGTGTGTATCGCTGAGCACGTAAAAAATCCCTTGGCAGTTGGAAATCGAAAAAGAGTAGCCTAACGGCCCTGCCCGGGCAAAATTATTAAAAATCTACGCAAAGTATTTCAGGATCCTCGCCGGTGCTACGGACTTCGTGCACTGAGCTGAGTTGCTTCAGACTCCGGTTTGAGTTAGGAGGAGAACGGAGCACTTATGGGTTACACCCGTGTGCCGTGATGTTGATCCATCGACTAAACTAAACTAAACTAAACAATTTAATAGAATCCATCGTCAGAAGTAATCAAATGTTTGGATAAGTCACACTTTGTTTTTCACCTGTGTACGGTGGATTTTCTTAACTTGTAAGGTATGTGCATTGTGTCTGTGTTTAGTATGTCTCTTCTTTTCGCCGGAGCAAAATATACCTAATTGTTTCCAGTTCATGTTATTATATCCTGCTGCAGCCGCTGCTTTCTCTTTGTTGAAGTAGGAGAGTATGGCATACAAGGCTACGGCCTTCAGCATGAGAATGGAGGTGGAATCAGTCACAGCGACATTCCGTTGGCTAGGGGAGACCACTGCAACACACATTGTCTTTATGACGAACTTAAAGAGTATGCTTAGTAAATTGGAGAAAGGAATGTTTTGTGTTGAATGGCTCACCTAGCTTCAGATGTCACAGATAGTAAGAATTGTATGGATTATTTGCCCTGACCATGCGGTAGTGCGGGTGAATTACCAGGCTGATAGGCTGACAGGGAATGCACCTCTTGGTGTTCGATTATCTATGGACAAGGGAGAGGTGATCGTGCGCCTGTGGGACTAGGTGGAGAAGGTGGGGCAACAGATTGAGACCCCGTATGTGGAAAGTATGAGATTTGCGGGGGATTGGAAGGAGTTCTGGTAGAATCTCTAAACTGAGAGGGAAGACCAGGAGAACTCTCAATCAGATAGCGATGGGAACGATTAGTAGTGTGACTCTTCACTGGCTGTTGAATAAGAGGACGGTGCGCATATGGGAATGTCTTGAGTGCAGTTATATCGGTTCTCAGCTCAACTCAACTAAACTGTAAACAAAATTGTTATCGTGATCTCTTTCCCTCAGTCTATATTATCTTATATTGTAGTATTGTGATCGCTTTGCTTCTGTCTATATATCGTATCTTGTGGTATCTCTCTCTATCTTATGTCTATATATGTTATGCTATGGTAACGTGATCTTTTTTTTATATATATATATCTATGTCTCAACAGCCTCCATGATGCACGACTGTGATACCTGTACAACATGTCTGTGTCTCCAGAAAGCAAACATTAGCGTAGGTGACCCCATCACTTCCACACACCGAACCATACAGTGCGGGACACGCTCTGCGAGGATCACAGGGTGGTTGTTCCAACGCATGCCTCGTGGTGCACTACTGTGACATCCGTACCACACGTCTGTGCTTCCATAACGCAGTTGTTAGGGTACGTGGCCCAATGACTTCCACACAGTGGGCTGTAAATCGCCGGGCACTCTGTGATTTGATCACATGGAATATCATCGATTGTTTCCACGCATGTCCCTTCATGTTTTACTGTGACATCCGTACCACATGTTAATGATTCCAGTTCTCAGAGATTGATTGATTGATTGATTGATTTAGGAACCGACATCACAGCATTCGGGACATTCCCATAAGCGCTCCGTCCCCATCCTCAGCAGCCAGCGAAGAGTTCCAACACTAATAGTTCCAGCAGCAATTTGATTATATGTCCGTCTTGCCTTTCCTCTGAGCGTCGAGCATCGGCAAGATCCCCTTGTCACATCTTGCTGTCTCATTCTTACCAGACCATGGTGATCCATTTGCTCCTCCGAGGTGTACACGTGCTCCCACAAGGCCGCAACCACTTCTGTTTTGTCATACATCAATACTCCACCAAGTTTTGCCGAGCCAGCCAATCTGTCCGCCTGTTCATTCCCCAGCACACCGGCATGCCCAGGAGAAAAGATCCAGGTGATGCTTGCTATACGTGAACTCCGAAGCGAAGCAAGCCACTCTGCACGAAGCTTGCCTGTTCTCACCATCCTCAGCATGCTTTATGAGTCAGTAACAATCACAATGTGTGTATGTATCGTGTTCTCTATCCAGCGGAAAGCTGCACTGACCGCCTCCACCTCCATTCTTAAGCTAGATGTAGTATCATCATACGCCAGGCTCTCCTGCACCAAACGCCGACCATTAGTCTTTGCCAAGAACCCCCAGGCACTTCTCCTACCTCTCAACACCGACCCATCCGTGTAGATAATCACATCACCCGGGCGAGAATTTTCCTGAATTATTTGCTGAATTTCCACTTCCGTGGCCCCTGCTGGCCACTCCCTGCACTCCCGGCTCAATGTGATTATAACCCTGCACAAGTCTGACTGCTCCGCTGGCACTCTGACCCACTCCTCTCCTCGCCTGTTAAACTCGCAGCTCTCCTAAGACGTCTCGTGTCATGATTGTGCGCTAGATAGTTGCAATCAGCGTTGTTGTGTGATATTGTTAGGATAATGTCAACCAATAGATAGTTCTTGTGAGATTTGCTTGAGTATTTATTGAGGAGCGGCTGGGCGAGTGGCTAGATTGTCGGATTCTCTTCCGGGAGACCCGGTTTCGAATCCTCGGTAAGACGTGGCGTTTTTTTTTTCTTTCGGGGGAAAAAAAGTAAACTCTAACCTGCACAGTTCACATCGACTGCACTAGCCAGACGGCCTTAATTCCTCAGACCCAAGACCCGCTCCCATACACCGCAAGGTACTATATTGGCAGTAAATGACAGTGACAGTTTTGACAGTTACACTTATCTGTCTCTTCGTCAGAAGATGACAATGTATCATTCCTTTACACAGCATCATTTAAATTGCCTTGACATTTGCTGTCAGAATTTGTATATGAAGATTAACATCTACAAAGCATACTGTATGACAGTTCGATGAACACCAGTGCAATAAACGTAATTATAAATGGGAAATCATTAAAACAAGTTAGCTAGTACAAGTATCTCGGCTGTATGTTCACAGAGAATTAAAGATTAGATAGAGAAATAGAAACGATAATACGTAAAGCAAACAATATGGACTATCAAATAGTATCTATCCAAAAACATAAATATATCAGTATGCAAAGAAAAAAGAAGCTGATAACCGTTTTAATCGAACCAGTGCTGTTTTCCCAATACCAGACGTGGTCAGTTCTAGAAACACGAACACAGCCGTAGAATGACATCATGTGAGATGAGATGTATAAGAAAAGCGGCTGAAAAAAACAAGAAATTTAGAGCGCCAAATGAGAAAACTAAGAATAAATGTGTGGATAACAGCTATTACTGACATTATAGAACATCACAGAAATAAATGATTCGGATATTTACGATAGTTAGACTGAAACAAAGACATCCAGAGGCTAAAGCGTTCTACTTGAGAACATCGGGACACAAAGAAAGAGGACGACACAGAAAGAGTTGGCTAGATGGAATAAAAGAGACACTGAAGAACTCCAATACATTAGTACAAGCAACAAGACAAGCGAAATACAAAACATTACATCTACCTCCTAACTGAGACGCTTCACAGCAAAATCAGTAGGACAAAAGAAGAAGTGTACAAATTATATTTAAATGATGACTTGACACTGTTTAACCATATTTGTGTAGAACAACAGACACCACGAGACTGGGGAAGCGCCATAATTATCCCAATTCGGAAAAAACAAAGGCAGTAAAAGAGGCTGCACACAATACGTAGGCATTTTTCTTTTGGGTCATACTGGAAAATATTATAAAGAATATACTAGGACCTAAAAATAGAACCCCAGCTAAGTGTAATACAACTTGGGTTTAGGAAAAACAATGGATGCACAGATACCATCTTTGCTGTTAGACAACGTATAGAAAAATCATTGAATTTAATCAATTACTCTACTTAGCCTTTGTAGACCAAGAAAAGGTATTTGATGGAATAGATAGAAATAAGCTGTGAGAAATCCTTAAACGATATGGAGTATGTGCACATCTAACAAGCTTATGCAAAAGCTTATACATCAACAGTGAATATACGGTAAGAGCAAACGGTGGACACTCAGACTCTTCACCATAAGATCTGGAATACAACGAGGTTGTGTCCTGTCCCCTTTCTTGTTCATAACCTATATAGACAGCATATGTAAAGAAACCAACCAAACAGAGACCGTAACAACAACCCATGACGTGCAGAACTCAAGTCTGTAGAAGAACCAACGATGATTTACACAATTAAACAACTCCTATATGCTGACGATCAAGCACTAATAGAAAAATCAGAAGCAGAATTACAAGTCCACATGAATAGCGTAAGCGAAGTGAGTAAGGTGCATGATATTAAAATTAGCATTGCAGTAAAACAGAGGTAATGACTACAACCAAAGAAAAAAAAACACACAGATTATTCTAAAAGAACACCCCCTGAAACAAGCATGGAGCTTCAAGTAATTTGGAAGTATAATATCATATAATGGCATATTAGAAGACGAGATCGAAAATAGATTCTATAAGATAAAGCAACTCATTGGTCAATTTGCACCAATACTAAAGAACGAATACGTATCAATAGATTCTTTAAAAAAGCATTCTATAACATAATTTTTTACCAACTCTTTGCTACCAAGGACCTTGACAAATGACGGGAAAAGAACAAATAAAAGTTTAAAGTACGGAAATGAGATTCCTGAGAAGAATACTCAATGTAACAAGATGAGCGAAAGTCAGAAATAAAGAAATCAGGACTACACTGGGGGTTATAGCAGAGCTAGATTTCATTTGAAAACAGAAAGTTAAATGGTTTGGCCATATAACAAGGCTACCAACTAACAGTATTTCACAAAACGCAATGGTGTACAGACCAAACGGAACCAAAACAAGAGGCTGACCATGAAAATGATGGACAGAGGGATTAACAGAATTCATGGGATTCACGATATATGAAGCCCATAAACGGACATTCTCCGGCTGTTTATGCCTCACCTCGATACCGCAAGGTACAAAAGGAAAAAGATGAGATGAGACGAGATGATGACATGACAGCACAAACATGTCACATGTTTTCCTGACCATGAGATAACTATGTCCTAATCGACCGCTAATTAAACTGAATGCTATATTCAATTCATGAATGCGTCTGTTTCAGGTTGTTCACCCGCCATGCCTGCCCTAACCACCACTGATATATCCTTGTGGTCAACCCCGGCCATGTACAGACAACTACAGGCCAGTTTGTGGAAGTGATGGGGCCACGTACGATAACAACTGCGTCATGGAAGCACAGACGTGTGGTACGGATGTCACAGTAATGCACCACGGGGCATGCGTGGCAACAATCGATGATATTCCATGTGATCAAATCACAGCGTGCCCGGCGATTTACAGCCCACTGTGTGGAAGTGATGGGGCCACGTACGATAACAACTGCGTCATGGAAGCACAGACGTGTGGTACGGATGTCACAGTAGTGCACAACGGGGCATGCGTGGCAACAACCACCCTGTGATCCTCGCAGAGCGTGTCTCGCACTGTATGGTTCGGTGTGTGGAAGTGATGGGGTCACCTGCGCTAATGTTTGCTTTCTGGAGACACAGACATGTTGTACAGGTGTCATAGTCGTGCATTGTGGAGATTGTTGAGACATAGATATATATATATATAAAAGATCACGTTACCATAGCATAACATATATAGACATAAGAGAGAGAGAGAGAGAGAGAGAGAGAGAGAGAGAGAGAGAGAGAGAGAGAGAGAGAGAGAGAGAGAGAGACCACAACATACTATATATAGACTGAAGCAAAGAGATCACAATACCACAACATAAGATATATAGAGAGAAGGAAAGAGATCACAATACCACAACATAAGATATATAGACAGAAGGAATGAGATCACAATATCACAACATAAGATATATAGACAGAAGGAAAGAGATCACAATACCACAACATAAGATATATAGACTGAAGCAAAGAGATCACAATACCACAACATAAGATATACAGACAGAAGCAAAGAGATCACAATACCACAACATAAGATATACAGACAGAAGGAAAGAGATCACAATATCACAACATAAGTTATATAGACAGACGGAAAGAGATCACAATACTACAACATAAGATATATAGACTGAAGGAATGAGATCACAATATCACAACATAAGATATATAGACTGAAGCAAAGAGATCACAATACCACAACATAAGATATATAGACTGAAGCAAAGAGATCACAATACCACAACATAAGATATATAGACTGAAGCAAAGAGATCACAATACCACAACATAAGATATACAGACAGAAGGAAAGAGATCACAATATCACAACATAAGTTATATAGACAGACGGAAAGAGATCACAATACTACAACATAAGATATATAGACTGAAGGAAAGAGATCACGATAACAATTTTTTTTTACAGTTGAGTTGAGTTGAGCTAAGAACATACATCACTGCACTCAGGACATTCTCATATGCGCACTGTTCTCTCATTCAACAGCCAGCGAAGAGTCACACTACTTATCGTTCCCATCGCTATCGCATTGAGAGTTCTCCTGGTGTTCCCTCTCAGATTAGAGATTCTACTAGAACCACTGCCAATAACCCGCAATCTCATACTTTCCACATACGGGTTCTCAATCTGTTCCCCCACCTTCTCCACCTGGTCCAACAGGCGCATGATCACCTCTCCCTTGTCCATAGATAATCGAACACCAAGAGGTGCATTCCCTGCCACCCTATCATCCTGTTAATTCACCCGCACTACCGCATGGTCAGGGCAAATAATCCATCCAATTCTTACAATCTGTGACATCTGAAGCGAGGTAAGCCATTCCACACAAAATATTCCTTTCTCCAATTTACTAAGCATACTCTTTAAGTTCGCCATAAAGACAATGTGTGTTGCAGTGGTCTCCCCTAGCCAACGGAATGTCGCTGTGACTGATTCCACCTCCATTCTCATGCTGAAGGTCGTAGCCTCGTATGCCATACTCTCCTATTTCAAGAGTTGTCCATTAGCATTCGCAATAAAACCCCAACCACTCCGCCTGTTTCGCTCCATTGGCCTTTCAGTATAGATCACTATGTCACCTTGGTGTGTATTACTTTGGATCAATTATTGAACATCAAACACCGTGCGGCCCGCTGCCCATTCTCTGCACTCAGACCCAGTGTTCATATTACATTGTGCCAGTTCGGCCTGTCATGCCGGTACTTTAACCCACTCCTTTTCACGATTGATGGTCTCTAGATCACAAACCTGACTTATAGATATTTTCGCCTGTGCCATCAAGGACCTACCTCGTCTTAGTCTATGACCCTTGACCATATCCATGGCTTCATGCAGGGGATGATCCCTAACTGCAGCAACTCTCAGATACCATTTGGCCTCAAGGACCCTATGCCTATCCGCAATTGTTGGTAGCACCAGGATATGCTTCATTCATATAATTGGTGTGTCTTTTGTGAAGCTCAAAATCACACGCATGGCCGAATTTGATATGCGCTATAACCTTTCAAGCTGGCTCTTCGATGCTGTCAGCAGCCTCATACCATACTAAATGGCAGAAATTATTAACAGTTTTCTTTATAAAACCTAGATTACATATTCATGCACATTGTCGCACAGAATGCACATTTAATCTTCCGATGTAAACAACTGAAAGGGTCATACATACATCGTGCCTTTCACTTCAAAATTTGCTTCATTTACGAAAGAAAGTTATTCATGTTTAATTTAAATGTTGTTTCCTTTGCATTTACTCCTCTGTAAGTGTAGCAATGAGAACTGTGTACTTTAATTAACTTGAGCGTTTACAATGAAAATAAAGCAAACTGTTTCTGAATAAAACTTCCATATCGTTGTGGTGATATTACTTAAGTGTGATTCTGTCCAGTTTGTTTATAGAAGTCGTGTTATGTTCAGAAATAACGTCATTGCAGCTCAAAGGCAGGTTATATAGCTTTACTGATGACGTATCAACGTGAACCACCACACTTGTGTGTATGTATTTTATCAGTGTGTATTAACTGTTTGTGTGCTGGTGAATGCTATATATTTTATTTTTTAAGGGTAATTAATAGGGGTCACAATCAGCTACAGACTCAGGATGTCGGCACTGCTGTTAGGCATCACGAGGTATATATATATATATATATATATATATATATATATATATATATATATATATATATATATATATATATATATATATATATATATATATATATATATATAATGATTTATACATTTATTTGTAGGGGGCATAATGCCATACAGCAGTGGGGAAAAGCACATCTTACAGAGAACCAAAGGATAAACGCAAAGCGAACTGCAGTGGACAGTGCAGTGGACAGTGCACGACCACTAGGACGTCACGGCCAAGTTCACGGGACAACGGAAACTTGGCAACGGGGGATGCGTTGTGTGACTTCCAAACGGAACGGACGTGATTGTGTTTTCTAAGGATGAAGTGTTCTGGTTAGGAGATAGATTGAAGGCTGGCAGCGGACTTATTCCAAGCTACGAATATCTGACAAATGTTATTGAAAAACGCCATGGATAAATGAACGACCGGCAACCTCTAGACACACAGATTCGGCGAACGATAACACCAAGGACAAATGGATTCGACAAAGGAAAATGGACAGATTATTGTGAAGAAGGTAACGGTAGGACAGAGGACAATGCAGAAGGTCAGTAAGTATCAATAGTAAATTAGGCGGTTCCCCTAATATCTCGGGACACTAATTCGAGTACTTTCAACTATGTGCATAATCTGTTGACACCAGAATAAATTCCACGTTTACTTCGTTCAAGTTGTGTCGAGAATTTGTTTCTAAAGTTATCATTATTGCCAAGTGTTTAATGAGCCACCGGTGCTGTATTGTAAGTCCAGTGAAGAGAGATTTTCCCATGGCATGGCTTTAAATTAGGAGGACTTACGATATGGCACCTATGCCGTAGAAAATTGATTTAAACTGAACGCAATTATTCTACCATTGAAAAAGAATATTTAGCTTTAGTTTGGGCATTAGATATGTTCCAGCCGTACCTGTATGGGAAACACTTCACAATACAGTGCGATCATCAACCTCTCACGTTCCTGGTAGAATCCAGAAACTTAAACGCTCGACTTATGAGATGGTCATTACTTCTACAACCGAATTCTTTTCAAGTAGAATATGTCCCAGGAAGGATAAATGTAGGAGCAGACTTTCTCAGCAGACATCCTTTTGAAGATTCTGTACAAGAATCAAAGGAGGAAAGAAAGAATTGGAGTAGAATGGATTAGAGGAAATATAAGTTTGTTAAGCTTGATCAAAGCTACTGTTCTTCGGGCAAACAACAGTCTGAGAGGGGAGCTATGTGATATACTTTATCTTTTCAAAAATAATATGCTGTAAATATTTCCGGCCGACAATTACATTCTGAACGCCGTAAAATTGTTCCACAATTGTACGATCCAAGATTTAATATAACCCAATTACAACGAAAAACGTGGACCGGAAAAACCAGCGTATAAATACAGCACACAAAGCTGACAGCGGCCTGTTTTGTTTACCAGCCCAAGCAAGGGGAGGAGGAGAAGATTCGATGAGCGGAGGGAGTGATAGTCTCTTCAAAATCAACTTACCAAAGATAACTTAGTCTTAGTTAGGTAGAGGAAGACAACATCAGCCTACGACATCGCATGGGAAAAATCTGAATCCTTTCGCCGAAGTGTTTAAAAGAAATTCATTTAACATGAAAGGTAAACATAAATATTTATTTACATCTTAGATTAGTTTGTGAGTCTGTTTCCCAGAATCAGAATGGTAAGTCAGTATTGTAAAACCACGTGGTAAGTTCTTAAATTAATTTAGTAAGAAATAAATAATATATTCAGTTCTCATAGCCTATGGGTAAACTGTCCATTAAGAATATCCATAGTGAGTTTTATTTTTCTCCCAGTTAAACAACGTAATTAATGTATAAACATTAGACACATGTTGTACACTTTATGAAACTCAATCTGCAATGAATTACAGTGGTGAGTTCTTAAGAAATTAATTTAATAGAAACTAAATAATGTTATATTCAGTTATCATAGTCATAGATATCTGTACATTAAGAGAAAACTACAGTGAGTTTTATTTTCTCCTAGCTAAACAACTTAGTTAATGTTAAGTATTAGACTGAAGGTGTACATATTTCTTAAGTAGTCAATCTCATTCAGTAATGATTTAGAGTGGTGAGTAACTTAAGATTTAAAACTAGTTTATCTGTACCAGCACTAATAGAGAAATTAGTGTATAGTGTAATTAGTCAGTAGATTTATTTTTGACATGAGCACATGGACAAACAAATAGTTTTCTATACATGAACACATGATAACCAAATAGATTCACATAATTTTGTGTGTTGAATTATAGCACCCAGGTCGTGAGTCAAATGTATTTTCAATGTTGTAAACATGGGAAGTAATATTTATGCCACACAATAATACTTAGTCAAGCTGCATGTTAGAATTGTTAAGATTCACAATGCCTGAATGTAGACTGAGTAGATCACATAAATCCATGAGACAATGGGGGGGGGGGGACCATGTGTATTTTCATTATTGCTACACATGAGGAAGTATCCTTTGAGAATCTCATAATTATGTCTAATGATCACATAAACCTATGTCATTGCTGAGAGCTTGTCTGTGAGGATCCACGTGTGATTTCATTATTGTTAAATAGGTGTGAATGTATCATTTGATAAAACCCATCAGTATGAATGAATAATTATCAACAAGGAATATTATAATTTCTAATGAAGGATGAGGATGAGCATGAAGGAGGTTCTAATGTAATGACACAGTTGTTAAATCTGTGAATTTATCGTGTGTAGAGCACAGACATATACTAATTGTCATTCTTACAGATATGATGTGCCTGATGAATGATTGTGAAATGAGCGATTTCATTGTGATATCAATGATGTTAAACATTTTAAGTTATCATTGGGAAATCACATAAGTATAATTACATATCTTACATGCCAGTATGAAGGATGTTTGATGAATGATTCCTGTGTGATTATCCATGCACATATAAATATTATTTCTGAGTAGGAGTAGCATGAGTTAACAATCAATCTCATGATAGAAGCAATTGGATATGTAATGCCATGTCTATCACTAGAAAACGTGTTCGGCATACCCCATAAACTGAATACTAATATAGTACACTCAAACGCATGACAACACATTGTATTAAATATCACGTATCGTACAATCATCTCGGTTGGTTCCCAAGCACGACGCTACCCATACGACATTACACTTACTACAAGCATCTAGTTTTGTACCTTAAGCAAAATCCCACTTTGTATTTCATGTCACTCCTGGTAACACATATGGTCTAGTGTAATGATAATAATGTAATACAATGATGATGATGATAACTGTAGTGTAATGATAATAATGTAATCATGATGAAGATGATAATGATAGAATGATGTAATGATTATAATGAGCATGATGATGATGGTAATGATTATAATGAGCAAGATGATGATGATGATGATTATAATGAGCATGATAATTGATGATAAATGAAGTACAATCTTAGTATAGCCGTAAAACTTTGGACTAGACAAGAATTCACCTGAATACTATACAAGAATGGATACCATAATGTACTTATATTGCTTATAAACAAGCACTCATTACAATGGTGTATTAATTTTAAAAGCCCTTAATGTATGAGACCCTTTTTCTTAATAGAAAAAGATGAAGAGAATTAACTAGGTACAGAATAGGATGGGAAACATAGTTGTCAATTCCAAATCAATCAGGTATTACTTAACCGGTAAACATGACGACAGGCATATGTGAGGATGAAACTGCACATCTGCTAGTCTAAACCTTGAACACCATATAATGGAAGATTGAATGGGGAGCAACCAATTATGTTGTGGATACCTATTTGAGAGCACCAAGACTCTTTACCTTCCACTGCTTATTTTCCTAGGATCACAATTCTATTAGGTATTTTCTTTGTGATGTTCTTGATACAAAATATAGAACATTTCAGTTCTGATGTTCATATTGATGATATCTTTAGATTTATGATGGATGCTGAAATTTCAGGTAGTGGTCATTATCCAGACCTGACTTTGTGAATGCAGCACTTTGTGAAAGTAATAGTAGCAGCTTAGCTGAATGCAGTAGCCACTTAACTGAGTGAGGCAGCTGAGATAGTGAGGCCAAATACTATTCCACAGCAACTTCCTGCCAATTTTCACCACCCTTCCCGGACAGGTATAACATATCCTTTTAGTCTAGGTAAAGTGGGGAGAAGACCAGTGAGCCATAATAAATCTAATCGGGTAAAAAATAAAACAAGAACACGCAAGAATAGAGTCTACACTGACTGAATGCTACCGAGATCCAAGAACTGGATGGGAGACCAACCAGGGTGTACCCAGTTTTCTTACACAGATTATAATTAGGCCAGCAGAAAAGGCCCAATAATTATAATTAAGAACGGATACAACACTTGAGGGCAATGTATGATACAGTGGCACAGTTGTTGTAAGCAATTACCCTAGATTAATTATTTAGTTGGTAGAGGAGAGGCAAGGAACCACCCCTAAGGACATTTGGGATACTCAGTAAAAATATCATTGTTTTCCTGGAGGTATTCCTTGGTTCTCCAAAACTCTATTTAATGGTCTCAAATCATTGAACCAGTAACAGCTAAATTAATTTTAAAAGGGCATGATCACATTGAGAAAGAGGAACTGAGGATACTTTATCCGACAATGATGATGATGATGATGATGATGGATGATGATGATGATGATGATGATGATGAGGATGATGATGATGATGATGATGATGATGATGATGATGATGATGAAAGACACAAACCTCAAGCATTTTCTTTTCAATCATTTATTTGTGTAATAGTTGTTTAGATTTTATTTTCCGTCTCAACATTTTAGTCCATATCAGTTGTGGAGTATATGTTTTTTCTGCTCTGAAGATAATCTTCTCCATCATGTAATTTGGTTATCTCAATTCAATTTTTCAGTAAAGGCGAAAAACATCTGATGGCTGTGGAAATATGGTTTCTGAGGAAAATTCAAAGAATACCAGGAACAGACAGATAAACCTATGAATAAGTCCTTCAAGAAACAAATGAAGATCGTAAACTGATTAGAGACATTAGACGTAGACAGTCAAAATTGTTTGGGCATGTTATGAGAAGAAATGACTTGGAGAACTTGGTGACAACTGGCAAGATCGAAGAGAAGAGACCAAGGGGAAGATCGAGAAGTAAATACCTGGATGGCTTGGCAACTGGCATGGTCGAGACAGAAAACAGTGAGCTGATACACGACTCTAGTGATCGAGTGAGATGACAAAACATGACCGCCCACGCTTATTGACATGACACATGATGGATGGATGGATAGATGGATTTGTTTTAGTGATCTCATTTAAATTGTCCAGATATGAAAACATTTTCTATTTGTTTTAATCATCTCATCACAATATTCCACACATAAAGTCACCATTCCCCATTTGTTTTAGTGATGTCATTTCAATGTTCCAGAAGTGAAGTTAACATTCTCCATCATATGCTGTAGTGACATTATCACAATTTAGCTGGAACATGGCGCAAGAGTTGCGATAGGTCACCCCATCAGTGCCACACACGAGGTGGAGGTTTGGCAAACACAAGACCTCGATGTGACATGGTGCCTCAGGTCTGCAGGCACTGGTGTGATATATGTTGTCGATGCCGTTGTTCTGCTGCCTCAGAATGCATCTGTTTGTATAGGTTTGCATGTCCATCCCACACACTGGTTTGTATTCGTCTGGGCAAAGTGTCACGGGGCTTTCCCTTACTGACCTTGTGTTAGCTGAAAGGAAAGTGAATTTATGTCAAACATGGAATTATCATCAAAACGCCATAAAATGGTTTGACTTTGAGGAATTAGTATGAGATGCAGCCATTGGTCACCCAAAGCCAGGGGCGCTGTGCTTTGCTCCGAAAGATATCACAGGGATAATCCCAGTACAGTTTACGAAAATCAAGGGGTCGAAGATTATCCTAGTAAGAGTTAACAAGCACTATAATACTACAAACATGTTTGTGACAGACAAACACAATGCGAGAACATTTGCTGACACGGGTGTCCAGGTCTAAACTGAAAATCAGCTAACATCTGGAGCCCATTTAGAGACAACTTTGCGAAAATATAGTACCAAAGAAAGTCTCCACCAGCACTCTTCTTTAAGCTACTTCTCTTATTTATCTTCATCAATAATGCAACTGAACACTTTATTGTATCAATACCATTGTTTGCAATGTGCTCGCTAACAGTAACAAGCAACCGATCCTAGGCCAGGCCAGACGAGAGCATTTCATAATCTTTGGACATTGTGAGCTATGGCAATTAATTGAACATAACTAGATGCATAATAGTATACGTGTGTACTGCAATGAGGCAAGAGAGAAAATGATGGGATTTCAAAGCTAACTTAAGAAAGGGACAAGATCAATGCAGAACTATACACGTGCGTGTTTCAGCGAGGCAAGAAAGAAATTGATAGAATTTCAAAGCTAGCTAGAGAAAGGGGCAAGATCAATGCAGAACAGAAAGGAGCATATTAAAACCCACCACGAAAATGGAAGTGGAGGCGGTCAATGCGGCTTTCAGCCTCATCTCATCTCATCTTCATGTATCGATATTCCCATGGACTCTGTTATTCCCTGCGTCCATCGTTTACGTGGTCAGCCTCTTCCTCTGCTTCCCGCTGGTCTGTACATCATTGCTTGTTGTGGTATACTGCTAGTTGGTATTCTTGTTACATGTCCAATCATTTAACTTGCTGCATCCTGATAAAATCTAGCGCTAACCCCCACTATAGTCCTGGTTTCATAATTTCTGATTGTCTCTCCTGTTGATATGTTGAGTATTCTTCTCAGGAATCTCAGTTCAGTTGTTGTGATTTATTCCACTCTCTTTCTGTCATTGTCCAGGTTTCACATTGGTAGCATAGGGTTGGTAGGAAGATTGTGTTGTAGAGTACTTTCTTAGGAACTATTTATACGTGTTTTTTCCTTTAGTATTGGTGTCATTAGTCCAATGAGTTGGTTTGCCTTATTGCATCTATTTTCGATCTCTTCTTCTGATTTGACATTTGATGATATTATCCTTCCTAACTACTCTAAACCCCTTTCTTGTTTCAAGGAGTGTTCTGTTAGATGCATTTTTGGTGTTTTATTTTCTTTGGTTATAGTCATTATCTCTGTTTTACTGATGCTGATTTTCATGTTACGTTCCCTACCCACTTCGTTTAGACTATTCATGTGGCTTTGTAATTCTGCTTCTGATTTTGCTATTAGTACACGATCGTCCGCAAATGGTGTAATTTGACATTGGTTGTTCTTCTGTGTTCTATTCGTCGTGTGGTGTTGTTACGGTCTCTTTTTGGTTTCTTTACATATGCTGTCTATATAGGTTATGAACAAGAGGGAAGACCGGACACAAGACTATGCATTTACTGTTGTTGTATAAGCTTCTACATAAGTTTGTTAGATGTTTACTCACTCCATATCCTTTACGGATTTCCCACACCTTTTTTTGTATTTACTTTATCAAATTCCTTTTCTTGGTCGTCATTTGGTCTATCTGTGAGAATAGGAAGCTTACTGCCAAAACAAAACACCTCGTCTACCAAGCCTGTGTCCTTAGTAGTCTTCTTTATGGCAGTGAAACCTGGGCAATCTAATCACACCACATTACACATTGGCACCTTGCCGTCTTGACAGACGATAGTTTGTGCTTTAAAAAGGCATAATAACTTTTACCTATGGTGGTAGCGTATGAACACGTGGTCATTTCTACCATCATGCAGCATCTTACGTCTCACACGCTCGGTGGGTGACTTATCTGCAATAATTTTATCCTTTGTCTTTATTCCATTTCTGATCTTTTTCCTCCGTGCGACTGCTCCCACTGTGCATTATTAATGCCTGTATCAATCATGTCCCGCTTACACACATCTTTGTATCGTAGTAGAGGCCGACCCTGATATCTCTTACCCATCTGTAATTCACCAAAAAAGATGTCCTTTGGTATTCTACCATCATTCATCCTCCTAAGATGTCCTATCCATCTAAGTCTACGAAGACTGAGCATAGAATAAACCGTCACACAACCTGATCTTTCCAATACTTCAGTATTTGTGATTTTGTCTTGCCACTTAATGTAACCATAGGAAATGTACTCCTGTTCTCCAGTAAGGATTCTGCCCAACGAGAGTGCCGTGAAAGCCTAGGTACACTTGTGGTGCTAACACAACGGGTTGTCTGTGTATCTAACAACATCCTCATCGGCGTCCTGTGGCTTAGGAATCATCATCATCAAGTGCCTTATCAGCTGGCGTAGGCGTTCATATGTCTCCACAAATCTCGGTCTTTGGTTTTCTGGATCAACTCTGCTGATTATATTCCCCCATGCCATCGTCTCAATCCATCCGGCATCTTTTCTCTTTGTCTTCCCATTGATCTTTCCGGTTGTCACGATGTTCTCCAATGCCTCTCTTCTCATCACATGACTAAAGAAAGCTGTTTGTTTCCTTCTTATTGTTGTATATAATGTTCTAATTTCATTAGCCTCTTTCAGGCAATCATTGTTAGTTACTTCGGCAGTCCAAGGAATTCACAACATTCGTCCCAGGAACCACGTCTCTATCGCTTTCAAGTTCTTCTTATATTGTTCATTTACATTCAAAGATTTACTGTCATACAGTAAAACATGTTCTATATAGCATATGCTTTGTAATGGTGAACGAAATTCACAATTCAATGGTGGGAAATCAACAGCAGGCGATATTGAATCAGAGTACTTTGTTCTGATTTTTAAAATAGTATGAGCGCCGTTCTTTCACATAGAATTTACAACATACTGAAGGTAACATTGCCTAGAAAATAAATCACAAATAAGAAGACATAAAAGCGTTGATTGCAACGTGGTTGTAAAAGTACACGTGTCTTACTTTATATCTACATACTACACTTAAAGTCATTAAGCTATCGCGTCTCCCAGGCAATTAAATGCTACTAAATCATGCGTCGAGCACCATGTACTCATACGTCTGATGGCTGGAGAAAAGGTCCCGTACTTTTACGTATGCACTTACCTATAGTAGCCAGAGACAAGAGCAGCAGAGAGAATATCAACAAGGAGCTCATATTGATGCCAACAGATGGTTTCAAGCGCTGGTTAGGCCGGAGACAGATGCCGATGTTTCATGGAAGCTCTGGGTGCTGACGTTTTATAAGAAGCAGATTATACACGTTACAGTCCAGCAATTATCAGCCGAACAGGGAGCCTAAATGTCACAGCCATAATTTGTTGTAATATTTTTTGGGCTGAGGAGGAGGAGTGGAACGGTACACGCCGTACTGTGATGAAAGAAAATGCAATCTAAAGACTAAATGTCATGGCAGGGCAGACCAGTCCCTAAGCCTTGGCGGTAACTGGTCTAGGTTCGAATCTCCGACAGACGGACAGTTAGAGCAGTGCTTTGCTGATCCGGGAGCGTCTGCGGCTCGTCTTGTTCCAGATGTATCGGTGTTACATTTCTTCTGGAGTCAACTTAGCAGGCAGAGAGAAATATCGTGCTGCACGGGCAACTCATGGTCTCTACAATTCAGCCCAGGCTGTGTGCTATGGAGAGGTATAACTCCACCCCTAGTCCCCGCCAAGGGCCGTAGATATTATGCACTTTTTGAAGAACAATGTAACAAACTATGCCTGTCAAGATTCCTAGATGCCAATGTATTAAGGGTGTTCATTTGAAATCCGTTCGTGCCGCACCGCGCGTAATTGCGTACGTTGAACATGATAATGTTATAGTCATGTGATAAGTACTGCCACTGAATAAAAGAGCAAGTGCTTATCGTCCCTTGATGCATATGTTCTGTTTCTGACCGTTTAGAAAATGGCCGGGTTGATCCAAAATCCGTCCAAAGAAGCTCAAAGAGCGGTGAAACAGTTTCTTTCATCTGAAGGATGTCGACCAGTGGAAATTCATCGAAGAATGCAGGCAGCGTACGGTAACAAATGTGTGTCGAAGACAACAGTGACAGACTGGGCACGAATGTTTCCGAAAGGACGTCAGTTCACGGCAGATCTTCGACGGCCGGGTCAAGAGCATGTTGTTGCAACAGGAAAAAAAAAAACCATCGACAAAATTGATGCAGCAGTACAGATGAACCGTTGTCGAAGCATACGTTAGCTAGCGAAAAAAGTAATTTGGGACAATTCGAAAGGTCGTTCGTAAGAAACTGCAATATCGGAAGGTGTGTTCACAGTGGGTACCACGGATGCTGACCGACCATCAAAAAGCGGAACGCATGGGATGATGTTTGAACCACCTGCTGCGTTACAGAGTGGAGGGTGATGCATTTCTCTTCCGCATAGTGGCATGCGATGAATCATGGTGTCACCACTTTGAGCCGAGCAGGAATAGAGAGAGCATGCAATGGAAGCACGCTGGATCACAAAAAGTCAAAAAATTCAAGGTACAGGTTTCCCCTGGTAAAGTTATGCTGAGCGCATTGTTTACCATGAAAGGCTATTGTTGGCCGACTTTAAAGAACCTGGTGTCAAAATCAACCCTACCCACTACTTGCAAATACTAGAGAAGCTGCAAAAAGCCATCAGGAATAAACGACCCGGCATGATTTCTCGCGGTGTTATTTTGTTGCACGATAATGCTCCTCCGCATGTCGCAAAGATTGTGCAGGAAGCATCAGTAAGGAAGAAGTGGGAAATTCTGCAACATCCAGCCAAAGTGCTGATTTGTCGCAATTTGATTTTCATTTGTTCGGACCTCTAAGAAAAAGCTCTCAAGGGGCAAAGATTTCATACAGATGCCGACGTAATGAACGCAGTAAACACTCGGTTCAGTGAGCAACCACAATCCTTTTTTTTTTTTTTTTGAGGACGGAATTCGCCGACTACCTAAACAATGGGATATTTGCCTGAATGCCTCCGGCGACTTCTTCTGACCAACCCATGGTGCATAATTCACTCAAAATGAATACTTTGTTTAATTCTACCACACCTGTTAATGTTTCTTTCAAGCTTTTGCAATAAAGCCATTGGAACAGGTTTCAAATGAACACCCATTATATAATTTAAACTGGAGAATTGGGAGCCTCGATATCACGGTGGCCAGTACGCTTTCCTCCCGACGTGGTGACTATGTGTTCGAAAGTCCACCCAGTTCACGATTATTTTAAAATTTGACCTTGGCTCCAAGATCGGCCCAGCCTAAAATAAGTGCTAGGGAATTCGCTGGAAAGTAAAGACGCCAGCCTGAACCTCATCACATAGTTCATTACTTGCGTGCCCTTTACAGGACGTCGCAGTAAACTACATCATTGTTTAAAAGCGTGTGATTCTCTAGGGTAGGTCAAGTGCAGTAGATTGCCATTGATTTCTGAACGACAGTCTCTCATACAAATGGTACAAGTCAAGCAAAGCGATGTGTTTCCAAACTGACAGCAGTTATTTTGGAACCCGTTCTGCGCGATTGTGAAACGGTTTCAATGCCCCTATGCCCCAGAAGCCGGTAAATATTTGTTGCTAGAACCACATACCCAATATGTGTGAAACAGGGTCCTTTTCGTACTTTACCAAACAGCCGCAAGGCGTGGGAAATGCCCCTTTACATCTAAATAACATAACAAGGAAACAGATGAGCAACTTATAATTATATTCATGTAGAGTTGTTCATGTAGCTGTACCGGTGTGGTGTGTGTGTGTGTGTGTGTGTGTGTGTGCGTGCGTGTGTGTGTGTGTGTGTGCGTGTGTGTGTATGTGTGTGTGTGTGTTGTTTCTGTGCTGATGAAGACTTTGGCTGCAAAGTCCATTTTGTCGCCTTGTGTCCTAGCAAAGCTGTTCGATTCTACTTCTGGTTTTATTGTTGACCAATTCATTGCACATTACGTCCAAAGAGAATTCGTGTCATTTTATGTGAGATAACATTAGAGTGATTGTCCAAATATGGTGTCATTAACACCAGCACTAAATTGGACGTAAACGTTGACTACTCATTCAGATTGCAGTGGCAAACTACTGAATGTAAAATTATCTAGAAAATCAACCAAGAGTTGATGTGACGTCTTGTAAAGAACATGCAATATATTTAGTTGCATTCGGTTGCAGCTTAAGGACAATACATGCATCACTCCTATCGACACAGCTGACGCCGTGAGCCTACCAATTATTAGGGAGAACAGAAATATGGCATTTCGATCGAAAATGCTGAACTTTGTTGTAGTTTATAATTGAAGTCAATTACTGCCACTGACATTTTGTAGGAGATAATAACCATAACTTGAATATCACTGCTCTGGTCTGTGATTCACTATCATCTAGCTCCAGATGTATTGAAACCGTCGTGTAATGGTAGCTGATGTTGTACTCGCAGCCGCGTTATCGTGTTAAGTTATATGATGGGTGTCCTAACAAGGACACATAATATGTGCAAGAGGCTCAACGAATGGACAAATATAAGCGGATAAGGGTGAACGTGATGACTGAAGAATTTATATTTAAAGAGAACAAAAAACATACAACAATTAAAGTCCGTATTAATGAAGGAGTACTTATCTCTACGCAGGGAATCAAAGAGTGTACAAGGTGTTCAAGGAATAAACTTTATATTCAAAAGGGTTAAGAATTAGACATTCTAACAGTCTAACATTCTATCACTCAATTTCATACATTATTTCGTCCACACCTCTGTCACAAGTTGGCCAAGGCCAACTGTGCTTCATGCTCGGAATCCCAGAGAAAACCGTTAGCGTCATAGGCGCGTTTCCCAGTTATAAATAACACGGGGAAAATCAGCTTGTTTACACAGCCTAGAAGGTTCGCGAAGCGACTAGACTGCAAGATAGAGGTCGCGGGGTGCACTCAAATTATCCCTGGAGTGAACGAGGAATGTTCTCTACTCGGGAGAATTCATCCTTTATGCTCCACGTGGAATAATCCGTGATCCATCACTTCTCCGTGCTTAGAGATGAGTGCGCAATAGCGGATCTAGCCATATTGGTGATCATTCACGCAGGATCTCTCCATCAGAGCGGACGATCATAAAATCGGCTCGTACTGTCAAGAAGAGGCATGTTGGCAACGGACAGTAATTTCAACTGAACTGGTGAAGGTTCCAATGGTTCAGGTAAATGAAACTTTAAGTATTTTCGTGGCTTAATACAGCGAAACACGCGATTGTAATGCAGCTAATTATATATGCGAAATCCCATGAATTAGTAATCACTTTGCGATCGATACGCGACTGGAGAATAGACCGTAGGTTCGTGTGTGTACTGCCGTGTCGCGACCAATATTTGTGAAAGCATAGTTTAACTATATTGGTTGTGTGTAAGTCCCTTAATGAGACAATTTTTGGTTATTTACTAGTCAGATTACAGGCTGTGAGAAACTGCATTTATTAGTTTAACTTTACAAGTGTGTTAATCTGTTTACTGCTATTACCTGAGGTGTCTTTGTGAAGCCAGTTTCTTTTGTATGTTGTTATTTGTGCTTCTTGAATTATGTAGGTAAATTGATGGAGTGTGAAATTCGGACAACGGAGTGATTCGTCTATCTCAAGCAGAGCATGTATTGCTAGACACTAGGAGGTGATGCATCTATTTTTGTGATTGCTAAATAATGTTGGTGTCATTTCTGGAAAGTGTGTAGTTACTTTTAGTAGTGATCATGTAGTTGTGTTAATATATACTGTACTATTGCGGCGTATATATTAGGTGAAGGATAGCGATACCTAAATGAACGACGGGTCGAGGTACGAAGAGGTCCGACGTGATATGCCAGTGCGTTAACGTTGCGATTGTTGGAAGAGCGATCGGGGTTCTACTCTACACTTTTCTCTGCTCTTTCTTTATAACCATGACTATAGTAAGTCCACATTTGTTTGCCTCAATATCCATATCTCAGTAACCAACAGAGGGAAAATTATGAGATTTAGTATATAACCTTATCATTATGTCCACCTAACAAAATATTTTTTGTTCTGGAGATTTTACCTCTGATTTCAAAGTTTGTTTATATGCGGTATATAATTTACTAGTCTGAAATGAAATTCATAATGTTAAATGTATTACAGCGTAGCTAGACAATCAGCGCTCAATGTTGAATATTTTCACGGGATTGGCCTTATGCCAACTCCCCGCGTTGTTTTAAACTAGGACTGTTCAGGGATGTCTTAAAATGTGGGTTATTTCATGAAACCTGATTAATATGTTTTTTTAAACATCTTACCACTTATCGCTAACATTGAAATGTATGAATATTTTTCAGTGGAATTGAATGCGAAAGTGTGTATACTATTACAAATTCCGAAAAAAGAACAGTGCATGCATTGGGTTTGAGTAAACGGTAATTTCGTCGATGTGTGCAAGAATCTGAAAATAAACCACCACGCAATAACAAAACGGTAGGTAGAAAGATTATTGTAGACTGCTTTGACAAAGATGTCATAAGGTGAGGTATTATAAAAATGCTTTAAAAAGTCGCTTAAAATTCGACAGGGTCGACTTCATTGCACCGAGTTCTATCCCATATGGCTCGGTCTCTTTCCGCAGCGCGGAAAGCATCTCACAAAGTACGAACTCCGGATCTCTAGCGACGACCCACAGAAGACTCCGAAAAATTTAACTTGTGAACCGAAGGATGCGGCCCCGAATCGAACCCACGACCTTTGGAGCCAGAGGCAAAAAGCTTGACCGCTTCGCCACGGAGACTCCAAAAATTATAAAACTTTTGGATTTTATCAACAGGATTATTCAGCATTATAAAAATGCTGGATGCCAAAGAAACAGTGACTGTAAGAAAACTTAGGGGTTGGTTGAGAAAGAACAATAACATAGAGCTATCCAAAACAACTTTGTGGAAAATTATAAGGACATTATCTTCAATTTTTGAAAATACAAGGGCGGTAGAAATATTCTTTGTGAGCAACCGCATTTAGGAGCCTTGAGAAGCAGATACCTACGTGAAATAAGGGAAATGCGCAAAGAAAATTATGACATAGTGTATTTGGATGAGATGTGGATCAATGCGCACCACACAAGTGAAAAAGAATGGCAATCAATAGATGGAAAGATAAAGCGTTATGTGCCCAGTAGTAAAGGACAGCGTTTGGTCATAGCCTATGCTGGTAGTACTCATAATGGCTTAATACAGAATGCTGAGCTCGTGTTCGTATCAAAGCATACAGACAATAGGGATTATCATAATGAGATATTTGGTTATGTATTTAGAGAATGGCTCGAGAATACAGTACTTCCATCCCTTGTTAGACCGTCTTGTCTAATCATGGACAATGCATCATATCACAATGTTGTTGCTCAAGAAGACAAAATACCTACGGCATCGAGCACAAAGGAAGCAATAAAAATATGGCTCCGAAGGGAAAATATATCATTTCCAGAAACATATTTCAAGCTAGTGTTGTTGTCACTTGTAAAACATTCGCAAAAAAAAGCAAGAAATTTCAAATCGACAAGCTGATAGAAGAGCATGGTCATAGGTGCTTGAGACTTCCGCCGTGTCATTCTCATTTAAATCCTACAGAACTTGTGTGGGCTAAAATTAACGGACAAGTGGCAGCTGCCAATGCTACATTCAAATTGTCTGACATCAAGATACTAACCCAGTCCGCGCTATTAAATATTGATAAAAGTTACTGGAAAAAATGTGAGGACCATGTGTTGAAAGAGGAAGAGGGACTATTGGAGAAAGGATGGATTGAATTTTATGCAACCGAGAGCAATCATCAACCTACTGGAATCGTTCGACACGGATTAAGGTCTGAGCAGATCGCAGACCTTAATCTACGTACACACTTACTGGGATATTTTGCTCTAACTACTTCAGACGAATTGCAGGCCCTAAACATTACAGCATCAGAATAATGTCAATGGCAACAGTTTGTATTCCACAGTGATGAATTTTCAATTTCGCAAGCCCTCAGCGGTGACAAAAAACTGTATTGGGAAAAAACACACACACACACACTAAACGCATTGAATACTAACAGAAGAGTAATATTGCGGTGGAAATTGACATATTGTGACATAACAAGAAACGTGAGAGCAAACACGTTGTCAAATTAGGGGACAACACACGTGCACATGAATCAATCTATAAACTTCAATGAAAATAGGACTAATATCTTGGTCGTTAAGAAGAAAGCCCACTACAGAGACACTGACAACTATTTTCATAGTGCAAAACAGGTAATCATGTTCCGTCTCTAAACGGTAAACAGCAGAGTAGACAATCTTTTATGAAGACTCAAAGCGGGTCTGCCACCCATGTGTATGTGTGAACAAACTACACAGACAGCTGAACAGATCCTTAAAAATGGAAACATGATGACTAAATTTCGGTATTATTTCTGGTCACTCCATACGCACATTAACGCTCAGCTATTTGGAAGCTTTCACGAGCTCAATGTAAACAGCTAACATGAATACTTGTGTACACTTTATTAACCAGCAGCTGAAGAAACAAGAAGGAAATGAAAAATAAGGTAAGAAATATATTCCTTCTACTTTCCTGTTAATTTACAAATTATTTACCCCATGCCTCTGTAAATTCTCTGTATTTACTAATATTACACATTGCACCCCTCTCGGGATTCTCCGTGGTGAAGTGGTCAAGCCGTCTGACTCGGGCTCCGAAGGTTGTATGTTCGATTCCGGGCCGCGTCCTTCATTTCACGAGTGCATTTTTTCGGAGACTCCCGAGGGTCGTCGCTGGAGCTACGGAGTTCGTGCTTTGTGCGACGCATTCCGCGCTGCGGAAAGAAACTGAGCCATATGGGATAAAAACCCGGTGCAATGCAGCCGACCCTGTCGACTTTTATGCTAGTTCTTTCATTGCACCCACTCCCATACGAATCCGGATACGCTTTGTGTGTCATCTGAATTGGCGGGGCTTTCATTACTGTAAACATAAATTTATTAGCGAGAAATCACTAGTTTTTCAGCAAAACATCAAAGAAATGTCTCCGCTTTCAATGATTTAAGTTATTTTTGGACCTATCAAAGACATATTCCTTGGGTGGGGGTAAATATAAGACGCCTGGAAAATTTCATAACGATGCAACAGACAGTTTTCAAAATAATTGATCTTGAATGAAGGCATTCTTTTCGGGACATACTATACCTGAGTGCTTATGTGCTGGATGTGAGGGAAGATGCATGAATGTTGAAAGAGACACCGTGACATGTGGGATATGGGACTTATTGCAATTATAATATTTATTTAACTGGCAAGCCAGGCCGGTTGAGCCGTTCAGTGCCTACCCAAGGCTAATCCGCTTGGGAGGAGAACGGAATTGGAGCGGACACCTTGAACTTGTGGTGAACGATACATGTTTTGTGAAAGATAACTTCTTGCCTTCATAAAAAGAGGATTATCAAGGAGGGGTTCGCTGTGATCTGGGAAGGACATCCCAGCAGCGAAACGGATGGATTAATTATTCATTGGTTACGATACTTGTTTATTGAATAATTTAGGAGTTAGTTAATTAATAACAATAATTGTATGTCTAATGATGGGGAGTGGTCCAGGGACCAACTCTTCCGGAGATTTAGTTTTCTATGTTGTAAATAAAATGTGTGCAGTTACTTAACAGAACCATAGGAGACCAGAGAAAGGTAGAAGTATGAGAGTAAAGTAGGATCAGACTCAATCTGCACGGAACTTAATCTTTCCAACGGGCTGATCCAGTTGCCATCTGACATTGGATTTCTATACCTGCTTTAACCATGCCTTGATAGGGGTGATTCCCTAATTATGTAATATTAATTACATTTATCTGAAGGCATTGTTGTTTGAATTGATGCATGTGGATCCGTGTTGGTTCCGAATACTCTCACCTACCGCTCTCCCTTTCAGGTGTTGCTTGTTATGTGTTATTCAACGAAGCTGAGACTCCGATGGAAGATGTTGGTAATACGCTCGATCCAGGGGACAACCCAGACTTGGGTAACGTCCTAGCTCTGGGAGCACATCAGTTCAATCATCGTTGTTGACAGCCACCGAACCTTTTGTGATTCCACCGGTAGTACCAGAGTGTTTCCCAAATATGGGTCAGGTAACTATGCTTGAAGCAGTGTCAAGTCTTAACTAGACCAAACGGACTTTGTCGTCTTCATGTTACGCACCAGGTACTTACTAATGCATCAGATCAAGATCCTAATCAGATCCTACTGACGTTATCATTGTTGTTATCCAGCTAGAAGTATGTGTACCACATGCTCGATCATCATCAGATCCGAATGACATTAACATTGTTATTACCCAATTAGTCACTGTGCACACATTATGAATGCCATCGTTTGGGACCAGAATAGGAAGAAGGGGCAACGAGGTGTGCATAGTCAATAGGGAAATAGGGCACGGTCAAGCACCATAATATGGGGTAGTTAGGATGGGTCGTGAGATGACGAGGATCTTGGAAACAAGGTCAGTTGTGAACGACCCATCCTTCGATATGGAGGTATGATTTAGCTGAGTGACTTCTGGCTTGATTGAAGGTTTGTTGATTATGAATAAATTAATATGAAACCAGAACTGTCTTAGAGTTATTGCCGGTTCACCGTAACTTCGCTGTACTATTACAGTACAGAAATGGTGCCCAGACCAGGATGAATAACTTCAATTGTCGCGGTACATAGCGGAGGTACTGGGCCACTATATTTGATACAGCCACTACTTCATACTGCGCTTGTTGGGAAAATGCGGTGCCTTTGACATTGGCACGTTATCAAACCTCTGCTGAACAGATTTCAAGAAGTTTCTACAAGAATCTGTATGCGGTTGTGAAGCCCGCTTCGCTGAGTCAGCTCTCGGTCGTTTTCGAGCCTTACTGGTGGTGAAGTCCAGTCCGCTCTCAAGTCGTTTTCGGGCCTTACTGGTGTGTGAGAGCCGCTGTCAAGTCTCCGGGCTCTGTTGTGTGCGAGAGCCGCTGTCAAGTCTCCCGGCTCTGTTGTGTGAGAGAGTCGCTGTCAAGTCCTCGCCGGGCACTGTGGCATTGTTGTTCGAGCGGTTTGCTAACGGGATTGATTTTGGCGGACGACATGGAGATACCTACTTCTGATCGTACCTCCCACTGTTGCAGGGACTTCAAAGACTTCTGCATTCCGCCATACATAGTAAGTAGACTGAATCGTTGCCACACAGCCTGCTCGTTACCACAGCCGTTGCCTGAATTTTTATCATTTTCAAGAGGCTTGGTATAGCCGTCGCTTTACACTGTTCACTTCAAGAGGCTTGTTATAGCCGCCGCTTTACATTTTTTACCTGCATTGTCGGTTGTTTCAACGGGCTACCTACTAGGGCCGCTGCCATACAATGTTGTTTCAGGGAACTGACCAAAGCTGCTCTCTGATCGCAGTCTGATCGTGGTGAGGCCTACTGTCGAGAAAAGCTGCTCTCTGATCGATGTCTAATCGTGTGAAGTCGGGAGGTGCTGCTCTTTGAACGCAGTCAATTGTTCCAGGCCTTGTCAGAAACCGCAGTCCTTGGGCGTCACTATGCTGGAAACCAAGATGCCTGCCTGCCTTGAGGTTGCTATATTATCGGGGCTGTTAACTTAACCGTTGCTGTGAGGTCGTCGTATCGCTGGATTTTCTTTCTCCATCATGCCTCTCTGCCCAGTGTGTGATATGGAATGACACTGATTTGGGAACGTTTTTGCTCGAGCATCCTGAGAGATCCTGGAAGTCATTGCCTGTCCGTTTGAAGTTTGTAGAACCGAAGGACAATGTTGGCTGAGTAAGCGAAGTTTAATTTAAATTAGTTAAGGAGTAGGCATATGTGTATAATTATTTGTTTTAAGATAGAATTGAAGAATTGAAAACCTGATGCATTTTTTTTTAAAGATTTGGCTTTGAGTAACCTTTTTCAGAGTATGTGCTAGCGATAGGAAAGCTGCCTACGGATTGAAAACAACAAGGCTTTATATCATAAAAGCGTGGTGAGCTACTATGGAAATCTTTTATAGGAAGTTAGGACGTGTGACAGAGTTGATGGGTGACTTAAAAATGGACGTAGATAGAATTTCGTCTATGATAGAATTGATAAAGAGGCAGACGCTTGAACGAACAGAGCACAAGACAGGTATGAGACGTTTTGAGGTAGACAAGTCCAATAGAAATGATAACCAGCGTGGTTACAATTTTAAAGTTGTCAACCATATACATATGAAAGCAGATAAGAATGAGACACAGAGACATATAAGAATTAGTAATGGTCAGAAAAAGAAACAGTGGTCTTGGCCTTCAAAGAGTGATAACGCAAAGGCCTTGCGAGAGAACTGGTTTCAGATCAGACACCTGCGATATTCGGTAGCAAAGTTGAATAACAGAGAAAGAAATATAGATAAGATTTTGGGTAGTCAGGAGGTATCTTCAGTCTTTTGTGTCAGACAAGAAAGAGAGACTCAGACACAGGTGATTGAGGTGGTAGAAGAAAACACGCAGACACAAGTTGATACAGTAGAGAAAAAAGTCCAGGTACAACCAGCTAGCAAGATAACGAAGGGAAGTCAAACTGACTTAATAGAAATTCAGTCAAAACCAACTTACTTGACTAAGGGAGACAC
Source organism: Cepaea nemoralis (assembly GCA_014155875.1). Classification (NCBI taxonomy): domain Eukaryota; kingdom Metazoa; phylum Mollusca; class Gastropoda; order Stylommatophora; family Helicidae; genus Cepaea; species Cepaea nemoralis. The sequence goes on from JACEFZ010026208.1 coordinate 361,701, forward strand.
GGTTGAAATTAAGAAAGATAAACAGACAAGTGCCAAAGATGTTAAAAGACGGGTGAAGAAAAGTATTAGAAAAAGGAATAGTAGTATGATAGTTAATGGAGGTACTGCTATGTCAAGTTCCTCAGGTATAGACATTAAATTAATCCCTAAATGGTGTAGAAATATTAGGTGTGAGAGTTCAGGTTATGGAGAGGATATTTCTACCTCTACCGCCGCATTTTATAGTAAATACTACGCTGCTGAAACAACTACAGATACTGATGATTCAGAGAATGAGAGGATTGCACTACGAACAGATCCTGACTCGAAGCGTGATGTTTCCTCATACGGTGGGCTTGCTGGTGGACAGACAGACAGACAGAGTTTTGGTTGGTGACTCTTTAGAACTAGATACCAGTTTATATGACAGGAAAGTAAGGAAGGCTAAGAGACGAATACCAAGAGAGAGAGAGAAAGATATTTCCAAAAAGAAAGATGTTTGCCTAGTAGAAAGTGGAACACAAAAACAGCAAACAGCTGAAGCGTCGCTGGAAAAAGCTAGAAGTCTCATGAAATCGGTAAGACCATGGTTGTATTTAAATAACCGATACGAGCAGATTTGAGCATTTTGTAACTGAGCTTGGGGTAATTCAAGTTTGATGAGGCTCAAATTTCGACTCAAATGTGCTGTTGCTGTGGAAAATGGTGGAGAATCATTGCAAGTGATGTGTGACGTCGAGAACTGATGTAGTATTGTCTTGTATTACATAGGTTATTTTGAGATGCGTTGTCCGTACGTGAGTATAACTGTAGACAAACAGGTGTTCGTCGCGCTGAGTGAAGCAGGAGTGAGGTTTTGAAACGCCGTCAAGTGTCAATGTGGGTGGAAGTGATCGACACGCTTAGGCTTGGTAGTTGTTGATACATGGTTGTCCATTTGTCCAGAGAGTTGAATAGCCTTATTACACCTGTTGTCAATATCATCTTCTGGTTTGCCATTTGATGATATTATACTTCCTAGGCACTTGAGACTCTTTACTTGTTTCGAGAAATGTTCGTTTAGCTGAATGGTTGTTGTTTGTTCTTCTTTGGTTATAGTCGTTGCCTCTGTTTTGCTTGTGCTAAATTGTTAAAGTAGGTGATTAGAAAGGTGTGATGTCTTTTGTTTGGGAATGTGTGATCTTGGACGGAATTTATGGAAGTTGTATGACAGGTTGACAGAAAGAGAGTTAACATTCTGAATGACGTTTCATAAAATATGTTTAGTATTGTTGACAGGGACATGTTGAAGTATGAATGCCTGATACTGAGAAATGAGGAAAGTGAGGTCCGTTGTCAGTTATAAGTGGTGTGGGTTGCTGTTCTGTAAGAATCCCGATAAATAGGAAGAGGAGTGAAAGATAGGAGGTAAACAAGATTAGATAAATGAATGTTAGAGAACATGTTCCGATAAGTGTGACTGGTTTAACTATCATCGCGGTACAAGAACGCTAGGAGAGACTTGAGGATAGCTTAGAGTAGTTGTGGTGAGATGTTAAGAAAGTACTGATGCAGGAGAATGAAATATTACTTGCGTCGGGTAGACGAGAAACTTAAAAGTAAAATTAGTCGTTGGTACAGTAGATAGATGTATTGGTGAGAGGTCTATAGTAAATAGACAAAATTTTGTTGGATGTAGCAGGGTGGAGATACCGTAGTTAACGGTAATGAGTAAGAAGTTGTAGTAATTCTTGGTGCAAAGCTAGGGGATAACCTTCTCTTTAGCGAGAAGTCAGTTGTTTTTATTGAATTTGAGATTTCAATGCATCATATATGGTATGTTATAGTATTTTTTATTGACTTGGTTTTGTAGAATGATTGCCAATTGATTTTATGATTTGACTTCTTGAGTTTCTTAAATAGATAAATAAGTTAGTTATTGTTAGTCCATAAAAGAGACTAACAATATATAGGATGTATGTTATATGATTTTAAAATATGTTTTTCTTTGAATGAGTTAATACCTCTAATTGATATGAGGGGAAACATAAATGATGTATAAAAACTTGGGGTGGGGGGGGGGGTATGATGTCCTGTTGTGATTTTATTTCGCTTCACTCATAATTTAACTGAATTGTCTTGTATTGTGAATGGTAATTACCTTGTTTATATATATTAGAAATTAGTTAAGTTAAGTTTAAATTATAAACAGTTATGATTTTGGCTAGAATAAAGGCAATACATGGGGCTTTATTTAGGACCCTTCGTTCAGAAAAGAGTTAATAAACTACTGAGAACTAGTAGAGAGACACATTCTCTTTCTGAATAATAAGCATACCCTGTTGGTGGGATTGCTGTGATAGTCAGCGTTGATAAATCAATGATATAAGGGCTGCAAAGTTGTGGAAACATATGCCATACGGGGTTACCACACAAGTAAAAGAGTTATGGGGAATTTAAGTGAGCATTAATTGAAGATATATGGATTGGACGCCATATTGGGGAAAAAAAGATTAAAGTGAATAAAGCAGTGGGGTATATGACATGGGGTCAGAAGTGAACATGGAGCCACGAGATTATAGAAGAAGAAGTCAGTAACGTGCTGTAACAGACAGTGTGAAGACGATTAGCAAAACATGAATTGAATCCATGTTTGACTCCGAAGAATGATTAGATACTGTGGATAGCAGTACAATAGTAAAGGGGTGTAAGTGTGTTAATGAGAAATGAACAGTGTCACTGTGGAGACAAAATGACATGGGGTTTTTGGGGGTCCGTAATATATGGACGTTAATTGCAAGCAGTGAGGGGTTAGAAGGTCACAGACATGAGTTCAGTGGCAGTGTATTGTTGCTGTTGATAACGGCATAAATTGAGGTTCAGGAGAAATGCCCATATTAAATGGACATTAAGTGGTTGCTGAAGTTTTCGGCAAGATTAAGAGAGAATTATGAGTAAGGTATAGGAGAAGATTAGTTGTGTGAGGTGATGTGTTGGAAGAGGTCTTGAGGGATGATGGACCTTGTTAATTGTGTACTGTCTGTAATATATAGACATTTGGGAGTGAATATAATTTTTGATGGTATTTGATGCTGTAGATAGCATAATACCATAATAAGTGGTACTGTAGAAGATATAATTGTGTTAGACTTTATTACATAAAGTCTCAAATGACATAGGGGGGTAAAGGTGTGTGTGGTTTAGGTGAGTGTGGTTTTTGTGAGGAAGAGTTCTACTTCTTTGAATCTCCGGTGCGCACCGATTCTTTGTCTTCCTATCGTGTGCAAGTGATTTCAGGTTGGTTGAAAGTAGAGAAGTAGTAGTGTGGAGGTAATACGGTTAGTGATGACAATAGAGAGTTGATGGTAGTATCAGAAGAGTACAGCGTTTTGAATTTTTTGAGATCGTGATAAGAAGGTTTAAGCGGATTGCTTATGAAGAGTAGAAAAAGTATTCCGAAAATATGTTGTCATGTGTTGTATAAAACTAAGATCTTGTAATGCAGAAATATTATGATGTACGATAGATACATATACAAGAATGAGCTTGTGTGATATGATATATGTGGATTTTATTACGAAGAAGAAGTATGGGTTGTAGGTCGTGGCGGCTGGCACTACGATAAATAGTGGGGATAGAGAGAAGTGTAATGAGTAAGGGGTATATGATTTCTGTAGTTGGGAGTTGAGTAAGTTCAGGTGGTAAGCGGATTGCTTATGACTTTATAAAACGAAGAAGAAGTAACTTTGATTGTGTGGAATTATTTGGGTTAAGTGTCTTGGGTCATAGATGTGGGGTAAATGAGTTGTGGGATCAAGACTTTTCAGGGAAAAGTCTTGGTTGAAGAAAGGGAGGAAATGTAACAGAGTTAGGAATAGGAAGAAGGGGCAACGAGGTGTGCATAGTCAATAGGGAAATAGGGCACGGTCAAGCACCATAATATGGGGTAGTTAGGATGGGTCGTGAGATGACGAGGATCTTGGAAACAAGGTCAGTTGTGAACGACCCATCCTTCGATATGGAGGTATGATTTAGCTGAGTGACTTCTGGCTTGATTGAAGGTTTGTTGATTATGAATAAATTAATATGAAACCAGAACTGTCTTAGAGTTATTGCCGGTTCACCGTCACTTCGCTGTACTATTACATTAGTCATCTACCAGAGAGTAGAAACACTCACGAGACATTCAATAGCCAAGTTATGAGGTGCTTTAACTTAGTGCTATACCCGAGAAGTGCTTCTGAAATACAACTTCGCCCAACCAGGATGTATTATCACTTGACATTGTATTGAACGTTGCAGTGAATATGTATGCAGCTATTATAAATGGTCACCAGGGGACACCTCAGGTTAGAGGGTCACCGATCCAGAGTGTATAGGAAAAGAATCACAGAGACATTAGCATTTGACTATTCTCGAATTTATTGTGGTGCTAACCCAGTCCAGTCATCGGGTTCCAGATGGCTAATCCCATTATATGATCATCGGGTGCCTTGAGGCAGAGAAGTCCACAAGATCCAGACATCAGTGCTGGGAGAGAGCCGGGTGAGTCTAACGGACCGACTCGACGGAAAAAACCCAGCAAATCTTCTTCGACGCCTAGGGATGAACATGGAATCATCTCTGATTCTTTTCTAACCTATTCTCTATATTGTATATAGCTCTCCTATCAGGATGTTCCAATCCTACCTATGTCTATATTGTACATTAAACTTGTTCATTGTTGACATGTCTTTTCTACAGTTACTGTGTGTGGTCTAGGACGAGGCTCTAGGTTTCACGGTCCCTAGGTAGAGGGTAGATAGTAGAGGTTTAGAATCTGGGAGGGGCCTGTAGACTCATAACAATTGTAACCTTACAAAGATGGTCAGTACTAGTCTAGTAGTAACAGTGTATCTACCTGTCCAACCCCTGAGGTCAGTATACACGAGAGTGCCAGTGATACCTCGGCTCTCGTGTTCACTCCCATAACCGAGGCCATCCTGTTACTTTATTTTCAAAGGGTTAATAAGAATTGGGCATTCTAACAGTCTAACATTCTATCACTCAATTTCATATCACTCATTCTATTACTCATTTCATCCAAACATCATTCGAGGCTAACTGAGAACATGAACAATATAAATTATATGCACTATAAAAGCATGGAAGAAATGCAAAAATCACTACTACATGATACACTAAGATTAATGAATGATGTGGCAGTTGTTATTAGCTATGGGGAACATACTGTCTACCAAAAGGGACTGACTGTTATACTAGTGTTTTGTTATAGTCATACAGAGTAGTTATTTCGGTACAAGGAGCCACGCGAAGTACTAATCTCGAACGAACGAACGAACGAACAAACTTTATTTTAAAAGGGTAACAAATTGGGCACGCAGGCCCGTCTTACATTCTGCCCTTTCAATCACTCGTCTTTCATTGATCAAATGTGCATGTTACATAAACATAAGGGAAAAAAACATTGTCAAATGGATTTTTTAAGTATAAACAATGCATATTAAACATGATACATTCACATGAAAAAAAAAAATAACGTCAAATGAAAGTTGTAAACATAAACAGTGCATATTGCAATGTTGTGAGACACATCCCCCATATACCCTCACATCCCGCAGCCACCAACGCATCCCCCACCCACCCACACATACCTCCACGCACTCACACAGACCCAGGCAAACGTACATGCCACCACCAACCCACTGATCCCACACACATTTCCCCACTCACACACATTTCCCCACCCACACACATATCCTCACACACCAAGAAGAAGAATAAGAAGAAGAAAAAAGAAGAAGAAGAAGAAGAAGAAGAAGAAGAAATGAAGAAGAAGAAGAAGAAGAAGAAGAAGAAGAAGAAGAAGAAGAAGAAGAAGAAGAAGAAGAAGAAGTAGAAGAAGAAGAAGAAGAAGAAGAAGCAGAAGAAGAAGAAGAAGAAGAAGAAGAACGAACGATCGAACGAACGAACGAACAAACTTTATTTTAAAAGGGTAACAAATTGGGCACACAGGCCCGTCTTACATTCGGCCCTTTCAATCACTCATCTTTCATTCATCAAATGTGCATGTTACATTAACATAGCGGAAAAAAACATTGTCAAATGGATTTTATAAGCATACACAATGCATATTATGCATGATACATTCACATGAGAACAAAAAACAACATTATCAAATGAAAGTTGTAAACATAAACAGTGCATATTGCAATGTTGTGAGACACATCTCCCATCCACCCTCACATACCCCTTAAGTTACCGACGAGAGTATATGAGATTACGGAGAAAAGTCATAACCTCTAAGCCACGAAGCCGGCATATATATATATATATATAGATAATATATATATATATATATATATATATATATATATATATATATATATATATATATATATATATATATATATATATATATATATTCCTTCTTTCAGCAACGATCACTCTTTACAGTGTGTCATCATCATCATCATCTTCCACTTCTGCCGTCAAGCGTCGTGGGGAGGAATAATTTGCTTTCCAGCGCCCGGTGGGCGGCACTAGATAGTCTCGGTCTCGTCGCAGACGATCTTTGATGCAAGGCCAGTGATGGTAGTTGCTGATGTTGCATTCTAACGACATGACAAAACCACTTGATCTTCTGTCTTCAATAAATGTGGCACAAGATGTTGATCCCACAGTCTGTCTGATAACAGCATTTCTTACTCGATCTCGGATTGTTAAGTTGGCAGCTCTCCTCATGCATCTCACCTCGCAGGTGTTGATTTTGCGAAAGTGTGATTTGGATAAAGTCAAAGTTTGAGATTGGTTGCGTAGGGATGGTGTGAATATGCTGTTTATTATCTGTCGTTTTGCGGACATGGGTATATTTGGATGTTTCAGTAAGAGTGATAGTTGATATGTAAGTGCACTAGCTTTTTGACATCTGATTTCGATTTCTCTGTCCAATCTGCCATCTTCTGTGATCATACTTCCAAGATATTTGAATTGTTTTACTTGTTTCTATATACTTAGTGGGCCCGGCGATCTGCTAACTTGCATTACTTCGGTTTGGGCTGTTTTTATACTCATATTGTATCTGCTGCAGGTTGAACTCAGATTATTAATATGATTTTGTAGTCTGCCCTCATCGCTGTAAACAGGCACTGATCCTCTGAAAATAGAAGTTCATTTATTTCCTGTGGGTCAATTGTTTCATCTGGAGTAAAGAGTCCTAATTTTTTTTGAATCTGCTTCTTTGGATATTCTGTCCATGTAGACATTAAATAGCATAACAGTGTGTAGCAACCAGTATTTCAAGGCACACATCAGTAACGCTGTTACTGGAACCACACATTAGTAATGCTGGTACTGGAACCACACATTAGTATGCTGGTACTGGAACCACACATCAATAACGCTGATATTGGAACCACTCACCAGCAACGCTGGCACTGGAACACTGAAATAAATGTTGCATGTCTCTTGCTGGACGTCGCGATCAACCCCAACCATCAGGCTGATGTACTAAGCAATTTTACGTTTCAGTAGTTTGCCATTGCTTTCTGAACGAGAGATCAACGTTGAAGTCCAACTGGTCTGTGCAGAGAATGAACCCCGTACCCCGCTGTCGGAGCAACGGTTGTGTAAAACGATTCAATCTATTCTGTTGTTTCAACGGATCTCACTCCCCAATGTTTTACAGTACCCGCCGTCTTTCTATAATTGGTTGAGATATTATTATGTGTAAACTGGAAGAGCAGCAATAGGGGAACCCCTTAAGGCCACTAAGACAGTTAATAAATATATACGTTCTGTTTGGCGCACATAGAAGTAGGAGAAATAATTAGAGCAGCGAGCCACTGTCGTCATTTGGAGGTTACAAGTTCGAATCCAGATCGGTAACAATAGCTTTCAATTGTTATGTTATCTAGTGCGTCCTCAAGTCTCTAAATTTTTCCCCCTACTTCTATGAGAGCCAAGCAGTATGTGTGTATTTGTTTATTAACTGATAGAGTAGCGTCTACTTTCTCGTGAAGATTACAGTATATCATTTGCTTCTGACATTAGCCATTATCATGTTCAAGTTCCATCTTCACATGGAAGATCGGCTGTAATGAGCCTAAGAAACCCTCTGTTCTGAGTCTTAGCTATGAACGCAAGCAAGTTTCTTGACGCCCAATTCCTTCATATGGCAAGTTGTCTTCACCTTGTGCAGTCTTCCCACTGCATGCTTTTCCTCTTATAAGATCTTTCTCTTGTACGGTCAATCCTTTGCAGGGTCTTCTTTACGTAATCTTTCTCTTTTACGTGTGTTTGCAGTTTTCCTCCCGAATTATGTTCTTTTGCAATGTCTTCCCCTTACACAGTCTTCTTTATTATCTGTCTTCCTCTTGAACGGCTTTCCTTTGTCGCGATCATCCTTCTGCTTTGTTTTCTATTGAGCGGTGCCCCTCTTATGCAGTCTTCTCCATTTATGGTCCTCTCCTTTCATGGTCTTCTTATTTCACGGTCTTCTTATTTCACGGTCTTCTAATTTCACTGTCTTCTAATTTAACGGTCTCCTAATTTCACGGTCTTCTTATTTCAAGGTCTTTCTCTTGCACCATCATCGTCTGTCACGGGCTTCCTGTTGCGAAGACTTTCATTTGTTCAATCCTCCTCTTTCCGGTGGTCACCTTTCCTGGTCTGCCTATCCCACGGTTTCTCCTCCACGGTTTTCTTCTTGGGTGGTACTGGATGGGTGGGATTGGGTGGGTGGTGCTGACTAGATAATGTTAGGGGGATGGTACTGAGTGCATGGTGTTTGGTGGGCGGTACTGGGTGCATCTAACTACTGAACGTAAGCTTGCCAAGAGATCACAAGATCAAATAAAATGATAGTGTTGACTACGACGTCCTGTAAAGGATATGCAACTAATTAACTGTGTGAGTGGCATTGGGTGGGTGGTACTGACTATGTGGTATTGTGTGGGTGGTACTGACTATATTGTATCGTGTGGGTGGTACCGATATGTGGTATTGTGTGAGTGGTACTGACTATATTGTATCCTGAGGGTGGTACCGATATGTGGTATTGTTTGGGTGGTACTGATATATGGGTATTGTGTGGGTGGTACTGATATGTGGTATTGTGTGGGTGGTACTGATATGTGGTATTGTGTGGGTGGTACTGATATGTGGTATTGTGTGGGTGGTACTGATATGTGGTATTGTGTGGGTGGTACTGACTATATTGTTTCGTGTGGGTGGTACCGATATATGGTATTGTGTGGGTGGTACCGATATGTGGTATTCTGTGGGTGTACTGATATGTGGTATTGTGTGGGTGTACTGATATGTGGTATTGTGTGGGGGGTACTGATATGTGGTATTGTGTGGGTGGTACCGATATGTGGTATTCTGTGGGTGGTACTGATATGTGGTATTGTGTGAGTGGTACTGATATGTGGTATTGTGTGGGTGGTACGAATATGTGGTATTGTGTGGGTGGTACAGATATGTGGTATTGTGTGAGTGGTACTGACTATATTGTATCCTGTGGGTGCTACCGATATGTGGTATTGTGTGGGTGGTACTGACATATGGTATTGTGTGGGTGGTACTGATATGTGGTATTGTATGAGTGGTAATGATATGTGGTATTGTGTGGGTGGTTCTGATATGTGGTATTGTGTGGGTGGTACTGATATGTGGTAATGTGTGGGTGGTACTGACTATATTGTATCGTGTGGGTGGTACCGATATATGGTATTGTGTGTGTGCTACCGATATGTGGTATTCTGTGGGTGGTACTGATATGTGGTATTGTGTGGGTGGTACTGATATGTGGTATTGTGTGGGCGGTACTGATCTGTGGTATTGTGTGGGTGGTACCGATATGTGGTATTCTGTGGGTGGTACTGATATGTGGTATTGTGTGGGTGGTACTGATATGTGGTATTGTGTGGGTGGTACTGATATGTGGTATTGTGTGGGTGGTACTGATATGTGGTATTGTGTGGGTGATACTGATATGTGGTATTGTGTGGGTGGTACTGATATGTGGTATTGTGTGGGTGGTACCGATATATGGTATTTTGTGGGTGGTACCGATATATGGTATTGTGTGGGTGGTACCGATATATGGTATTGTGTGGGTGGTACAGATATATGGTATTGTGTGGGTGGTACCGATATATGGTATTGTGTGGGTGGTACCGATATATGGTATTGTGTGGGTGGTACCGATATGTGGTATTGTGTTGTGGTACTGATATGTGGTATTGTGTGGGTGATACTGATATGTGGTATTGTGTGGGTGGTACTGATATGTGATATTGTGTGGGTGGTACCGATATATGGTATTTTGTGGGTGGTACCGATATATGGTATTGTGTGGGTGGTACCGATATATGGTATTGTGTGGGTGGTACAGATATATGGTATTGTGTGGGTGGTACCGATATATGGTATTGTGTGGGTGGTACCGATATATGGTATTGTGTGGGTGGTACCAATATGTGGTATTGTGTTGTGGTACTGATATGTGGTATTGTGTGGGTTGTACTTATATGTGGTATTGTGTGGGTGGAATTGACTATATTGTATCGTGTGGGTGGTACCGATATGTGGTATTGTGTAGGTGGTACCGATATGTGGTATTGCGTGGGTGGTAATGACTATATTGTATCGTGTGGATGGTACCAATATGTGGTATTGTGTGTGTGGTACTGATATGTGGTATTGTGTGGGTTTTACCGATATGTGGTATCGTGTGGGTGGTACCGATATGTTGTATTGTGTGGTGGTACCGATATGTGGTATTGTGTGGGTGGTACTGTCTATATTGTATCGTGTGGATGGTACCGATATGTGGTAATGTCTGGTTGGTACCAATGTGTGGTATTGTCTGGTTGGTAATGACTATGTGGTATTGTGTGCGTTGTACAGATGTATGGTATTGTGTGGGTGGTAATGATTATGTGGTATTGTGTGGGTGGTACCGATATGTGGTATTGTGTGGGTGGTACCGATATGTGGTATTCTTGGGTGGTACCGATATGTGGTATCGTGTGGGTGGTACCGATATGTGGTATCGTATGGGTGGTACCGATATGTGGTATTGTGTGGGTGGTAATGTCTATATTGTATCGTGTGGGTGGTACCGATATGTGGAATTGTGTGGGTTGTGCCGATGTGTGGTATTGTGTGGGTGGTACCGATATGTGGTATTGTGTGGGTGGTACCGATGTGTGGTATTGTGTGGGTGGTAATGACTATGTGGTATTGTGTGGGTGGTACCGATAAGTGGTACTGTGTGGGTGGTAATGACTATGTGGTATTGTGTGGGTGGTACCGATATGTGGTATTGTGTGGGTGGTAATGACTATGTGGTATTGTGTGGATGGTACCGATGTGTGGTATTGGTAGGGTTGTACCGATATGTGGTATTGTGTGGGTGGTACTGATATGTTTTATTGTGTGGGTGGTACCGATATGTGGTATTGTGTGGGTGGTTCCGATATGTGGTATTGTGTGGGTGGTACCGATATGTGGTATTGTGTGGGTGGTACCGATATGTGGTATTGTGTGGGTGGTACCGATATGTGGTATTGTGTGGGTGGTACTGATATGTGGTATTGTGTGGGTGGTACTGATATGTTGTATTGTGTGGGTGGTAATAATATGTGGTATTGTGTGGGTGGTACTGATATGTGGTATTGTGTGGGTGGTAATGATATGTTGAATTGTGTGGGTGGTACCGATATGTGGTATTGTGTGGGTGGTACCGATATGTGGTATTCTGTGGGTGGTACTGATATGAGGTATTGTGTGGGTGGTACTGATATGTGGTATTGTGTGGGTGGTACTGATATGTGGTATTGTGTGGGTGGTACTGACTATATTGTATCGTGTGGGTGGTACCGATATATGGTATTGTGTGGGTGGTACAGATATGTGGTATTCTTTGGGTGGTACTGATATGTGGTATTGTGTGGGTGGTACTGATATGTGGTATTGTGTGGGTGGTACTGATGTGTGGTATTGTGTGGGTGGTACCGATATGTGGTATTCTGTGGGTGGTACTGATATGTGGTATTGTGTGGGTGGTACTGATATGTGGTATTGTGTGGGTGGTACTGATATGTGGTATTGTGTGGGTGGTACCGATATGTGGTATTGTGTGAGTGGTACTGACTATATTGTATCGTGTGGGTGGTACCGATATGTGGTATTGTGTGGGTGGTACTGATATATGGTATTGTGTGGGTGGTACTGATATGTGTTATTGTGTGGGTGGTACTGATATATGGTATTGTGTGGGTGGTACTGATATGTGGTATTGTGTGGGTGGTACTGATATATGGTATTGTGTGGGTGGTACTGATAATTGGTATTGTGTGGGTGGTACTGATATGTGGTATTGTGTGAGTGGTAATGATATGTGGTATTGTGTGGGTGGTACTGATATGTGGTATTGTGTGGGTGGTACTGATATGTGGTATTGTGTGGGTGGTACTGATATGTGGTATTGTGTGGGTGGTACTGATATATGGTATTGTGTGGGTGGTACTGATATGTGGTATTGTGTGGGTTGTACTGATATGTGGTATTGTGTGAGTGGTAATGATATGTGGTATTGTGTGGGTGGTACTGATATGTGGTACTGTGTGGGTGGTACTGATATGTGGTATTGTGTGGGTGGTACTGATATGTGGTATTGTGTGGGTAGTACCGATATATTGTATTGTGTGGGTGGTACTGCCTATGTGGTATTGTGTGGGTGGTACTGTCTTTACTGTATCTTGTGGGTGATATTGATATGTGGTATTGTGTGGGTGGTATCGGTATGTGGTATTGTGTTTGCGGTGCTGATATGATTTATTGTGTGGGTGGTAATGACTAAGTGGTATTGTTTGGGTGGTACCTATATGTGGTATTGTGTGGGTGGTACTGATATGTGGTATTGTGTGGGTGGTACTGATATGTGGTATTGTGTGGGTGGTATTGATATGTGGTATTGTGTGGGTGGTACTGATATGTTGTATTGTGAGGGTGGTACTGGTATTTGGTATTGTGTGGGTGGTACTGATATGTGGTATTGTGTGGATGGTACTGATATGTGGTATTGTGTGGGTGGTACCGATATATGGTATTGTGTGGGTGGTACCGAAATATGGTATTGTGTGGGTGGTACTGATATGTGGTACTGTGTGGGTCGTACTGATATGTGGTATTGTGTGGGTGGTACCGATATATGGTATTGTGTGGTTGGTACTGATATGTGGTATTGTGTCGGTGATACTGATATGTGGTATTGTGTGGGTGGTACCGATATATAGTATTGTGTGGGTCGTACCGATATATGGTATTGTGTGGGTGGTACCGATATATGGTATTGTGTGGGTGGTACAGATATATGGTATTGTGTGAGTGGTACCGATATATGGTATTGTGTGCGTGGTACTGATATGTGGTATTGTGTGGGTGGTACCGATATATGGTATTGTGTGGGTGGTACCGATATATGGTATTGTGTGGGTGGTACCGATATATGGTATTGTGTGGGTGGTACTGATATGTGGTATTGTGTGGGTGGTACTGATATGTGGTATTGTGTGGGTTGTACTTATATGTGGTATTGTGTGGGTGGTATTGACTATATTGTATCGTGTGGGTGGTACCGATATGTGGTATTGTGCAGGTGGTACAAATATGTGGTATTGTGTGGGTGGTAATGACTTTATTGTATCGTGTGGATGGTACCGATATGTGGTATTGTGTGTGTGGTACTGATATGTGGTATTGTGTGGGTTTTACCGATATGTGGTATCGTGTGGGTGGTACCGATATGTTGTATTGTGTGGTGGTACCGATATGTGGTATTGTGTGGGTGGTACTGTCTATATTGTATCGTGTGGATGGTACCGATATGTGGTAATGTCTGGTTGGTACCAATGTGTGGTATTGTCTGGTTGGTAATGACTATGTGGTATTGTGTGCGTTGTACAGATGTATGGTATTGTGTGGGTGGTAATGATTATGTGGTATTGTGTGGGTGGTACCGATATGTGGTATTGTGTGGGTGGTACCGATATGTGGTATTCTTGGGTGGTACCGATATGTGGTATCGTGTGGGTGGTACCGATATGTGGTATCGTATGGGTGGTACCGATATGTGGTATTGTGTGGGTGGTAATGTCTATATTGTATCGTGTGGGTGGTACCGATATGTGGAATTGTGTGGGTTGTGCCGATGTGTGGTATTGTGTGGGTGGTACCGATATGTGGTATTGTGTGGGTGGTACCGATGTGTGGTATTGTGTGGGTGGTAATGACTATGTGGTATTGTGTGGGTGGTACCGATAAGTGGTACTGTGTGGGTGGTAATGACTATGTGGTATTGTGTGGGTGGTACCGATATGTGGTATTGTGTGGGTGGTAATGACTATGTGGTATTGTGTGGATGGTACCGATGTGTGGTATTGGTAGGGTTGTACCGATATGTGGTATTGTGTGGGTGGTACTGATATGTTTTATTGTGTGGGTGGTAACGATATGTGGTATTGTGTGGGTGGTACCGATATGTGGTATTGTGTGGGTGGTACCGATATGTGGTATTGTGTGGGTGGTACCGATATGTGGTATTGTGTGGGTGGTACCGATATGTGGTATTGTGTGGGTGGTACTGATATGTGGTATTGTGTGGGTGGTACTGATATGTTGTATTGTGTGGGTGGTAATGATATGTGGTATTGTGTGGGTGGTACTGATATGTGGTATTGTGTGGGTGGTAATGATATGTTGAATTGTGTGGGTGGTACCGATATGTGGTATTGTGTGGTGGTACCGATATGTGGTATTCTGTGGGTGGTACTGATATGAGGTATTGTGTGGTGGTACTGATATGTGGTATTGTGTGGGTGGTACTGATATGTGGTATTGTGTGGGTGGTACTGACTATATTGTATCGTGTGGGTGGTACCGATATATGGTATTGTGTGGGTGGTACAGATATGTGGTATTCTTTGGGTGGTACTGATATGTGGTATTGTGTGGGTGGTACTGATATGTGGTATTGTGTGGGTGGTACTGATGTGTGGTATTGTGTGGGTGGTACCGATATGTGGTATTCTGTGGGTGGTACTAATATGTGGTATTGTGTGGGTGGTACTGATATGTGGTATTGTGTGGGTGGTACTGATATGTGGTATTGTGTGGGTGGTACCGATATGTGGTATTGTGTGAGTGGTACTGACTATATTGTATCGTGTGGGTGGTACCGATATGTGGTATTGTGTGGGTGGTACTGATATATTGTATTGTGTGGGTGGTACTGATATGTGTTATTGTGTGGGTGGTACTGATATATGGTATTGTGTGGGTGGTACTGATATGTGGTATTGTGTGGGTGGTACTGATATATGGTATTTTGTGGGTGGTACTGATAAGTGGTATAGTGTGGGTGGTACTGATATGTGGTATTGTGTGAGTGGTAATGATATGTGGTATTGTGTGGGTGGTACTGATATGTGGTATTGTGTGGGTGGTACTGATATGTGGTATTGTGTGGGTGGTACTGATATGTGGTATTGTGTGGGTGGTACTGATATATGGTATTGTGTGGGTGGTACTGATATGTGGTATTATGTGGGTGGTACTGATATGTGGTATTGTGTGAGTGGTAATGATATGTGGTATTGTGTGGGTGGTACTGATATGTGGTACTGTGTGGGTGGTACTGATATGTGGTATTGTGTCTGTGGTACTGATATGTGGTATTGTGTGGGTGGTACCGATATATTGTATTGTGTGGGTGGTACTGACTATGTGGTATTGTGTGGGTGGTACTGTCTTTACTGTATCTTGTGGGTGATATTGATATGTGGTATTGTGTGGGTGGTATCGGTATGTGGTATTGTGCTTGCGGTGCTGATATGATTTATTGTGTGGGTGGTAATGACTATGTGGTATTGTTTGGGTGGTACCTATATGTGGTATTGTGTGGGTGGTACTGATATGTGGTATTGTGTGGGTGGTACTGATATGTGGTATTGTGTGGGTGGTATTGATATGTGGTATTGTGTGGGTGGTACTGATATGTTGTATTGTGTGGGTGGTACTGGTATTTGGTATTGTGTGGGTGGTACTGATATGTGGTATTGTGTGGGTGGTACTGATATGTGGTATTGTGTGGGTGGTACCGATATATGGTATTGTGTGGGTGGTACTGATATGTGGTATTGTGTGAGTGGTACTGATATGTGGTATTGTGTAGGTTGTACTTATATGTGGTATTGTGTTGGTGGCATTGACTATATTGTATCGTGTGGGTGGTACCGATATGTGGTATTGTGCAGGTGGTACAAATATGTGGTATTGTGTGGGTGGTAATGACTTTATTGTATCGTGTGGATGGTACCGATATGTGGTATTGCGTGTGTGGTAATGATATGTGGTATTGTGTGGGTTTACCGATATGTGGTATCGTGTGGGTGGTTCCGATATGTTGTATTGTGTGGTGGTACCGATATGTGGTATTGTGTGGGTGGTACTGTCTATCAGTGTATCGTGTGGGTGGTACCGATATGTGGTAATGTCTGGGTGGTACCAATGTGTGGTATTGTCTGGGTGGTAATGACTATGTGGTGTTGTGTGGGTGGTAATGATTATGTGGTATTGTGTGGGTGGTACCGATATGTGGTATTGAATGGGTGGTACCGATATGTGGTATTCTTGGGTGGTACAGATATGTGGTATCGTGTGGGTGGTACCGATATGTGGTATCGTATGGGTGGTACGATATGTGGTATTGTGTGGGTGGTAATGTCTATATTGTATCGTGTGGGTGGTACCGATATGTGGAATTGTGTGGGTTGTGCGATGTGTGGTATTGTGTGGGTGGTACCGATCTGTGGTATTGTGTGGGGTGGTACGATGTGTGGTATTGTGTAGGTGGTAATGACTATGTGGTATTGTGTGGGTGGTACCGATAAGTGGTACTGTGTGGGTGGTAATGACTATGTGGTATTGTGTGGGTGGTACCGATATGTGGTATTGTGTGGATAGTACCGATGTGTGGTATTGGTAGTGTTGTACCGATATGTGGTATCTTGTGGGTGGTACTGATATGTTGTATCGCGTCGGTGGTACCGATAAGTGGTATTGTGTAGGTGGTACCGATGTGTGGTATTGTGTGGGTGTACTGATAGTTGTATTGTGTGGGTGGTAATGATATGTGGTATTTCGTGTGGGTGGTACTGATATGTGGTATTGTGTGGGTGGTACCGTATGTGGTATTGTGTGGGTGGTACCGATATGTGGTATTGTGTGGGTGGTACTGATATGTGGTATTGTGTGGGTGGTACTGATATGTTGTATTGTGTGGGTGGTAATGATATGTGGTATTGTGTGGGTGGTACTGATATGTGGTATGTGTGGGTGGTACTGATATGTTGAATTGTGTGGGTGGTACCGATATGTGGTATTTGTGTGGGTGGTACCGATATGTGGTATTCTGTGGGTGGTACTGATATGAGGTATTGTATGGGTGGTACTGATATGTGGTATTGTGTAGGTGGTACTGATATGTGTATTGTGTGGGTGGTACTGACTATATTGTATCGTGTGGGTGGTACGATATATGGTATTGTGTGGGTGGTGCCGATATGTGTATTCTGTGGGTGGTACTGATATGTGGTATGTGTGAGTGGTACTGATATGTGGTATTGTGTGGGCGGTACTGATATGTGGTATTGTGTGGGAGGTACCGATATGTGGTATTCTGTGGGTGGTACTGATATGTGGTATTGTGTGGGTGGTACTGATATGTGGTATTGTGTGGGTGGTACTGATATGTGGTATTGTGTGGGTGGTACCGATATGTGGTATTGTGTGAGTGGTACTGACTATATTGTATCGTGTGGGTGGTACCGATATGTGGTATTGTGTGGGTGGTACTGATATATGGTATTGTGTGGGTGGTACTGATATGTGTTATTGTGTGGGTGGTACTGATATATGGTATTGTGTGGGTGGTACTGATATGTGGTATTGTGTGGGTGGTACTGATATATGGTATTGTGTGGGTGGTACTGATATGTGGTATTGTGTGGGTGGTACTGGTATGTGGTATTGTGTGAGTGGTAATGATATGTGGTATTGTGTGGGTGGTACTGATATGTGGTATTGTGTGGGTGGTACTGATATGTGGTATTGTGTGGGTGGTACTGATATGTGGTATTGTGTGGGTGGTACTGATATATGGTATTGTGTGGGTGTTACTGATATGTGGTATTGTGTGGGTGGTACTGATATGTGGTATTGTGTGAGTGGTAATGATATGTGGTATTGTGTGGGTGGTACTGATATGTGGTATTGTGTGGGTGGTACTGATAAGTGGTATTGTGTGAGTGGTACTGACTATATTGTATTGTGTGGGTGGTACTGACTATGTGGTATTGTGTGGGTGGTACTGTCTTTACTGTATCTTGTGGGTGATACTGATATGTGGTATTGTGTGGGTGGTATCGGTATGTGGTATTGTGTTTGCGGTGCTGGTATAAGTTATTGTGTGGGTGGTAATGACTATGTGGTATTGTGTGGGTGGTACCGATATGTGGTATTGTGTGGGTGGTACTGATATGTGGTATTGTGTGGGTGGTACTGATATGTGGTATTATGTGGGTGGTATTGATATGTGGTATTGTGTGGGTGGTACTGATATGTTGTATTGTGTGGGTGGTACTGGTATTTGGTATTGTGTGGGTGGTACTGATATGTGGTATTGTGTGGGTGGTACTGATATGTGGTATTGTGTGGGTGGTACCGATATATTGTATTGTGTGTGTGGTACCGATATATGGTATTGTGTGGGTTGTACAGATATATGGTATTGTGTGGGTGGTACCGATATATGGTATTGTGTGCGTGGTACTGATATGTGGTATTGTGTGGGTGGTACCGATATATGGTATTGTGTGGGTGGTACCGATATATGGTATTGTGTGGGTGGTACCGATATATGGTATTGTGTGGGTGGTACTGATATGTGGTATTGTGTGGGTGGTACTGATGTGTGGTATTGTGTGGGTTGTACTTATATGTCGTATTGTGTGGGTGGTATTGACTATATTGTATCGTGTGGGTGGTACCGATATGTGGTATTGTGTGCGTGGTACTGATATGTGGTATTGTGTGGGTGGTACTGATATGTGGTATTGTGTGGGTCGTACTGATATGTGGTATTGTGTATGTGGTACCGATATATGGTATTGTGTGGTTGGTACTGATATGTGGTATTGTTTCGGTGGTACTGATATGTGGTATTGTGTGGGTGGTACCGATATATGGTATTGTGTGGGTGGTACCGATATATGGTATTGTGTGGGTGGTACCGATATATGGTATTGTGTGGGTTGTACAGATATATGGTATTGTGTGGGTGGTACCGATATATGGTATTGTGTGCGTGGTACTGATATGTGGTATTGTGTGGGTGGTACCGATATATGGTATTGTGTGGGTGGTACCGATATATGGTATGTGTGGGTGGGTACCGATATATGGTATTGTGTGGGTGGTACTGATATGTGGTATTGTGTGGGTGGTACTGATGTGTGGTATTGTGTGGGTTGTACTTATATGTCGTATTGTGTGGGTGGTGTATTGACTATATTGTATCGTGTGGGTGGTACCGATATGTGGTATTGTGCAGGTGGTACAAATATGTGGTATTGTGTGGGTGGTAATGACTTATTGTATCGTGTGGATGGTACCGATATGTGGTATTGTGTGTGTGGTACTGATATGTGGTAATGTGTGGGTTTTACAGATATGTGGTATCGTGTGGGTGGTACCGATATGTTGTATTGTGTGGTGTTAACCGATATGTGGTATTTTATGGGTGGTACTGTCTATAATGTATCGTGTGGGTGGTACCGATATGTGGTAATGTCTGGGTGGTACAATGTGTGGTATTGTCTGGTGGTAATGACTATGTGGTGTTGTGTGGGTGGTAATGATTATGTGGTATTGTGTGGGTGGTTCCGATATGTGGTATTGAATGGGTGGTACCGATATGTGGTATTCTTGGGTGGTAACAGATATGTGGTATCGTGTGAGGTGGTACCGATATGTGGTATCGTATGGGTGGTACCGATATGTGGTATTGTGTGGGTGGTAATGTCTATATTGTATCGTGTGGGTGGTACCGATATGTGGAATTGTGTGGGTAGTACCGATGTGTGGTATTGTGTGGGTGGTACCGATCTGTGGTATTGTGTGGGTGGTACCGATGTGTGGTATTGTGTGGGTGGTAATGACTATGTGGTATTGTGTGGGTGGTACCTATAAAGTGGTTCTGTGTGGGTGGTAATGACTATGTGGTATTGTGTGTGTAGGTACCGATATGTGGTATTGTGTGGATAGTACCGATGTGTGGTATGGTAGTGCTGTACCGATATGTGGTATCGTGTGGGTGGTACTGAATATGTTGTATCGCGTCGGTGGTACCAATATGTGGTATTGTGTGGGTGGTACCGATGTGTGGTATTGTGTGGGTGGTACCGATATGTGGTATTGTGTGGGTGGTACTGATATGTTGTATTGTGTGGGTGGTACCGATATGTGGTATTGTGTGGGTGGTACCGATGTGTGGTATTCTGTGGGTGGTAATGACTATATAGTATTGTGTGGGTGGTAACGATATGTGGTATCGTGTGGGTGTTACCGATATGTGGTATTGTGTGGGTGGTACCAATATGTGGTATTTGTGGGTGGTACCGATATGTGGTATTGTGTGGGTGGTACTGATATGTTCTATCGTGTGGGTGGTGCCGATATGTGTATTGTGTGGGTGGTACTGATATGAGGTATTGTGTGGGTGGTAATGACTATATTGTATCGTGTGGATGGTAACCGATATGTGGTATTGTGTGTGTGGTACTGATATGCAGCATTGTGTGTGTGGTACTGATATGTGGCATTGTGTGGGTGGTACTGATATGTGGTATTGTGTGAGTGGTACCGACATGTGGCATTGTAAGGGTGGTACCGATATGTGGTTTTTGTGGGTGGTACTGATATGTGGTATTGTGTGGGTGGTACGATATATGGTATTGTGTTGGTGGTACTGATATGTGATATTGTGTGGGTGGTACTGACTATATGTATCGTGTGGGTGGTACCGATATGTTATATTCCGTGGGTGGTACCGATATGTGGTATTGTGTGGGTGGTACTGATATGTGGTATTGTATGGTTGGTACTAATATGTGGCATTGTGTGGGGGTAATGACTATATTGTATCGTGTGGGTGGTACCGATATGTGGTAATGTGTGTGTGGTACTGACTATATTGTATCTTGTGGGTTGTACTGATATGGTGTATTGTGTGGGTGGTACTGATATGTTGTATTGTGTGGGTGGTACTGTTATGTGGTATTGTGTGGTTGGTACCGATATGTGGTATTGTGTGGGTGGTACTGACTAATGTGGTATTGTGGTGGGTGGTGTCTCGAAGTGCCTCTCCTCTAAATCCCACGGGACCGTACACTTAAAGCAACTCAAATTGAACTCGTCAAGAACAGATCAGAACACAACAAAACATGTTCTATCTTACCAACAGGATCATGAACATATGGCAGATTCAAGTCGAACAAACGATTTTCAGACGTACGTTTATTCCGCCGCAGGACAAAGTATATACTCTTGTAGAAATGTGAGCTGATCCCTATACGCAAGATCGGCGCTCACTTAAATAACATCAACCTACGAGCTCTAAGTCCAGCTCGCTGCCCTTGAGGCCTAATTATCCAAATCCTCAGTTCAACTGATTAAATAAAAGTCTAGGTATCCACACCCGGTCTTTCTACTGTTGTGTTGTCTTTAATACATTCCTCTCCGGACTCCCAGCTGCTTCATCACGAAATTACCGCCTCCAGGTGTCACCTTCACACGGAGCCTTTTATAAACACATCCTTTCGAATCCACGAATTCACAGCGTCTCCCGTTTGCCGTCCAATGACGTTGTTTTCCTTCCTTAGTTTCTCATATTGTCGTCCAGTTTTGTGACTGTCTGGGAAAATCCAGTAAGGTATCTTCTTTATACTTGGTGGCGCGTGTTCCGTTATGTGGCATAATGCCCCCTCCCAGATAAAAAAAAATTATTTATAATTTTTTTCTTTATATCTGTATATCTGTACGACTATCACAACAATTTTTTTAACTACAACTGAATAGCACTTGGTTTTACCCCCTTATCTACCCTTAAAAAAAATAAAGCTACATAACGGGCACGCCCACCTGTCCAAACCCTCCGTTGGACGTCGTGTGGCTGATCATGGGCAATCAGACCAACTAATAACATATTAGTCCCTACCTTGTCATAATAGACCAGTGTGTCCTAACTCTAGGTATTACCATGAGTTTAGGACGTTATGTGGCAGGTGGTACTGTCTTTACTGTGTCTTGTGGGTGATACCGATATGTGGTATTGTGTCGGTGGTACTGATATGGGGTATTGTGTGGGTGGTACCGATATATGGTATTGTGTGGGTGGTACCGATATATGGTATTGTGTGGGTGGTACTGATATATGGTATTGTGTGGGTGGTACAGATATATGGTATTGTGTGGGTGGTACCGATATATGTTATTGTGTGGGTGGTACTGATATGTGGTATTGTGTGGGTGGTACCGATATATGGTATTGTGTGGGTGGTACCGATATATGATATTGTGTGGGTGGTACCGATATATGGTATTGTGTGGGTGGTACCGATATATAGTATTGTGTTGTGGTACTGATATGTGGTATTGTGTGGGTGGTACTGATATGTGGTATTGTGTGGGTTGTACTTATATGTGGTATTGTGTGGGTGGTATTGACTATATTGTATCGTGTGGGTGGTACCGATATGTGGTATTGTGTAGGTGGTACCGATATGTGGTAATGTGTGGGTGGTAATGACTTTATTGTATCGTGTGGATGGTACCGATATGTGGTATTGTGTGTGTGGTACTGATATGTGGTATTGTGTGGGTTTTACCGATATGTGGTATTGTGTGGTGGTACCGATATGTGGTATTGTGTGGGTGGTACTGTCTATATTGTATCGTGTGGGTGGTACCGATATGTGGTAATGTCTGGGTGGTACCAATGTGTAGTATTGTCTTGGTGGTAATGACTATGTGGTATTGTGTGTGTTGTACAGATGTATGGTATTGTGTGGGTGGTTATGATTATGTGGTATTGTGTGGGTGGTACCGATATGTGGTATTGTGTGGGTGGTAACGATATGTGGTATCGTGTGGGTGTTACCGATATGTGGTATTGTGTGGGTGGTACCAATATGTGGTATTTTGTGGGCGGTACCGATATGTGGTATTGTGTGGGTGGTACTGATATGTTCTATCGTGTGGGTGGTGCCGATATGTGGTATTGTGTGGGTGGTACTGATATGTGGTATTGTGTGGGTGGTACTGATATGTGGTATTGTGTGGGTGGTACTGACTATATTGTATCGTGTGGGTGGCACCGATATGTGGTATTGTGTGTGTGGTACTGATATGCGGCATTGTGTGGGTGGTACTGATATGTGGTATTGTGTGGGTGGTACCGAAATGAGGTATTGTGTGGGTGGTACCGATATGTGGTATTTTATGGGTGGTACTGATATGTGGTATTGTGTGGGTGGTACCGATATATATTATTGTGTTGGTGGTACTGATATGTGGTATTGTGTTTGTGGTACTGACTATATTGTATCGTGTGGGTGGTACCGATATGTTATATTCCGTGGGTGGTACCGATATGTGGTATTTTGTGGGTGGTACTGATATGTGGTATTGTGTGGTTGGTACTAATATGTGGCATTGTGTGGGTGGTAATGACTATATTGTATCGTGTGGGTGGTACCGATATGTGGTATTGTGTGTGTGGTACTGACTATATTGTATCTTGTGGGTTGTACTGATATGTTGTATTGTGTGGGTGGTACTGATATGTTGTATTGTGTGGGTGGTACTGTTATGTGGTATTGTGTAGGTGGTACCGATATTTGGTATTGTGTGGGTGGTACTGCTATGTGGTATTGTGTGGGTGGTACCGATATGTGGTATTGTGTGGGTGGTACTGACTATGTGGTATTGTGTGGGTGGTACTGTCTTTACTGTATCTTGTGGGTGATACCGATATGGGGTATTGTGTCGGTGGTACTGATATGTGGTATTGTGTGGGTGGTACCGATATATGGTATTGTGTTTGTGGTACCGATATATGGTATTTTGTGGGTGGTACCGATGTATGGTATTGTGTGGGTGGTACAGATATATGGTATTGTGTGGGTGGTACTGATATATGGTATTGTGTGGGTGGTACTGATATGTGGTATTGTGTAGGTGGTACCGATATATGGTATTGTGTGGGTGGTACCGATATATGGTATTGTGTGGGTGGTACCGATATATGGTATTGTGTGGGTGGTACTGATATGTGGTATTGTGTGGGTGGTACTGATATGTGGTATTGTGTGGGTTGTACTTATATGTGGTATTGTGTGGGTGGTATTTACTATATTGTATCGTGTGGGTGGTACCGATATGTGGTATTGTGTAGGTGGTACCGATATGTGGTATTGTGTGGGTGGTAATGACTTTATTGTATCGTGTGGATGGTACCGATATGTTGTATTGTGTGTGTGGTACTGATATGTGGTATTGTGTGGGTTTTACCGATATGTGGTATCGTGTGGATGGTACCGATATGTTGTATTGTGTGGTGGTACCGATATGTTGTATTGTGTGGGTGGTACTGTCTATATTGTATCGTGTGGGTGGTAGCGATATGTGGTAATGTCTGGGTGGTACCAATGTGTGGTATTGTGTGGGTGGTAATGACTATGTGGTATTGTGTGGGTGGTACCGATATGTGGTATTGTGTGGATAGTACCAATATGTGGTATTGGTAGTGCTGTACCGATATGTGGTATCGTGTGGGTGGTACTGATATGTTGTATCGCGTCGGTGGTACCAATATGTGGTATTGTGTGGGTGGTACCGATGTGTGGTATTGTGTGGGTGGTACCGATATGTGGTATTGTGTGGGTGGTACTGACTATATTGTATCGTGTGGGTAGTACCGATATGTGGTATTGTGTGGGTGGTACCGATATGTGGTATTGTGTGGGTGGTACCGATATGTGGTATTCTGTGGGTGGTAATGACTATATAGTATTGTGTGGGTGGTAACGATATGTGGTATCGTGTGGGTGTTACCGATATGTGGTATTGTGTGGGTGGTACCAATATGTGGTATTTTGTGGGTGGTACCGATATGTGGTATTGTGTGGGTGGTACTGATATGTTCTATCGTGTGGGTGGTGCCGATATGTGGTATTGTGTGGGTGGTACTGATATGTGGTATTGTGTGGGTGGTAATGACTATATTGTATCGTGTGGATGGTACCGATATGTGGTATTGTGTGTGTGGTACTGATATGCAGCATTGTGTGTGTGGTACTGATATGTGGCATTGTGTGGGTGGTACTGATATGTGGTATTGTGTGGGTGGTACCGACATGTGGCATTGTGTGGGTGGTACCGATATGTGGTATTTTGTGGGTGGTACTGATATGTGGTATTGTGTGGGTGGTACCGATATATGGTATTGTGTTGGTGGTACTGATATGTGATATTGTGTGGGTGGTACTGACTATATTGTATCGTGTGGGTGGTACCGATATGTTATATTCCGTGGGTGGTACCGATATGTGGTATTGTGTGGGTGGTACTGATATGTGGTATTGTATGGTTGGTACTAATATGTGGCATTGTGTGGGTGGTAATGACTATATTGTAATCGTGTGGGTGGTACCGATATGTGGTAATGTGTGTGTGGTACTGACTATATTGTATCTTGTGGGTTGTACTGATATGGTGTATTGTGTGGGTGGTACTGATATGTTGTATTGTGTGGGTGGTACTGTTATGTGGTATTGTGTGGGTGGTACCGATATTTGGTATTGTGTGGGTTGTACTGCTATGTGGTATTGTGTGGGTGGTACCGATATGTGGTATTGTGTGGGTGGTACTGACTATGTGGTATTGTGTGGGTGGTGTCTCGAAGTGCCTGTCCTCTAAATCCCACGGGACCGTACACTCAAAGCAACTCAAATTGAACTCGTCAAGAACAGACCAGAACAACAAAACATGTTCTATCTTACCAACAGGATCATGAACATATGGCAGATTCAAATCGAACAAACGATTTTCAGACGTACGTTTATTCCGCCGCAGGACAAAGTATATACTCTTGTAGAAATGTGAGCTGATCCCTATACGCAAGATCGGCGCTCACTTAAATAACATCAACCTACGAGCTCTAAGTCCAGCTCGCTGCCCTTGAGGCCTAATTATCCAAATCCTCAGTTCAACTGATTAAATAAAAGTCTAGGTATCCACACCCGGTCTTTCTACTGTTGTGTTGTCTTTAATACATTCCTCTCCGGACTCCCAGCTGCTTCATCACGAAATTACCGCCTCCAGGTGTCACCTTCACACGGAGCCTTTTATAAACACATCCTTTCGAATCCACGAATTCACAGCGTCTCCCGTTGCCGTCCAATGACGTTGTTTTCCTTTCCTTAGTTTCTCATATTTGTCGTCCAGTTTTGTGACTGTCTGGGAAAATCCAGTAAGGTATCTTCTTTATACTTGGTGGCGCGTGTTCCGTTATGTGGCATAATGCCCCCTCCCAGATAAAAAAAAAAATTATTTATAATTTTTTTCTTTATATCTGTATATCTGTACGACTATCACAACAATTTTTTTTAACTACAACTGAATAGCACTTGGTTTTACCCCCTTATCTACCCTTAAAAAAAAATAAAGCTACATAACGGGCACGCCCACCTGTCCAAACCCTCCGTTGGACGTCGTGTGGCTGATCATGGGCAATCAGACAAACTAATAAACATATTAGTCCCTACCTTGTCATAATAGACCAGTGTGTCCTAACTCTAGGTATTACCATGAGTTTAGGACGTTATGTGGCAGGTGGTACTGTCTTTACTGTATCTTGTGGGTGATACCGATATGTGGTATTGTGTCGGTGGTACTGATATGGGGTATTGTGTGGGTGGTACCGATATATGGTATTGTGTGGGTGGTACCGATATATGGTATTGTGTGGGTGGTGCTGATATATGGTATTGTGTGGGTGGTACAGATATATGGTATTGTGTGGGTGGTACCGATATATGGTATTGTGTGGGTGGTACTGATATGTGGTATTGTGTGGGTGGTACCGATATATGGTATTGTGTAGGTGGTACCGATATATGATATTGTGTGGGTGGTACCGATATATGGTATTGTGTGGGTGGTACCGATATATAGTATTGTGTTGTGGTACTGATATGTGGTATTGTGTGGGTGGTACTGATATGTGGTATTGTGTGGGTTGTACTTATATGTGGTATTGTGTGGGTGGTATTGACTATATTGTATCGTGTGGGTGGTACCGATATGTGGTATTGTGTAGGTGGTACCGATATGTGGTAATGTGTGGGTGGTAATGACTTTATTGTATCGTGTGGATGGTACCGATATGTGGTATTGTGTGTTGTGGTACTGATATGTGGTATTGTGTTGGTTTTACCGATATGTGGTATTGTGTGGTGGTACCGATATGTGGTATTGTGTGGGTGGTACTGTCTATATTGTATCGTGTGGGTGGTACCGATATGTGGTAATGTCTGGGTGGTACCAATGTGTAGTATTGTCTGGGTGGTAATGACTATGTGGTATTGTGTGTGTTGTACAGATGTATGGTATTGTGTGGGTGGTTATGATTATGTGGTATTGTGTGGGTGGTACCGATATGTGGTATTGTGTGGGTGGTAATGACTATGTGGTATTGTGTGGGTGGTACCGATATGTGGTATTGTGTGGATAGTACCAATATGTGGTATTGGTAGTGCTGTACCGATATGTGGTATCGTGTGGGTGGTACTGATATGTTGTATCGCGTCGGTGGTACCAATATGTGGTATTGTGTGGGTGGTACCGATGTGTGGTATTGTGTGGGTGGTACCGATATGTGGTATTGTGTGGGTGGTACTGACTATATTGTATCGTGTGGGTGGTACCGATATGTGGTATTGTGTGGGTGGTACCGATATGTGGTATTGTGTGGGTGGTACCGATATGTGGTATTCTGTGGGTTTTAATGACTATATAGTATTGTGTGGGTGGTAACGATATGTGGTATCGTGTGGGTGTTACCGATATGTGGTATTGTGTGGGTGTACCAATATGTGGTATTTTGTGGGTGGTACCGATATGTGGTATTGTGTGGGTGGTACTGATATGTTCTATCGTGTGGGTGGTGCCGATATGTGGTATTGTGTGGGTGGTACTGATATGTGGTATTGTGTGGGTGGTAATGACTATATTGTATCGTGTGGATGGTACCGATATGTGGTATTGTGTGTGTGGTACTGATATGCAGCATTTTGTGTGTGGTACTGATATGTGGCATTGTGTGGGTGGTACTGATATGTGGTATTGTGTGGGTGGTACCGACATGTGGCATTGTGTGGGTGGTACCGATATGTGGTATTTTGTGGGTGGTACTGATATGTGGTATTGTGTGGGTGGTACCGATATATGGTATTGTGTTGTTGGTACTGATATGTGATATTGTGTGGGTGGTACTGACTATATTGTATCGTGTGGGTGGTACCGATATGTTATATTCCGTGGGTGGTACCGATATGTGGTATTGTGTGGGTGGTACTGATATGTGGTATTGTATGGTTGGTACTACTATGTGGCATTGTGTTGGGTGGTAATGACCTATATTGTATCGTGTGGGTGGGTACCGATATGTGGTAATGTGTGTGTGGTACTGACTATATTGTATCTTGTGGGTTGTACTGATATGGTGTATTGTGTGGTTGGTACTGATATGTTGTATTGTGTGGGTGGTACTGTTATGTGGTATTGTGTGGTGGTACCGATATTTGGTATTATGTGGGTTGTACTGCTATGTGGTATTGTGTGGGTGGTACCGATATGTGGTATTGTGTGGGTGGTACTGACTATGTGGTATTGTGTGGGTGGTGTCTCGAAGTGCCTGTCCTCTAAATCCCACGGGACCGTACACTCAAGCACACTCAAATTGAACTCGTCAAGAACAGATCAGAACAACAAAACATGTTCTATCTTACCAACAGGATCATGAACATATGGCAGATTCAAATCGAACAACGATTTTCAGACGTACGTTTATTCCGCCGCAGGACAAAGTATATACTCTTGTAGAAATGTGAGCTGATCCCTATACGCAAGATCGGCGCTCACATTTAATAACATCAACCTACGAGCTCTAAGTCCAGCTCGCTGCCTTGAGGCCTAATTATCCAAATCCTCAGTTCAACTGATTAAATAAAGTCTAGGTATCCACACCCGGTCTTTCTACTGTTGTGTTGTCTTAATACATTCCTCTCCGGACTCCAGCTGCTTCATCACGAAATACCGCCTCCAGGTGTCACCTTCACACGGAGCCTTTTATAAACACTCCTTTCGAATCCCACGAATTCACAGCGTCTCCCGTTGCCGTCCAATGACGTTGTTTTCCTTTCCTTAGTTTCTCATATTTGTCGTCCAGTTTTGTGACTGTCTGGGAAATCCAGTAAGGTATCTTCTTTATACTTGGTGGCGCGTGTTCCGTTATGTGGCATAATGCCCCTCCCAGATAAAAAAAAATTATTTATAATTTTTTTCTTTATATCTGTATATCTGTACGACTATCACCAACAATTTTTTTTAACTACAACTGAATAGCACTTGGTTTTACCCCCTTATCTACCCTTTAAAAAAATAAAGCTACATAACGGGCACGCCCACCTGTCCAAACCCTCCGTTGGACGTCGTGTGGCTGATCATGGGCAATCAGACCAACTAATAACATATTAGTCCCTACCTTGTCATAATAGACCAGTGTGTCCTAACTCTAGGTATTACCATGAGTTTAGGACGTTATGTGGCAGGTGGTACTGTCTTTACTGTATCTTGTGGGTGATACCGATATGTGGTATTTGTGTCGGTGGTACTGATATGGGGTATTGTGTGGGGTGGTACCGAGATATGGTATTGTGTGGGGTGGTACCGATATATGGTATTGTGTGGGTGGTACTGATATATGGTATGTGTGGGTGGTACAGATATATGGTATTGTGTGGGTAGGTACCGATATATGGTATTGTGTGGGTGGTAATGATATGTGGTATTGTGTGGGTGGTACCGATATATGGTTATTGTGTGGGTTGTAACCGATATATGATATTGTGTGAGTGGTACCGATATATGGTATTGTGTGGGTGGTACCGATATATAGTATTGTGTTGTGGTACTGATATGTGTTATTGTGTGGGTGGTAATGATATGTGGTATTGTGTGGTTGTACTTATATGTGGTATTGTGTGGGTGGTATTGACTATATGGTATCGTGTGGTGGTACCGATATGTGGTATTGTTATGTGGCATTGTGTGTTTGGTGCTTTTGTACTGTGGTGTACGTATGTGTATTGTTGTGGTACTGTTGGATGTGTGGGTTACCGATCTATGTATTGTATGTGTGGGTGGTACCGCTATATGATCTTGGTGTACGATATGGGTGTCTGGGGTGGTACCAATGTGTAAAAGTATTTCTTGGTGGTAATGACCTAGTTGGTAATGGGTGTGTTTTTGTACAGTGTATGGGATTGTGTTGGTGGTTTATGGGTTATGTGGTATGTGTGTGGGTTGGTACCGATATTTTGTATTGTGTTGGGGTGGTAACGATTTATGTGGTTATCGTGTGGGTGTTTACCGAATATTTGGTATTGTGTGGGTGGTACCCAATAATGTGGTATTTTTGTGGTCGGTACCGATTGTGGTATTGTGTTGGGTGGGTACTGATATGTTCTATCGTGTGGGTGGTGCCGATATGTGGTATTGTGTGGGTGGTACTGATATGTGGTATTGTGTGGGTTGTACTTATATGTGGTATTGTGTGGGTGGTACTGACTATATTGTATCGTGTGGGTGGTACCGATATGTGGTATTGTGTGTGTGGTACTGATATGCGGCATTGTGTGGGTGGTACTGATATGTGGTATTGTGTGGGTGGTACCGAAATGAGGTATTGTGTGGGTGGTACCGATATGTGGTATTTTATGGGTGGTACTGATATGTGGTATTGTGTGGGTGGTACCGATATATATTATTGTGTTGGTGGTACTGATATGTGGTATTGTGTTTGTGGTACTGACTATATTGTATCGTGTGGGTGGTACCGATATGTTATATTCCGTGGGTGGTACCGATATGTGGTATTGTGTGGGTGGTACTGATATGTGGTATTGTGTGGTTGGTACTAATATGTGGCATTGTGTGGGTGGTAATGACTATATTGTATCGTGTGGGTGGTACCGATATGTGGTATTGTGTGTGTGGTACTGACTATATTGTATCTTGTGGGTGTACTGATATGTTGTATTGTGTGGGTGGTACTGATATGTTGTATTGTGTGGGTGGTACTGTTATGTGGTATTGTGTAGGTGGTACCGATATTTGGTATTGTGTGGGTGGTACTGCTATGTGGTATTGTGTGGGTAGTACAGATATGTGGTATTGTGTGGGTGGTACTGACTATGTGGTATTGTGTGGGTGGTACTGTCTTTACTGTATCTTGTGGGTGATACCGATATGGGGTATTGTGTCGGTGGTACTGATATGTGGTATTGTGTGGGTGGTACCGATATATGGTATTGTGTTTGTGGTACCGATATATGGTATTTTGTGGGTGGTACCGATGTATGGTATTGTGTGGGTGGTACAGATATATGGTATTGTGTGGGTGGTACTGATATATGGTATTGTGTGGGTGGTACTGATATGTGGTATTGTGTAGGTGGTACCGATATATGGTATTGTGTGGGTGGTACCGATATATGGTATTGTGTGGGTGGTACCGATATATGGTATTGTGTGGGTGGTACTGATATGTGGTATTGTGTGGGTGGTACTGATATGTGGTATTGTGTGGGTTGTACTTATATGTGGTATTGTGTGGGTGGTATTTACTATATTGTATCGTGTGGGTGGTACCGATATGTGGTATTGTGTAGGTGGTACCGATATGTGGTATTGTGTGGGTGGTAATGACTTTATTGTATCGTGTGGATGGTACCGATATGTTGTATTGTGTGTGTGGTACTGATATGTGTATTGTGTGGGTTTTACCGATATGTGGTATCGTGTGGATGGTACCGATATGTTGTATTGTGTGGTGGTACCGATATGTTGTATTGTGTGGGTGGTACTGTCTATATTGTATCGTGTGGGTGGTAGCGATATGTGGTAATGTCTGGGTGGTACCAATGTGTGGTATTGTGTGGGTGGTAATGACTATGTGGTATTGTGTGGGTGGTACCGATATGTGGTATTGTGTGGATAGTACCAATATGTGGTATTGGTAGTGCTGTACCGATAT
The DNA here is from genome assembly GCA_014155875.1 of Cepaea nemoralis. NCBI lineage: Eukaryota > Metazoa > Mollusca > Gastropoda > Stylommatophora > Helicidae > Cepaea > Cepaea nemoralis. Next base: position 394,165 of record JACEFZ010026208.1, read on the forward strand.
GTGGTATCGTGTGGGTGGTACTGATATGTTGTATCGCGTCGGTGGTACCAATATGTGGTATTGTGTGGGTGGTACCGATGTGTGGTATTGTGTGGGTGGTACCGATATGTGGTATTGTGTGGGTGGTACTGACTATATTGTATCGTGTGGGTAGTACCGATATGTGGTATTGTGTGGGTGGTACCGATATGTGGTATTGTGTGGGTGGTACCGATATGTGGTATTCTGTGGGTGGTAATGACTATATAGTATTGTGTGGGTGGTAACGATATGTGGTATCGTGTGGGTGTTACCGATAATGTGGTATTGTGTGGGTGGTACCAATATGTGGTATTTTGTGGGTGGTACCGATATGTGGTATTGTGTGGGTGGTACTGATATGTTTCTATCGTGTGGGTGGTGCCGGTATGTGGTATTGTGTGGGTGGTACTGATATGTGGTATTGTGTGGGTGGTAATGACTATATTGTATCGTGTGGATGGTACCGATATGTGGTATTGTGTGTGTGGTACTGATATGCAGCATTGTGTGTGTGGTACTGATATGTGGCATTGTGTGGGTGGTACTGATATGTGGTATTGTGTGGGTGGTACCGACATGTGGCATTGTGTGGGTGGTACCGATATGTGGTATTTTGTGGGTGGTACTGATATGTGGTATTATGTGGGTGGTACCGATATATGGTATTGTGTTGGTGGTACTGATATGTGATATTGTGTGGGTGGTACTGACTATATTGTATCGTGTGGGTGGTACCGATATGTTATATTCCGTGGGTGGTACCGATATGTGGTATTGTGTGGGTGGTACTGATATGTGGTATTGTATGGTTGGTACTAATATGTGGCATTTTTTGGGTGGTAATGACTATATTGTATCGTGTGGGTGGTACCGATATGTGGTAATGTGTGTGTGGTACTGACTATATTGTATCTTGTGGGTTGTACTGATATGGTGTATTGTGTGGGTGGTACTGATATGTTGTATTGTGTGGGTGGTACTGTTATGTGGTATTGTGTGGGTGGTACCGATATTTGGTATTGTGTGGGTTGTACTGCTATGTGGTATTGTGTGGGTGGTACCGATATGTGGTATTGTGTGGGTGGTACTGACTATGTGGTATTGTGTGGGTGGTGTCTCGAAGTGCCTGTCCTCTAAATCCCACGGGACCGTACACTCAAAGCAACTCAAATTGAACTCGTCAAGAACAGATCAGAACAACAAAACATGTTCTATCTTACCAACAGGATCATGAACATATGGCAGATTCAAATCGAACAAACGATTTTCAGACGTACGTTTATTCCGCCGCAGGACAAAGTATATACTCTTGTAGAAATGTGAGCTGATCCCTATACGCAAGATCGGCGCTCACTTAAATAACATCAATCTACGAGCTCTAAGTCCAGCTCGCTGCCCTTGAGGCCTAATTATCCAAATCCTCAGTTCAACTGATTAAATAAAAGTCTAGGTATCCACACCCGGTCTTTCTACTGTTGTGTTGTCTTTAATACATTCCTCTCCGGACTCCCAGCTGCTTCATCACGAAATTACCGCCTCCAGGTGTCACCTTCACACGGAGCCTTTTATAAACACATCCTTTCGAATCCACGAATTCACAGCGTCTCCCGTTGCCGTCCAATGACGTTGTTTTCCTTTCCTTAGTTTCTCATATTTGTCGTCCAGTTTTGTGACTGTCTGGGAAAATCCAGTAAGGTATCTTCTTTATACTTGGTGGCGCGTGTTCCGTTATGTGGCATAATGCCCCCTCCCAGATAAAAAAAAATTATTTATAATTTTTTTCTTTATATCTGTATATCTGTACGACTATCACAACAATTTTTTTTAACTACAACTGAATAGCACTTGGTTTTACCCCCTTATCTACCCTTAAAAAAAAATAAAGCTACATAACGGGCACGCCCACCTGTCCAAACCCTCCGTTGGACGCCGTGTGGCTGATCATGGGCAATCAGACCAACTAATAAACATATTAGTCCCTACCTTGTCATAATAGACCAGTGTGTCCTAACTCTAGGTATTACCATGAGTTTAGGACGTTATGTGGCAGGTGGTACTGTCTTTACTGTATCTTGTGGGTGATACCGATATGTGGTATTGTGTCGGTGGTACTGATATGGGGTATTGTGTGGGTGGTACAGATATATGGTATTGTCGTGGGTGGTACCGATATATGGTATTGTGTGGGTGGTACTGATATATGTATTGTGTGGGTGGTACAGATATATGGTATGTGTGGGTGGTACCGATATATGGTATTGTTGTGGGTGGTTACTGATATGTGGTATTGTGTGGGTGGTACCGATATATGGTATTGTGTGGGTGGTACCGATATATGATATTGTGTGGGTGGTACCGATATATGGTATTGTGGGGGTGGTACCGATATATAGTATTGTGTTGTGGTACTGATATGTGGTATTGTGTGGGTGGGTGGTACTGATATGTGGTATTGTGTGGGTTGTACTGATATGTGGTATTGTGTGGGTGGTATTGACTATATTGTATCGTGTGGGTGGTACCGATATGTGGTATTGTGTAGGTGGTACCGATATGTGGTAATGTGTGGGTGGTAATGACTTTATTGTATCGTGTGGATGGTACCGATATGTGGTATTGTGTGTGTGGTACTGATATGTGGTATTGTGTGGGTTTTACCGATATGTGGTATTGTGTGGTGGTACCGATATGTGGTATTGTGTGGGTGGTAATGTCTATATTGTATCGTGTGGGTGGTACCGATATGTGGTAATGTCTGGGTGGTACCAATGTGTAGTATTGTCTTGGTGGTAATGACTATGTGGTATTGTGTGTGTTGTACAGATGTATGGTATTGTGTGGGTGGTTATGATTATGTGGTATTGTGTGGGTGGTACCGATATGTGGTATTGTGTGGGTGGTAACGATATGTGGTATCGTGTGGGTGTTACCGATATGTGGTATTGTGTGGGTGGTACCAATATGTGGTATTTTGTGGGCGGTACCGATATGTGGTATTGTGTGGGTGGTACTGATATGTTCTATCGTGTAGGGTGGTGCCGATATGTGGTATTGTGTGGGTGGTACTGATATGTGGTATTGTGTGGGTGGTACTGATATGTGGTATTGTGTGGGTGGTACTGACTATATTGTATCGTGTGGGTGGTACCGATATGTGGTATTGTGTGTGTGGTACTGATATGCGGCATTGTGTGGGTGGTACTGATATGTGGTATTGTGTGGGTGGTACCGAAATGAGGTATTGTGTGGGTGGTACCGATATGTGGTATTTTATGGGTGGTACTGATATGTGGTATTGTGTGGGTGGTACCGATATATATTATTGTGTTGGTGGTACTGATATGTGGTATTGTGTTTGTGGTACTGACTATATTGTATCGTGTGGGTGGTACCGATATGTTATATTCCGTGGGTGGTACCGATATGTGGTATTGTGTGGGTGGTACTGATATGTGGTATTGTGTGGTTGGTACTAATATGTGGCATTGTGTGGGTGGTAATGACTATATTGTATCGTGTGGGTGGTACCGATATGTGGTATTGTGTGTGTGGTACTGACTATATTGTATCTTGTGGGTTGTACTGATATGTTGTATTGTGTGGGTGGTACTGATATGTTGTATTGTGTGGGTGGTACTGTTATGTGGTATTGTGTAGGTGGTACCGATATTTGGTATTGTGTGGGTGGTACTGCTATGTGGTATTGTGTGGGTGGTACCGATATGTGGTATTGTGTGGGTGGTACTGACTATGTGGTATTGTGTGGGTGGTACTGTCTTTACTGTATCTTGTGGGTGATACCGATATGGGGTATTGTGTCGGTGGTACTGATATGTGGTATTGTGTGGGTGGTACCGATATATGGTATTGTGTTTGTGGTACCGATATATGGTATTGTGTGGGTGGTACCGATGTATGGTATTGTGTGGGTGGTACAGATATATGGTATTGTGTGGGTGGTACTGATATATGGTATTGTGTGGGTGGTACTGATATGTGGTATTGTGTAGGTGGTACCGATATATGGTATTGTGTGGGTGGTACCGATATATGGTATTGTGTGGGTGGTACCGATATATGGTATTGTGTGGGTGGTACTGATATGTGGTATTGTGTGGGTGGTACTGATATGTGGTATTGTGTGGGTTGTACTTATATGTGGTATTGTGTGGGTGGTATTTACTATATTGTATCGTGTGGGTTGTACCGATATGTGGTATTGTGTAGGTGGTACCGATATGTGGTATTGTGTGGGTGGTAATGACTTTATTGTATCGTGTGGATGGTACCGATATGTGGTATTGTGTGTGTGGTACTGATATGTGGTATTGTGTGGGTTTTACCGATATGTGGTATCGTGTGGATGGTACCGACATGTTGTATTGTGTGGTGGTACCGATATGTTGTATTGTGTGGGTGGTACTGTCTATATTGTATCGTGTGGGTGGTAGCGATATGTGGTAATGTCTGGGTGGTACCAATGTGTGGTATTGTCTGGGTGGTAATGACTATGTGGTATTGTGTGCGTTGTACAGATGTATGGTATTGTGTGGGTGGTAATGATTATGTGGTATTGTGTGGGTGGTACCGATATGTGGTATTGTGTGGGTGGTACCGATATGTGGTATTCTTGTGTGGTACTGATATGTGGTATCGTGTGGGTGGTACGGATATGTGGTACTGTGTGGGTGGTAATGTCTATATTGTATGGTGTGGGTGGTACCGATATGTGGAATTGTGTGGGTTGTGCCGATGTGTGGTATTGTGTGGGTGGTACCGATATGTGATATTGTGTGGGTGGTACCGATGTGTGGTATTGAGTGGGTGGTAATGACTATGTGGTATTGTGTGGGTGGTACCGATAAGTGGTACTGTGTGGGTGGTAATGACTATGTGGTATTGTGTGGGTGGTACCGATATGTGGTATTGTGTGGATGGTACCGATGTGTGGTATTGGTAGTGTTGTACCGATATGTGGTATTGTGTGGGTGGTACCCATGTGTGGTATCGTGGGTGTGGTACCGATATGTGGTATTTTGTGGGTGGTACCGATATGTGGTGTTGTGTGGGTGGTACCGATATGTGGTATTGTGTGGGTGGTACTGATATGTTGTATTGTGTGGGTGGTACCGATATGTGGTATTGTGTGGGTGGTACCGATATGTGGTATTGTGTGGGTGGTACCGATGTGTGGTATTCTGTGGGTGGTAAGGACTATATAATATTGTGTGGGTGGTAACGATATGTGGTATCGTGTGGGTGTTACCGATATGTGTTATTGTGTGGGTGGTACTAATATGTGGTATTTTGTTGGTGGTACCGATATGTGGTATTGTGTGGGTGGTACTGATATGTTCTATCGTGTGGGTGGTGCCGATATGTGGTATTGTGTGGGTGGTACTGATATGTGGTATTGTTTGGGTAGTACTGATATGTGGTATTGTGTGGGTGGTACTGACTATATTGTATCAAGTGGGTGGTACCGATATGTGGTATTGTGTGTGTGGTACTGATATGTGGTATTGTGTTGGTGGTACCGATATGTGGTATCGTGTGGGTTGTACCGATATGTGGTATTGTGTGGGTGGTACTGATATGTGGTATTGTGTGTGGTAATGACTATGTGGTATTGTGTGGGTGGTAATGACTGTGTGGTTTTGTGTGGCATCACTCCTGCCATGAATATACGGTGACTGTAAATCAAGACAAAAATCAATGTAAAATCATAAAGCCAAGTCAGCCAAGTATTTATTGCTTGGTCTCCCCGTTGCTCTTCCCACACAAATTTTGCCAGTTGTCGCTAAATTGTAGGTTTATTTCTCATCGTAATGTGCACAGAGACGTTGACATGGAGGAATATCATCTGCAGGGTTAATCCAGAACACCAAAGATCGAGATCTATCGACAGCCATGAACGCCTACACCATCTGACAGGGCACTTGATGATGATGAATATGCGCAGAAAATCTTGGCTGTCTACGTCTAATTTCTCTAATCCAGTGGTTCTCAACCGGTGGGGAATTCTCCCCCAGGGGGAAGTTTTAGGGTATTCGGGGGGGGGGGGGGGGGGGAATTAAGATTATTTCTAGATTGTGTTAATACAAGAACCGATTACTTGATTTAGTTTTTCCCTTCATACTTTACAGTTCTGTACGTATCACCCTTCTGAAATTCATTTTATAACGTAAGTAGATCCGCAAATCACATTTTATGTAGATGTCTAGACTTTTTTTAGTATGTGCTATTAAATTTAGCTTCAATTTTTACGTATGCTGTGTATGGGCAGGGGAAAATTTTTAGGGAAGGACATACGAAGGGGGGAATGACGTTCTAAAAATATGGTGAGGGGGGAATGACGTCCTAAAAATATGGTGAAGGGGGGCACTGGTCAAAAAAGGTTGAGAACCACTGCTCTAATCAATGCACGGTATTCATGTGTTGCTTGAATATCTGTCTCCTTCATTTTTATGTCCGTCGTTTTATTTTCTGTCATTTGACTCATTGCGACCTGTTCCATTCTCAGTTTCGCTTTCCAACAAGGGAGTGATTAGGATTCATCAACAGATGTGGCAACGTTTATCATGCTGTGATTAATGGTCCCCAGAATGTCCCCATGATAATCTCAATCATAAACCGAACCACGGTAATTTAATGGCTATAAGCAGTATAAGCACTATTTAATGAGGCCAGAACCATATGTTATGTGACCCCAAATTACCATAATAACACCACGATTTGCCGCCACCAAATGTCACCATCAGTGGTTAAACTAAATTATGGTACCAATGTTAAGTACAGTGGTACCTCGGGTTACGAACGCCTCAGTTCACGAACAATTCAGGTTACGAACAACTTCGAAAATCTTATGTCTCTGTAACGAACAGTGCCACGGGTTACGAACGAAGGCGAGAGAGAGAGAGAGAGAGAGAGAGAGAGAGAGAGAGAGAGAGAGAGAGAGAGAGAGATGAGAGAGAGAGAGAGAGAGAGAGAGAGAGAGAGAGAGAGAGAGAGAGAGCATGGTGTAACGTTGGAGACAAACGATCGCGTACAGTACAAACAGATGAGCTTGTGGATCTTCAGAATGAACAGATAGAGACATTAAAGAAGGAGCAGTCGTCCGATGATGAGGAGTCAGTGACAATTTCGACTGCCAGGATTAAAGAAATTTGCAGCAGGTGGGCAGACGTCGAAGATGTCATTGTGAACCATCATCCAAACAAACTTGTTGCTAACAGGGCAGTAAACATGATGAATGATAACACGATGGCCCACTTCAGAAAGATTCTTCAGCAAAGGAAGCGACAGATTTCCCTTGATAGTTTCTTGGTGCAGAAAGATTCCCAGTCGGCTGCCAAGAAACATCGACAAGATACTCCTGAAACTAATGATTCAGAACAACAAAGAAAGTGACAAATTTCCCACGATCGTTACTTGGTAATGAAGATAGACTAAATCTTTTTTATGTTACATTTAATTCATTTGGTTGTTTTCTTTCTCTTTATTTAATACATGAAGTACACACAGAAAAAGAGAAAAGAAAAATCACAACAACAGAAATGAGGTTCCTGAGAAGAATACTCAACATATCAAGAAGAGATAAGATCAGAAATGAAGAAATCAGGACTAAAGTGGGGGTTAAAGCTGCTCTAGATTTTATTAGAAAGCAGCAAGTCAAATGGTTTGGCCATGCAAGTAGGTTACCAGTCAACAGCATGCCACAACAAGCAATGATGTACAGACCAGATGGAAACAGAGGAAGAGGCCGACCACGTAAACGTTGGACGGAGGGAATAACAGAATCCATGGGAATGTCGATATACGAAGCCCATAACCGGGCACTGTCACGAAGTTTATACTTCACCTCGACACCGCAAGGTACAAGAGGAACATGATGAGATGAGATGAGATGAGTACACGTATTCTTTGCGTTTTGTCAGGTAAACGACCGGATGTTAATAAATAAGAACGATTATTTCATCTTGAAACGGATTGTCTTTATTTTATTGATTTCAATGTTTCGGGTTACGAACGTTTCGGGTTACGAACAGAGCTGTGGAATGAATTAAGTTCGTATCCCGAGGTGCCACTGTACCTTGATTGGTTCGAGGCAGTACAGTGACTAGCGTTGTTGCCTGCCGGGGCGGAATCCATGTGTTCGAATCTTCAATGAGATGGATTTCGTTGACATTAAATTGGATTCTCATGACGACACAGCCTTCAATGGGTGTCAGAAAATGTCTTCGGAAGTAAAGACAACACACGTGGTATTGACACGTCTGTATTAAGTACCTTATTCCATCAGCTATTTGTTTTATCCCAGTCACAACAGCGGACGGAAAAAGTAAGACAGAGTTATTATTCAGAGTCATCCAATAAAAACATAATTCCGTTAGATGGAGAACATTCTGAGAACTTATTAATGTTTATGGAAGTCAGAAACCGCTTGTGTGAATGCTATATTGTCATCATTGTCACGTGCCTCGAAAAGTGGGAAGGCGTACACGTCTCTCTTCAAACCGCAGTCCTTTGTGTTTTGTGTCAATTATGTTGATGAATATCTCCATGTGGCCGTTTTTAACCACCAGACACAATTATCTCGGTTTGCTTCTGCCTCTTACACTACCCGTCTTTCCAGCCACACTGTTTTATCGTGCGCCTCTTCTCTTTACATGACTGATAAAGACCAACTCCTTCTTATAGTGTACAATGTTTTGCTTGTTACATCTTTCGCCTTGTCGTGATCATATTACGACATAAGTGTGTTTTTGTCAAGAGTACTTACTGAAATCATTGTTGTATGTTAAAAGTGACAACGGTGCGTTTTGTTAATTTGTCAAAAAGTAAACTGGCTGTCTGCCGGTGAGATACTTTTAATCCTAAATTGTGTTTTCAATAGTAATCCTAGTGATTAATATCATGTGGGTCGCCTTAACTTCCCAGAAAATATCCTGGTACCCATTTTCGGCTGGATCGACGTGGAAGCACAGGTCGGTGAAACAGTAATCCATTGCTCCAAGGGGATTCAAACACAGAACTACCAGGCCGGGAGGCAAGTGGGCTAGCACTTCGGCCACCTCGGCTCTCAGCAAGCATTTATTTAGTTGATACTTCTTCTTCTTTTCCTTCTTTGTTCCTCTTTCGAGGGGAGTGCGTCACAATTAGTTATGCTCTTAAAAAGTCAGCGGTGTCAGATTTCAGCGCGCATGTGTGTCAAGTTGACTTCCTCTGAACAGATTCCATTCAAGGTTCTGTCTAACCGTGAGTAGGTTTTTAGTTCCTAAACCGTTGCCATGGCGTCTACTTTACGGCCTACTCTTTGCAATTGCCAACTGCCGTGGAATTTTTAACTTAGACAACATGCAAACGGGACCTCCTGTTTTCTTTTTTTTTTTTCTCCGAAAGCTTCCGGTACAATGGCGACGAGATGACTCGCTGTTCTTCAGGGAGACGCTGTTCAGTGTTTTTCTGTGGATTTCCTGTGGATTTCTTGTGGAATTCGTGTGGATAGTGTTTTTTCCTGTGGATTATGTAATGTTATTTCGTGTTCGTTTATTGGAAGTGTTCACAAGAAGCCACGGAAGGCAGGTGATGGATGAAATTTTGAGAGCAGCCGACAGATATTTGTTGGTTATGGTCTCGAGTTTCGAGACGGCAAGCAGAGGATCTCTTTCGAGAGACAATGGTTGCGGTCATCCGGCCAGTATGGTCACTGCCGTAGAGGAAAGCAACGGCACACTACCTCTTTGAAAGTGCCAAGTATATTATGATTCGCTTAAAGACTGATCATCGCAAGACAAGGACAGTGACATTAAAATTAGCATGGAACGTTAGGACGTTAAACGACGACGGAAAATTAGAGAACATAAAAGAAGAAATACAAAGAGATAAAATTAATATATTAGGGATGTGCGAAACGAGATGGACAGGGAGTGGCAATAATTTTGGACCGGAAAACATCAACGTCTGTTCAAGGATATTGGGCCGTGTCGGACAGAGTTCCACTAGTTAAATTAAGTGGCAGACCTTTTGGCATAAATGTTATTCAAGTATATGCCCCAACAGGAGAGTCCAGTGAAGATAGTGTAGAGAAATTTTATAATGACATAGAGTCTGCCTTAAAGAAATGTAAAAATTCAGAAATAAACATCATAATATGAGACTTCAATGCAAAAGTAGGAAATCAAGGTGATAGATGCACAGTAGGAAACTATGGTTTAGGAGAGAGAAATGAAAGAGGATAAAAACTCGTAGAGTGGGCAAAAGAAAAGGAAATGATTATGGGAAACACCTGGTTTACGCAACACCCTAGAAGATTATGGACATGGAGGAGTCCTGATAGCAGGATCAGAAACCAGATTTGACTACATTCTGATTAGCAGAAGATTTAGAAAAGCACTAACAGTAGCAAAAACAGTTCCCAGTGCTGATTGTTATAGTGACCACAGACTACTTACAGGAACATTGAGGATAAAGCTGAAGAAAGTCAAATATAAAACAGGAAACACTAAATATGATTTGTGTACATTGAGTAATGACAAGGAAATACAAAACAAATTCAACAGAGAAGTACAGCACAGATTTGATATATTGTCTGATCTAGAGATATTATTCCAGGATGTGAATGATCAATGGGAAATGTTAAAGAATTCAATCAGTTTGGCTGCAGAAACAACTATTCCAAAATTAAAGAAGGTGGGTCGTAAGAAATGGATGACTGAAGAAATTTTACACCTAATGGAAACAAGAAGACTCAACAAACATAATCCTGCCAAATATGAAGAAATTCACAGACAAGTCATAATATTATGTAGGACGGCAAAGGAATCATGGCTTGAGGAAAAGTGCTTAGAAATTGAAAAACAACAAAACAGTCAAAATACCAAATTAGTGCACAAAAGAATTCAGGAACTTTTAATAAAAGAACAAGTACATCAACAGGCTGTCTAAAAACTAAAGATGGCAAAATCATAATAGAAAAAGATCAGATTCTACATGTATGGACAGATTATGTGAAAAACCTGTATAATGATAACAGAGAGGAACAGTATGATATTAGATTCAATAATGAAGGACCAGTAATTTTAAAGATGGAGGTTCAAAATGTTCTTAAGCATATGAAAGCTGGCAAGTCCCCCGGTGCAGATAACATCACAACAGAAATGATTAAAGCTTTAGAAGAATTTGGACTAGAGCAAGTCACCAGACTGCTGAACACATTATATGACACTGGAGATATACCTTCTGAATTATGTAACTCTGTATTTATTGCAATCCCAAAGAAATCAGGAACCTTGGAATGTGATCAACATAGAACAATTAGTATAATGAGTCACATCTCAAAGATTTTGTTAGGAATTATCATGCAAAGAGTGAGGAAGAAAATACAACCTGAAATAGGGGAAGAAGAATGTGGGTTTGTAGAAGGAAAGGGTACAGTAAATGCTGTGTATATGCTGCGAACATTTATTGAACGTGCTATAGAAGTAAACAAGGATATTCATCTTTGCTTTATTGACTACACAAAGGCTTTTGTTAGAGTTAGACATGTCAACATGGCGCTTTCAGATCTACAAATTGATGGGAAAGACATTATACTTATAAAAAACATATATTGGAAACAACAAGCTGCCATAAGGATTGATAATGAAGTGGGACAATATCAACCTATTAAGAGAGGTGTTAGGCAGGGATGTGTAATTTCTCCAGATCTGTTTTCCCTATATAGTGAAAATATTTTCAGAAATGTAGAAGATATAAATGGAATCAGCATTGGTGGAAGAAACATCAATAACATTAGATATGCAGATGATACAGTATTGATTGCAGACAATGCACAGGATCTGCAACAATTAATAGACGCGGTTGTTGTACACAGTGAGCAGCTGGGGTTGGAATTAAATTGTAAGAAGACACAGGTTATGGTCGTCACTAGGAAGAACGAAGTACCACAATGTAATATACAAGTAAATGGGAATATTCTGCAACAAGTGAATCGATACAATTATATCGGAACAGTCATAACATCTGAAGGGAGATGCCTTGAAGAGATTAGAACAAGAATCGCCATGGCAAAAGTAGCCTTTAGCAAGATGAAAGATATTCTGACCAATAAAAAGATGTCAATTGAAACGAGAAAAAGAGTGTTGAGGGGATACATAGAGCCTGTTCTTTTGTATGGATGTGAAACTTGGACAATGTGCAGTCAAGCTGAAAAACATCTGATGGCTGCAGAAATGTGGTTTCTGAGGAAAATGCAAAGAATACCATGGACAGACAGAAAAACCAATGACCAAGTACTACAGGAGACAAATGAAAATCGTAGACTGATTAGAGAAATTAGACGAAGACAGTCAAAATATTTTGGACACGTTATGAGAAGAAATGTATTGGAGAACTTATTGACAACTGGCAAGATCGACGGGAACAGACCACGAGGAAGACCGAGAGGAAAATACCTGGATGGCTTGGCCACATGGCATGGACGAGACAGGAACACTGAGCTGATCCACGACTCCGGTGATCGAGTGAAATGGCAAGTCATGATCGCCCACTCTTTCCGGCATGGCACATGATTGATTGATTGATTTATCCGAAAAGGCTATGCATTTGATCTCACAACCCAAGAGATCATGTGACGTGTGACGTCATTAAAGACCAATCTTTTATGGAAACATTCCCGGGTCTACGTAGGAATCTAACTCGGAAACTTCTGATCCTGAGACGGACTTCGTAATCTCTTAGCTGCCCCCCCCCCCCCCCACACGCACACACACACACACACACCCTCCCAAATCCCATAAGTATGTCATGAATAAGAGCCTGTTTCATACTCTCGTCACGTAATGCCATTGATAACTTTTCTGTCTGTCTCATACTCTGGTCACATAATGCCATTTGCCACTCTTCTGCCTGTCTCATACTCTCGTCACACAATGCCATTTGTAACTCATCTGTCTGTTTCATACTCTCGTCACGTAGTGCCATTGACCACTCTTCTGCCTGTCTCATACTCTCGTCACGTAATGCCATTGATCACTCTTCTGCCTGTCTCATACTCTTGTCACGTAATGCCATTGATCACTCTTCTGTCTGTCTCATACTCTCGCCACGTAATGCCATTGACCACTCTTCTGCCTGTCTCATACTCTTGTCACGTAATGCCATTGATCACTCTTCTGTCTGTCTCATACTCTCGTCACGTAATGCCATTTGTCACTCTTCTGTCTGTTTCATACTCTTGTCACGTAATGCCGTTGGTTATAGTACACTCCTTAGAATTGTTGAGCCTATGGTACCAAACTCATATCTTTACAGACCAATTGACACTCCACCGGTCATGTAGTCAATATCCTCCCGGTCGCCTTTATTTCCCAAGACAATTCCACTCACCCACTTTATGTATGGTCAACCTGGGTGCCCAGGTAAATGTAAAAAAATAACCTTCCATGCCAGTGGGCAGTGCTCAGGTAAATGTAACAACTTCCCCTCTTAGCTAGTGGGCAAGCCGCCTGACCCCCACTCCGAAGGTTGCTGCTTTGTTTCTGGACTCCGTCAATCGAATCGCAGTATCCTCGGAGAAGGACAGCGTGGAGTTGTAAGATTTACAGAGAATGGGAGACAAGTCATTGAACTCATTGGCCTGATAAGGATAGAATGTCATTAGTGGCACATGAGTGTACGATTACAACACTGTTTCTGGAATCCGTCAATCGAGTCGCAGTATCCTCGGAGAAGGACAGCGTGGAGTTGTAAGATTTACAGAGAATGGGAGACAAGTCATTGAACTCATTGGCCTGATAAGGAAAGAATGTCATTAGTGGCACATGAGTGTACGATTACAACACTGTTTCTGGAGTCCGTCAACCGAGTCGCAGTATCCTCGGAGAAGGACAGCGTGGAGTTGTAAGATTTACAGAGAATGGGCGACAAGTCTTTGAACTCACTGCCTGATAAGGAAAGAATGTCATTAGTGGGACATGAGTGTACAATTACAACACTGTTTCTGGAGTCCGTCAATCGAGTCGCAGTATCCTCGGAGAAGGACAGCGTGGAGTTGTAAGATTTACAGAGAATGGGAGACAAGTCATTGAACTCATTGGCCTGATAAGGAAAGAATGTCATTCGTGGGACATGAGTGTACGATTACAACACTGTTTCTGGAGTCCGTCAACCGAGTCGCAGTATCCTCGGAGAAGGACAGCGTGGAGTTGTAAGATTTACAGAGAATGGGAGACAAATCTTTGAACTCACTGCCTGATAAGGAAAGAATGTCATTAGTGGGACATGAGTGTACGATTACAACACTGTTTCTGGACTCCGTCAATCGAGTCGCAGTATCCTCGGAGAAGGACAGCGTGGAGTTGTAAGATTTACAAAGAATGGGAGACAAGTCTTTGAACTCACTGCCTGATAAGGAAAGAATGTCATTAGTGGGACATGAGTGTACGATTACAACACTGTTTCTGGAGCTCCGTCAATCGAGTCGCAGTATCCTCGGAGAAGGACAGCGTGGAGTTGTAAGATTTACAGAGAATGGGAGACAAGTCTTTGAACTCACTGCCTGATAAGGAAAGAATGTCATTAGTGGGACATGAGTGTACGATTACAAGACTGTTTCTGGACTCTGTGAGTCGAGTCGCAGTATCCTCGGAGGCTCCCAGAGGTTGTCGATGAAGCCACGTAGTTCTGGCTCAGTCTGACGCTAGTACCAGGCCGCTCTGCCCAGAGAGACCAAGACCATGAAGAATACAACTGGGTGAGATGAGGTCGGCACTCTTGCGCTATAATACCCTCTCCTCTTTTGTGTGCCCGCTAGCTTTGAACTTAAGCGTAGTCCACACACTACTTCTACTAGTGCTGGAATGAATTTTGCGTGTGGATTAGCTGTCTCTTTTAACAGTAGTCTCTCGCCATTAGACGAACCCACTCCGACTATAGAGGTACTTGTAATTTACATCCCCAAGTCAAGGAGAGAAGTCAACATTTTAGTTCAACTGTCCGGTGTAGGGAGTTGAACCCCTTCCCTCGGCATTAACACACTGCATGTTTAAGAACACGCGTTCTTATCCATTCGGCCACGCTGACCTCAAACTCCCCTTTTGAAACTGTATTTCCCAAATATCCATTACTTAGCTTGAAAGATGGTCCTTCACTTACTTATAGTTTTGTTCCTGCTTCCCCTCTTATTTCCTCAGGTGTTTGGAGGGCTGAGTGGTCTCGAGGTTTGGTGTCCGCCTCGAGTGCTGGAGGTCCCGGTTTCAAGCCCAGTGAGGACCGGGATTTTTTTCACTTGGACTTCTAGTACTAAAATGTCCCCTGGTCTCTGGGTAGTGAGTTCGGACGCCCGATTGTATTGTTGCGGACGTAAAAAAGTCCCTTGGTAGTTGGAAATCGAAAAAGAGTAGCCTAACGGCGCTGCCCGGGCAAAATTTCTAGTTAAAAATCTACCCAAAGTATTTCAGGATCCTCGCCGGTGCTACGGAGTTCGTGTACTGAGCTGAGATTCTCCGGACTCAGGCTTGAGTTAGGAGTAGAACGGAGCACTTATGGGTTACACCGGTATGCCGCGATGTTGATCTGTCGACTAAACTTAAAACTAAACTAAAACTCTTCAGGTCTGTTGCATCTTATGGATACTGCCAATTGTTTATCACATCATTACATCTGACTTGTTTCAAGTTGTTTCCTTTTTATTTTCCCGTGAATGTTCGTGTTTGACACTCTACTGGGAGGGATATTGCTTTATACGATACTCTTTTGCAATCTAATGCCACATTTAAATCCTTTAGGTGGGCTAGCACTATATGACATTAAAATAAAAACAAAAGAGATAACAAGAGCTTGGAAGTATTCACGATGTGGTCTTGTCTAAGTTCACACTGTCTCACGGTGAAATCGCGAATGGCTCATTAAATCAGTCGAAGGTCCTTAGATGATACGATCCTACTTGGATAACTGTGGCAATTCTAGAGCTAATACATGCCTACCAAGCTCCGACCTTCGCGCAAGGAGCGCTTTTATTAGTTCAAAACCAATCGTCGTTGCCCTACGCGGGACGCGGCGTTCCTACTGGTGACTGTGGGAAACTTTGTGCTGATCGCATGGCCAGGAACTGCAATAAGTAGCGGCGTGTCACCAGACATGGAGAGCCATGATGTCTGCCCTGTGCGCCGCATTAGACTCTAAAGGAAAGACTAGACTAGACTAGACTTGCCATAGGATGCAAGGAATAAACTAGACTGGATATTCACGTCCAGCAAGACACGCTGAGTACATCGCCGCAGATAGGCAAACATTGAACATCCCACACACAAGAGGGGTGGCTTGCTGTGGTCAATATCCCAGGCAAACATTGAACATCCCACACACAAGAGGGGTGGCTTGCTGTGGTCAATATCCCAGGCAAACATTGAACATCTCACACACAAGAGGGGTGCCTTGCTGCGGTCAATATTCCAGGCAAACATTGAACATCCCACACACAAGAGGGGTGGCTTGCTGTGGTCAATATCCCAGGCAAACATTGAACATCTCACACACAAGAGGGGTGGCTTGCTGTGGTCAATATCCCAGGCAAACATTGAACATCTCACACACAAGAGGGGTGGCTTGCTGTGGTCAATATCCCAGGCAAACATTGAACATCTCACACACAAGAGGGGTGGCTTGCTGTGGTCAATATCCCAGGCAAACATTGAACATCTCACACACAAGAGGGGTGGCTTGCTGTGGTCAATATCCCAGGCAAACATTGAACATCTCACACACAAGAGGGGTGGCTTGCTGTGGTCAACATCCCAGGCAAACATTGAACATCTCACACACAAGAGGGGTGACTTGCTGTGGTCAATATCCCAGGCAAACATTGAACATCCCACACACAAGAGGGGTGGCTTGCTGTGGTCAACATCGCAGGCAAACATTGAACATCCCACACACAAGAGGGGTGGCTTGCTGTGGTCAACTATCCCAGGCAAACATTGAACATCCACACACAAGAGGGGTGGCTTGCTGTGGTCAATATCCCAGGCAAACATTGAACATCTCACACACAAGAGGGGTGGCTTGCTGTGGTCAATATCCCAGGCAAACATTGAACATCCCACACACAAGAGGGGTGGGCTTGCTGTGATCAATATCCCAGGCAAACATTGAACATCCCACACACAAGAGGGGTGGCTTGCTGTGGTCAATATCCCAGGCAAACATTGAACATCCACACACAAGAGGGGTGGCTTGCTGTGGTCAATATCCCAGGCAAACATTGAACATCCCACACACAAGAGGGGTGGCTTGCTGTGGTCAATATCCCAGGCAAACATTGAACATCTCACACACAAGAGGGGTGGCTTGCTGTGGTCAATATCCCAGGCAAACATTGAACATCCCACACACAAGAGGGGTGGCTTGCTGTGGTCAATATCCCAGGCAAACATTGAACATCCCACACACAAGAGGGGTGGCTTGCTGTGGTCAATATCCCAGGCAAACATTGAACATCCCACACACAAGAGGGGTGGCTTGCTGTGGTCAATATCCCAGGCAAACATTGAACATCCCACACACAAGAGGGGTGGCTTGCTGTGGTCAATATCCCAGGCAAACATTGAACATCCCACACACAAGAGGGGTGGCTTGCTGTGGTCAATATCCCAGGCAAACATTGAACATCCCACACACAAGAGGGGTGGCTTGCTGTGGTCAATATCCCAGGCAAACATTGAACATCCCACACACAAGAGGGGTGGCTTGCTGTGGTCAATATCCCAGGCAAACATTGAACATCCCACACACAAGAGGGGTGGCTTGCTGTGGTCAATATCCCAGGCAAACATTGAACATCCCACACACAAGAGGGTGGCTTGCTGTGGTCAATATCCCAGGCAAACATTGAACATCTCACACACAAGAGGGGTGGCTTGCTGTGGTCAATATCCCAGGCAAACATTGAACATCCCACACACAAGAGGGGTGGCTTGCTGTGGTCAATATCCCAGGCAAACATTGAACATCTCACACACAAGAGGGGTGGCTTGCTGTGGTCAATATCCCAGGCAAACATTGAACATCTCACACACAAGAGGGGTGGCTTGCTGTGGTCAATATCCCAGGCAAACATTGAACATCTCACACACAAGAGGGGTGGCTTGCTGTGGTCAATATCCCAGGCAAACATTGAACATCTCACACACAAGAGGGGTGGCTTGCTGTGGTCAATATCCCAGGCAAACATTGAACATCTCACACACAAGAGGGGTGGCTTGCTGTGGTCAATATCCCAGGCAAACATTGAACATCTCACACACAAGAGGGGTGGCTTGCTGTGGTCAATATCCCAGGCAAACATTGAACATCTCACACACAAGAGGGGTGGCTTGCTGTGGTCAATATCCCAGGCAAACATTGAACATCTCACACACAAGAGGGGTGGCTTGCTGTGGTCAATATCCCAGGCAAACATTGAACATCCCACACACAAGAGGGGTGGCTTGCTGTGGTCAATATCCCAGGCAAACATTGAACATCCCACACACAAGAGGGGTGGCTTGCTGTGGTCAATATCCCAGGCAAACATTGAACATCTCCACACACAAGAGGGGTGGCTTGCTGTGGTCAATATCCCAGGCAAACATTGAACATCCCACACACAAGAGGGGTGGCTTGCTGTGGTCAATATCCCAGGCAAACATTGAACATCTCACACACAAGAGGGGTGGCTTGCTGTGGTCAATATCCCAGGCAAACATTGAACATCTCACACACAAGAGGGGTGGCTTGCTGTGGTCAATATCCCAGGCAAACATTGAACATCTCACACACAAGAGGGGTGGCTTGCTGTGGTCAATATCCCAGGCAAACATTGAACATCTCACACACAAGAGGGGTGGCTTGCTGTGGTCAATATCCCAGGCAAACATTGAACATCTCACACACAAGAGGGGTGGCTTGCTGTGGTCAATATCCCAGGCAAACATTGAACATCTCACACACAAGAGGGGTGGCTTGCTGTGGTCAATATCCCAGGCCAAACATTGAACATCCCACACACAAGAGGGGTGGCTTGCTGTGGTCAATATCCCAGGCAAACATTGAACATCCACACACAAGAGGGGTGGCTTGCTGTGGTCAATATACCAGGCAACATTGAACATCCCACACACAAGAGGGGTGGCTTGCTGTGGTCAATATCCCAGGCAAACATTGAACATCCCACACACAAGAGGGTGGCTTGCTGTGGATCAATATCCCAGGCAAACATTGAACATCCACACACAAGAGGGGTGGCCTTGCTGTGGTCAATATCCCAGGCAAACATTGAACATCTCACACACAAGAGGGGTGGGCTTGCTGTGGTTCAATATCCCAGGCAACATTGAACTATCTCACACACAAGAGGGGTGGCTTGCTGTGGTCAATATCCCAGGCAAACATGAACATCTCCACACACAAGAGGGGTGGCTTGCTGTGGTCAATATCCCAGGCAAACATTGAACATCTCACACACAAGAGGGGTGGCTTGCTGTGGTCAATATCCCAGGCAAACATTGAACATCCCACACACAAGAGGGGTGGCTTGCTGTGGTCAATATCCCAGGCAAACATTGAACATCTCACACACAAGAGGGGTGGCTTGCTGTGGTCAATATCCCAGGCAAACATTGAACATCTCACACACAAGAGGGGTGGCTTGCTGTGGTCAATATCCCAGGCAAACATTGAACATCTCACACACAAGAGGGGTGGCTTGCTGTGGTCAATATCCCAGGCAAACATTGAACATCTCACACACAAGAGGGGTGGCTTGCTGTGGTCAATATCCCAGGCAAACATTGAACATCTCACACACAAGAGGGGTGGCTTGCTGTGGTCAATATCCCAGGCAAACATTGAACATCTCACACACAAGAGGGGTGGCTTGCTGTGGTCAATATCCCAGGCAAACATTGAACATCTCACACACAAGAGGGGTGGCTTGCTGTGGTCAATATCCCAGGCAACATTGAACATCCTCACACACAAGAGGGGTGGCTTGCTGTGGTCAATATCCCAGGCAAACATTGAACATCTCACACACAAGAGGGGTGGCTTGCTGTGGTCAATATCCCAGGCAAACATTGAACATCCCACACACAAGAGGGGTGGCTTGCTGTGGTCAATATCCCAGGCAAACATTGAACATCTCACACACAAGAGGGGTGGCTTGCTGTGGTCAATATCCCAGGCAAACATTGAACATCTCACACACAAGAGGGGTGGCTTGCTGTGGTCCAATATCACAGGCAAACATTGAACATCCTCACACACAAGAGGGGGTGGCCTTGCTGTGGTCAATATCCCAGGCAAACATTGAACATCCCACACACAAGAGGGGTGGCCTTGCTGTGGTCCAATATCCCAGGCAAACATTGAACATCTCACACACAAGAGGGGTGGCTTGCTGTGGTCAATATCCCAGGCAAACATTGAACATCTCACACACAAGAGGGGTGGCTTGCTGTGGTCAATATCCCAGGCAAACATTGAACATCTCCACACACAAGAGGGGGTGCCTTGCTGTGGTCAATATCCCAGGCAAACATCTGAACTATCCCACCCACAAGAGGGGTGGCTTGCTGTGGTCAATATCCCAGGCAAACATTGAACATCCCACACGACAAGAGGGGTGGCTTGCTGTGGTCAATATCCCAGGCAAACATTGAACATCCACACACAAGAGGGGTGGCTTGCTGTGGTCAATATCCCAGGCAACATTGAACATCCCACACACAAGAGGGGTGGCTTGGCTGTGGGTCAATATCCCAGGCAAACATTGAACATCTCACACACAAGAGGGGTGGCTTGCTGTGGTCAATATCCCAGGCAAACATTGATACATCCACACACAAGAGGGGTGGCTTGCTGTGGTCCAATATCCCAGGCAAACATTGAACATCTCACACAAAGAGGGGTGGCTTGCTGTGGTCAATATCCCAGGCAACATGAACATCCACACACAAGAGGGGTGGCTTGCTGTGGTCAATATCCCAGGCAAACATTGAACATCTCACACACAAGAGGGGTGGCTTGCTGTGGTCAATATCCCAGGCAAACATTGAACATCTCACACACAAGAGGGGTGGCTTGCTGTGGTCAATATCCCAGGCAAACATTGAACATCTCACACACAAGAGGGGTGGCTTGCTGTGGTCAATATCCCAGGCAAACATTGAACATCTCACACACAAGAGGGGTGGCTTGCTGTGGTCAATATCCCAGGCAAACATTGAACATCTCACACACAAGAGGGGTGGCTTGCTGTGGTCAATATCCCAGGCAAACATTGAACATCTCACACACAAGAGGGGTGGCTTGCTGTGGTCAATATCCCAGGCAAACATTGAACATCTCACACACAAGAGGGGTGGCTTGCTGTGGTCAATATCCCAGGCAAACATTGAACATCCCACACACAAGAGGGGTGGCTTGCTGTGGTCAATATCCCAGGCAAACATTGAACATCTCACACACAAGAGGGGTGGCTTGCTGTGGTCAATATCCCAGGCAAACATTGAACATCCCACCCACAAGAGGGGTGGCTTGCTGTGGTCAATATCCCAGGCAAACATTGAACATCTCCACACACAAGAGGGGTGGCTTGCTGTGGTCAATATCCCAGGCAAACATTGAACATCTCACACACAAGAGGGGTGGCTTGCTGTGGTCAATATCCCAGGCAAACATTGAACATCTCACACACAAGAGGGGTGGCTTGCTGTGGTCAATATCCCAGGCAAACATTGAACATCCTCACACCAAGAGGGGTGGCTTGCTGTGGTCAATATCCCAGGCAAACATTGAACATCTCACACACAAGAGGGGTGGCTTGCTGTGGTCAATATCCCAGGCAAACATTGAACCATCCTCACACACAAGAGGGGTGGCTTGCTGTGGTCAATTATCCCAGGCAAACATTGAACATCCCACACACAAGAGGGGTGGCTTGCTGTGGTCAATATCCCAGGCAAACATTGAACATCTCACACACAAGAGGGGTGGCTTGCTGTGGTCAATATCCCAGGCAAACATTGAACATCTCACACACAAGAGGGGTGGCTTGCTGTGGTCAATATCCCAGGCAAACATTGAACATCTCACACACAAGAGGGGTGGCTTGCTGTGGTCAATATCCCAGGCAAACATTGAACATCCCACACACAAGAGGGGTGGCTTGCTGTGGTCAATATCCCAGGCAAACATTGAACATCCCACACACAAGAGGGGTGGCTTGCTGTGGTCAATATCCCAGGCAAACATTGAACATCCACACACAAGAGGGGTGGCTTGCTGTGGTCAATATCCCAGGCAAACATTGAACATCCACACACAAGAGGGGTGGCTTGCTGTGGTCAATATCCCAGGCAAACATTGAACATCTCACACACAAGAGGGGTGGCTTGCTGTGGTCAATATCCCAGGCAAACATTGAACATCTCACACACAAGAGGGGTGGCTTGCTGTGGTCAATATCCCAGGCAAACATTGAACATCTCACACACAAGAGGGGTGGCTTGCTGTGGTCAATATCCCAGGCAAACATTGAACATCTCACACACAAGAGGGGTGGCTTGCTGTGGTCAATATCCCAGGCAAACATTGAACATCTCACACACAAGAGGGGTGCCTTGCTGTGGTCAATATCCCAGGCAAACATTGAACATCTCACACACAAGAGGGGTGGCTTGCTGTGGTCAATATCCCAGGCAAAGCATTGAACATCTCACACACAAGAGGGTGGCCTTGCTGTGGTCAATATCCCAGGCAAACATTGAACATTCTCACACACAAGAGGGGTGGCTTGCTGTGGTCAATATCCCAGGCAAACATTGAACATCCCACACACAAGAGGGGTGGCTTGCTGTGGTCAATATCCCAGGCAAACATTGAACATCTCACACACAAGAGGGGTGGCTTGCTGTGGTCAATATCCCAGGCAAACATTGAACATCTCACACACAAGAGGGGTGGCTTGCTGTGGTCAATATCCCAGGCAAACATTGAACATCTCACACACAAGAGGGGTGGCTTGCTGTGGTCAATATCCCAGGCAAACATTGAACATCTCACACACAAGAGGGGTGGCTTGCTGTGGTCAATATCCCAGGCAAACATTGAACATCTCACACACAAGAGGGGTGGCTTGCTGTGGTCAATATCCCAGGCAAACATTGAACATCTCACACACAAGAGGGGTGGCTTGCTGTGGTCAATATCCCAGGCAAACATTGAACATCTCACACACAAGAGGGGTGGCTTGCTGTGGTCAATATCCCAGGCAAACATTGAACATCTCACACACAAGAGGGGTGGCTTGCTGTGGTCAATATCCCAGGCAAACATTGAACATCCCACACACAAGAGGGGTGGCTTGCTGTGGTCAATATCCCAGGCAAACATTGAACATCTCACACACAAGAGGGGTGGCTTGCTGTGGTCAATATCCCAGGCAAACATTGAACATCTCACACACAAGAGGGGTGGCCTTGCTGTGGTCAATATCCCAGGCAAACATTGAACATCTCACACACAAGAGGGGTGGCTTGCTGTGGTCAATATCCCAGGCAAACATTGAACATCGCACACACAAGAGGGGTGGCTTGCTGTGGTCAATATCCCAGGCAAACATTGAACATCCCACACACAAGAGGGGTGGCTTGCTGTGGTCCATATCCCAGGCAAACATTGAACATCTCACACACAAGAGGGGTGGCTTGCTGTGGTCAATATCCCAGGCAAACATTGAACATCTCACACACAAGAGGGGTGGCTTGCTGTGGTCAATATCCCAGGCAAACATTGAACATCTCACACACAAGAGGGGTGGCTTGCTGTGGTCAATATCCCAGGCAAACATTGAATATCTCACACACAAGAGGGGTGGCTTGCTGTGGTCAATATCCCAGGCAAACATTGAACATCTCACACACAAGAGGGGTGGCTTGCTGTGGTCAATATCCCAGGCAAACATTGAACATCCACACACAAGAGGGGTGGCTTGCTGTGGTCAATATCCCAGGCAAACATTGAACATCTCACACACAAGAGGGGTGGCTTGCTGTGGTCAATATCCCAGGCAAACATTGAACATCTCACACACAAGAGGGGTGGCTTGCTGTGGTCAATATCCCAGGCAAACATTGAACATCTCACAAACAAGAGGGGTGGCTTGCTGTGGTCAATATCCCAGGCAAAGCATTGAACATCCCACACACAAGAGGGGTGGCTTGCTTGTGGTCATATCCCAGGCAAACATTGAACATCCCACACACAAGAGGGGTGCCTTTCTGTGGTCAATATCCCAGCAAACATTGAACATCCACACACAAGAGGGGGTGCCTTGCTGTGTCAATATCCCAGGCAAACATTGAACATCTCACACACAAGAGGGGTGCCTTGCTGTGGGTCAATATCCCAGGCAAACATTGAATATCTCACACACAAGAGGGGGGCCTTGCTGTGGTCAATATCCCAGGCAAGCATTGAACATCCCACACACAAGAGGGGTGGCTTGCTGTGGTCAATATCCCAGGCAAGCATTGAATATCCCACACACAAGGAGGGTGGCTTGCTGTGGTCAATATCCCAGGCAAACATTGAACCTCCCACACCACAAGAGGGGTGGCTTGCTGTGGTCAATATCCCAGGCAAACATTGAACATCCCACACACAAGAGGGGTGGCTTGCTGTGGTCAATATCCCAGGCAAACATTGAACATCTCACACACAAGAGGGGTGGCTTGCTGTGGTCAATATCCCAGGCAAACATTGAACATCTCACACACAAGAGGGGTGGCTTGCTGTGGTCAATATCCCAGGCAAACATTGAACATCTCACACACAAGAGGGGTGGCTTGCTGTGGTCAATATCCCAGGCAAACATTGAACATCTCACACACAAGAGGGGTGGCTTGCTGTGGTCAATATCCCAGGCAAACATTGAACATCTCACACACAAGAGGGGTGCCTTGCTGTGGTCAATATCCCAGGCAAACATTGAACATCTCACACACAAGAGGGGTGGCTTGCTGTGGTCAATATCCCAGGCAAACATTGAACATCTCACACACAAGAGGGGTGGCTTGCTGTGGTCAATATCCCAGGCAAACATTGAACATCTCACACACAAGAGGGGTGGCTTGCTGTGGTCAATATCCCAGGCAAACATTGAACATCCCACACACAAGAGGGGTGGCTTGCTGTGGTCAATATCCCAGGCAAACATTGAACATCCCACACACAAGAGGGGTGGCTTGCTGTGGTCAATATCCCAGGCAAACATTGAACATCTCACACACAAGAGGGGTGGCTTGCTGTGGTCAATATCCCAGGCAAACATTGAACATCTCACACACAAGAGGGGTGGCTTGCTGTGGTCAATATCCCAGGCAAACATTGAACATCTCATCACACAAGAGGGGTGGCTTGCTGTGGTCAATATCCCAGGCAAACATTGAACATCTCACACACAAGAGGGGTGGCTTGCTGTGGTCAATATCCCAGGCAAACATTGAACATCTCACACACAGAGGGGTGGCTTGCTGTGGTCAATATCCCAGGCAAACATTGAACATCCCACACACAAGAGGGGTGGCTTGCTGTGGTCAATATCCCAGGCAAACATTGAACATCTCACACACAAGAGGGTGGCTTGTTGTGGTCAATAATTCCCAGGCAAACATTGAACATCCACACACACAAGAGGGCTTGGCTTGATTGTGCGTTCAATATCCAGGCGCAAACATGAACATTTCACACACAAGGGGGCTTGCTGTGGTCATATCCCAGGCAAACATTTTGAACATTCACACACAGAGGTGTGGCTTGCTTGTGTTCAATATCACAGGGCAAACCTTTGAACATCCCACACACAGAGGGGTGGCTTGCTGTGGTCAAATCCCAGGCAAACATGACATTTCACACCACAAGAGGGGTGGCTCTGCTGTGGTCAATATCCCAGGCAAACATTGAACATCTCAACACACAACGAGGGTTTTCCTTGCTGTTGGTCAATATCCCCACGGCAAACATTGAACTATCCTCACACACAAGAGGGGTTGGCTTGCTGTGGTCAATATCCCAGGCAAACATTGAACATCTCTCACACAAGAGGGGTGTGCTGCTTTGAGTCAATATCCCAGGCCAAACATTGAACATCTCACACACAAGAGGGTGGCTGCTGTGGTCAATATCCCAGGCAAAACATTGAAATATCTCACACACAAGAGGGGTGGCTTGCTGTGGTCAATATCCCAGGCAAACATTGAACATCTCACACACAAGAGGGGTGGCTTGCTGTGGTCAATATCCCAGGCAAACATTGAACATCTCACACACAAGAGGGGTGGCTTGCTGTGGTCAATATCCCAGGCAAACATTGAACATCTCACACACAAGAGGGGTGGCTTGCTGTGGTCCAATATCCCAGGCAAACATTGAACATCCACACACAAGAGGGGTGGCTTGCTGTGGTCAATATCCCAGGCAAACATTGAACATCCACACACAAGAGGGGTGGCTTGCTGTGGTCAATAATCCCAGGCAAACATTGAACATCTCACACACAAGAGGGTGGCCTTGCTGTGGTCAATTATCCCAGGCAAACATTGAACATCTCACACACAAGAGGGGGGCCTTGCTGTGGTCAATATCCCAGGCAAACATTGAAACATCTCACACACAAGAGGGGTGGCTTGCTGTGGTCCAATATCCCAGGCAAACATTGAACATCTCACACACAAGAGGGGTGGCTTGCTGTGGTCAATATCCCAGGCAAACATTGAACATCTCACACACAAGAGGGGTGGCTTGCTGTGGTCAATATCCCAGGCAAACATTGAACATCTCACACACAAGAGGGGTGGCTTGCTGTGGTCAATATCCCAGGCAAACATTGAACATCTCACACACAAGAGGGGTGGCTTGCTGTGGTCAATATCCCAGGCAAACATTGAACATCTCACACACAAGAGGGGTGGCTTGCTGTGGTCAATATCCCAGGCAAACATTGAACATCTCACACACAAAGAGGGGTGGCTTGCTGTGGTCAATATCCCAGGCAAACATTGAACATCTCCACACACAAGAGGGGTGGCTTGCTGTGGTCAATATCCCAGGCAAACATTGAACATCTCACACACAAGAGGGGTGGCTTGCTGTGGTCAATATCCCAGGCAAACATTGAACATCTCACACACAAGAGGGGTGGCTTGCTGTGGTCAATATCCCAGGCAAACATTGAACATCTCACACACAAGAGGGGTGGCTTGCTGTGGTCAATATCCCAGGCAAACATTGAACATCTCACACACAAGAGGGGTGGCTTGCTGTGGTCAATATCCCAGGCAAACATTGAACATCTCACACACAAGAGGGGTGGCTTGCTGTGGTCAATATCCCAGGCAAACATTGAACATCTCACACACAAGAGGGGTGGCTTGCTGTGGTCAATATCCCAGGCAAACATTGAACATCTCACACACAAGAGGGGTGGCTTGCTGTGGTCAATATCCCAGGCAAACATTGAACATCTCACACACAAGAGGGGTGGCTTGCTGTGGTCAATATCCCAGGCAAACATTGAACATCTCACACACAAGAGGGGTGGCTTGCTGTGGTCAATATCCCAGGCAAACATTGAACATCTCACACACAAGAGGGGTGGCTTGCTGTGGTCAATATCCCAGGCAAACATTGAACATCCCACACAAAGAGGGGTGGCTTGCTGTGGTCAATATCCCAGGCAAACATTGAACATCTCACACACAAGAGGGGTGGCTTGCTGTGGTCAATATCCCAGGCAAACATTGATCATCTCTCACACAAGAGGGGTGGCTTGCTGTGGTCAATATCCCAGGCAAACATTGAACATCTCCACACACAAGAGGGGTGGCTTGCTGTGGTCAATATCCCAGGCAAACATTGAACATCTCACACACAAGAGGGGTGGCTTGCTGTGGTCAATATCCCAGGCAAACATTGAACATCCACACACAAGAGGGGTGGCTTGCTGTGGTCAATATCCCAGGCAAACATTGAACATCTCACACACAAGAGGGGTGGCTTGCTGTGGTCAATATCCCAGGCAAACATTGAACATCCCACACACAAGAGGGGTGGCTTGCTGTGGTCAATATCCCAGGCAAACATTGAACATCCCACACACAAGAGGGGTGGCTTGCTGTGGTCAATATCCCAGGCAAACATTGAACATCTCACACACAAGAGGGGTGGCTTGCTGTGGTCAATATCCCAGGCAACATTGAACATCCCACACACAAGAGGGGTGGCTTGCTGTGGTCAATATCCCAGGCAAACATTGAACATCTCACACACAAGAGGTGTGGCTTGCTGTGGTCAATATCCCAGGCAAACATTGAACATCTCACACACAAGAGGGGTGGCTTGCTGTGGTCAATATCCCAGGCAAACATTGAACATTCCACACACAAGAGGGGTGGCTTGCTGTGGTCAATATCCCAGGCAAACATTGAACATCCACACACAAGAGGGGTGGCTTGCTGTGGTCAATATCCCAGGCAAACATTGAACATCCCACACACAAGAGGGGTGGCTTGCTGTGGTCAATATCCCAGGCAAACATTGAACATCCCACACACAAGAGGGGTGGCTTGCTGTGGTCAATATCCCAAGGCAAACATTGAACATCCCACACACAAGAGGGGTGGCTTGCTGTGGTCAATATCCCAGGCAAACATTGAACATCCCACACACAAGAGGGGTGGCTTGCTGTGGTCAATATCCCAGGCAAACATTGAACATCCCACACACAAGAGGGGTGGCTTGCTGTGGTCAATATCCCAGGCAAACATTGAACATCCCACACACAAGAGGGGTGGCTTGCTGTGGTCAATATCCCAGGGAAACATTGAACATCCCACACACAAGAGGGGTGGCTTGCTGTGGTCAATATATCAGGGAAACATTGAACATCCCACACACAAGAGGGGTGGCTTGCTGTTGTCAATATCTCAGGGAAACATTGAACATCCCACACACAAGAGGGGTGGCTTGCTGTGGTCAATATCCCAAGCAAACATTGAACATCCCACACACAAGAGGGATGGCTTGCTGTGGTCAATATCCCAGGCAAAAGGACAAGAGGTCATCTTAAGAAAACGTACACGATACAAACACACACGGACATTGAGGCACAAACTTATGTGGAGTTGTAAGATTTACAGAGAATGGGAGACAAGTCTTTGAACTCATTGGCCTGATAAGGGACGCATTTAATTGATTTGACATAAGTGTACGATTACAAAACCAGTCTTAGAACTGTCCCAATTAATGGCTGTCCTAATCAATGTCGGGTAACATCTCGTCGATTACTTCATTTGTCTTATTCTGGTCGATTTTGATGTCTTTTTTTTCCTGTTTATGATAATATACAGGGCTATAAAGTGCCACTACTTCAACGCTTTGTACTTAATTGCTCGGGTTAACACTTAAAGTCACTACCCTATATAAAGAAGTAATAATGAGAGCGATCAAAGAGACGACAGGAATACTAATTTGAGGTTATAATATAAACAATATACGCTATGCAGATGACACAGTAATGGTGGCGGATAGCGCAAAAGACCTACAATAATTGTTGGATATTGTAGTAACAGAGAGTGCAAGGAAAGGACTCTCCTTGAATATAAAGAAAACAGTAACAATGGTGATATCAAAGAAAATGGTGTCACCAAAATATGACATAGAAATAGAAGGGAGAATTCTTAACCGAGAGGATAATTTTAAATACCTATGGGTATTTATAACATCAGATGGAAGATGCACAAGAGAGATTAAAAGCAGAATAGGGCACGCAAAAGCCGCATTTTAGAAAATGAAGAGTATCTTATGCAATAAGTGACAATTACTGAATGTAATAAAGAGAATGCTGAAATGCTGTATGGCAGTGAATCTTGGAATGTAAATGAACAAATTAGGAAGAACTTAGAAGCAACAGAGATGTGGTTTTTAAGACGAATGTTGCGAATTCCTTGGACTGCCAGAGTAACTAACAACGATTGTCTGAAAGAGGCTAATGAATCTAGAACACTATATACTTTCATTCATTGGCACTTTGCCGTCTTGACAGACGATAGTTTGTGCTATAAAAAGGCATAATAACTTTTACCTATGGCGGTAGCGAATGTGACTGATAAGGTCAATTTGCGCTGTAAATGTCCGTTCACAGTGGGTGCATGTGAACACGTAACACTATATACTACTATAGTACTACACTACTATACTACGCCATAAGCAAGATCAGAAGAAGAAAACTAACTTCCTCCCGCAGGAGACAAGAAAGATGGTTGCAGCCACCATGGTGGAATGGAGAGGTCGAGAAGGCATGGCTGGGAAAGAGGCAGGCTGTCAAAGACTGGCAAAAGGCCAGAAAGGCTAACATGCCACAGGTTGAGCTGGCGAACCTGAAGACTGAGGTCGATAGGACGACGACTTTATTCAAATCCTGCGCCAAACATGCCAAGGCCGAGAAATGGGACGAGTTCTGCAGGAAGGTGTGCTCCGAGCGATCTCTTACGACATTCTGGCGCCTCCACAAGAGCATGAACGGTGCTGCACAACGTAGGGGTACTCCAGACTTTCAAGGCACAGACCTGGCATGGAAAAAGTCGGATGCAGATAAAGGTAAGGCCCTTCTTGCACGCTACATAGAACAGACTGACCAGAAAGACGAGCCCGCCAGACAGAGGACCACAACGACACTCTCTCAGTTGTGCGAGGGGTCGGGACAGACGAAGAATGGACAATCACAGCTGAGATATTGCGTGCGATGCTCAAGAAATCACCTAACACCGCCCCAGGCCCAGACGGCATCCGATATAGTGACCTACTGGTGATATCAGATGATGACATGGAAGAACTGGCCAGAGAATTCAACACCAGTATCCAGAGGGGTCAGGTCAAAGAAGAATGGCTACACAGCTACTTGCTGCCGCTGCCAAAACCGAACAAAGACCATTCCAAGATAAGCGGTTACAGAATCATTACGATGCAGAATACTGTTGGCAAGCTACTGGAGAAAATTGTAGCACACAGACTTGCTTGTGACTTGGAACAGCTCGGCTGCTTCCCGCCCACACTTGGAGGATACAGACGCAACAAAGAGTCATGGCTGAATGTGGCGGTCTTTGCTCAAGATGTTTACGAAGGATTTCAGGTCAGAGAAGAGATATGTGCGGCCGCCATAGACTTAGAGGACGCATATAACAGAGTATCTTTCGAGCACTTGATGCAAACCCTCCTCAGGCTGAAAGTGCACCCTCACCTTGTACGATGGATAGCTGCAGTTCTGCTCCAAAGGAAGGTGGTGCTAAGATGCGGGAGTTGGTCTTCTGAGCCGATAACGATATGTCCAGGATTGCCGCAGGGTTCACCACTGTCACCAGTACTATTCAACGTGAATACGGTGCCGATCACTGAACAACAGTTGGACGCGAGGGGTAGGACTCTGTCATTCGTTGACGACATCCTCGTGTATCAACAGGGTAGAGATAGACAGGCGGTTGCCAATGATATGCAGGGCGAACCTCATGGTGTGCTGATGCCGATGCCCTTTTCAACCCTGCAAAGGCAACGGTTACATGGTTCTCACTAAACAACCATATTGTGAAAACAGACCTGCCGGCAGTAAGAATGGATGGGAGCAGTTTGAGTAGAACCCAGTCAATGACATATCTTGGCGTGAGGCTTGATCGTAGCCTGTCCTTCAGAGATCATGTCGATTATGTCATAACGAAGGCTCGAAAAGGTTTGTCAGCAATGAGAGTCATGGCGACTGCCAATATCGAGCAAAGACTGCTAATACTTCCGTTCCAAGGACTTGTGCTTTCACGCATCGAGTATGCCCTGGCCATCCTCACTGTCAGCCCTACACAGATTGGAAGATTTGAAAAGGTACAAAACGAAGCCATGCGCATCATTTTGGGCTGCACGAGAGACACCAGCTGTGTAGCAATGAGATACCTCCTTGACTTCCCGACAATGGAACACAGGATCAAGATCTGGAGAGCTCGTGCATACTTAAAAATAAGTGCAGATGAGCAGCACCCTCTGCATGACGCTATATTCAGAGAAAAGGGTGACAGGCTAAAGAGGGGCAAATCATGGATGGGTCGGGCGGAAGATGTCGTCAGACAGGTCTGCAGTCTTACCAGTATCAACCCCGGCAAGGAATGGGTGCCGGTGCCTCCAGCTTTTAAGTGCACTTTCTCCTGCATTATCACACTCGACAGACGGTGCAGAGAGCAGAACCCTGTCGCTGTCAATGCAGAGGTTAACGCGCTCATCTATGAACACTCAGATAGCCCCGAAGTGCTCATCTATACAGATGGATCTGTTGTAAAGCAGCAGAGAAGTGCGTGGGCATTTACAGCCCGTTCGGTGGGCCAAACCGTTCAAGAATCCAGTGGTGCCCACTCTATGACCACGAGCAGCATGACGATGGAGGTGATGGCAGTTACACAGGCTTTCATATGGCTGAAATCACAGCATTATACCAACGTGTGTGTACTAAGTGATTCAATGAGCATGATTCAGAAGGTCGAAGCTGGATCTGTACGTAGACAGTGGACTGAATCGCTGCGGAAGTCTGTTGTCCGTAAAGTCACCTTCATCTTCGTCCCGGGACATGCGGGAGTCGAGGGAAATGAACGAGCTGACAAACTGGCTGGCTCTGCACCCCCTGTAGATGGCCAGCCCATGGATCGTGCCGATGTTATTAACGTCCTTAAAGATTTGGCGAGAACAGAGGATTTTGACGTCAGTGATTCCACATCGCTGTCCAGGATGAAAGACCTGGGAGTAAGAATCGGCACAGCCAGACGCGAGAGGTACATCGAGAAAACAAAGCGCCTCGTCAACCAACACAGAACTGGCACTATTAGCCACCGGACGCTGATGAATATGCAGGGGGGGGGGAAGGATCTGAGCACCTATGGACATGTCCGGAGTGCAACGAAGATACCCCAACTGATAACTGATAACTGATAACTTTATTATATACAACAATAATAAAAAAACAAACAGCTATCTCCGGTCATGATGTGAGAAGAGAGGCATTGGAGAACATCGTGACAACTGGAAAGATCAAGGTGAAGAGAGGCCTTAGAGAACACCGTGACAACTGGAAAGATCGAGCTAAAGAGAGGCAGAGGCAGACCAAGAGAAATAATGCTGGATGGGCTGAGACAGTGGAGGAATATCATCAACAGAGTTGATCCAGAACACCAACGACCGAGATCTATCGAGAGTCATGAACGCCTACGCCAGCTGGCAGAGCACTTGATGATGATGATAATCACATAAAGTCCGAAGCTTCATTATCTGGCGGCTGATGTTTTCGGGCGTTCTTATTAACTTACATTAGGCTCTTCCTTTCAATTTCAACCGTCCACGTCGTGTAAGAGTTAAATATGATTTAGTATTATTGTTCACCTACAGAACTATTAATCACCAGCTTTATAACCGCCTTGCTAATTTAAGAAGGCGTATTCTTCGCATTACATAGACAACGTTAACGTAAGATATTGACCAGGTCCCTAGTATTCA
This sequence comes from Cepaea nemoralis, assembly GCA_014155875.1. Classification (NCBI taxonomy): domain Eukaryota; kingdom Metazoa; phylum Mollusca; class Gastropoda; order Stylommatophora; family Helicidae; genus Cepaea; species Cepaea nemoralis. The sequence continues at coordinate 427,804 of JACEFZ010026208.1, forward strand.
CTTGTGAGTTATCACATTCAGTTTCTAAATATGTTTGTACGAGTTAAAGTTAAGTTAGTTGCATATCCTTTACAGGGCGTCGCATTTACTGTTCGTGATCTCTTGGTAAGTTTACTTTCATTAGTTTGCCACTACTTTCTGAACAACCGGCACTCTTACAATTTCGTTAAAAAAACAACAACGCAAGGTGGTCTGCTGCCAAATCGCACGCAGAGGTGTTTGAAACACGGTATATGGGATTATGAACTGCGTCAGTAACCTCTTCGCTACGGAACCGGTTCTAGTACGAGTACACCTACGCTGCAGTAAAATAACATTGATTCACTCATGTGCTGCTTATACGCTCTCTTTGAACCCAAGCGTAGTCCATGCTACTACTTCTAGTGCACTGGACTGATTTGTGTATGTTGAGTAGCTTTCCATAATACCAGTGTTCCTTGCCATTAGGCAAACCCACTCCGACTTCTGAGGTTCTTATAATTTACGTCCTCAAGTCAAGGACGAGAAGTCAACATTTTTGTACAACTAACCGGTGTAGGGCTTGAGCACGCTACCTCGGCAGCAGCACACCTGAAGTTTAATAGAGAGCGCTCTAACCGATCTATATGATGACATCCTTACTTTATCTATTCTGTTAGTATAGGGTGTATTTTTAATCACTGTGCAGTGTTTGAAAATATTGCCGGTCCAAGTTTTGTATTGACGCTCTGTAAACTCCAAGCAACATAATAGGTAAATACAAAACTTGGAACGGCAATATTTTCAAACACAGCACAGTCACTAAAAATACACCCTGTACATCTACGATGTCTGCAGTATGCTGGGTTTTACTAACGGCGGTACTGATGTTTCTGGTGAAATAATTTTCTTAGTATTATTTACAATATTTGCATTAGCCTGAGATTTAATTGCTGCTGTACTGATGTTTCTGCTGAACTAATTTTCCTAGTATATTTGTAATGTTTGCAGTAAATTCAGATTTACTTGCTGGTGTACTGCTGTTTCTACTAGGTCTAATTCTGTTAGTACATCAACAATGTGTACAGTAAATTGAAACCTCCTAATGAATGCTCATACTTGTACGGTTTCCATCATGCACGATCATCTTCTTGTACAATCTCCCGTTTGTGTAGCCTTTCTCTTCTATAGTCTTCATCTTGCACGATCATCTTCTTGTACGGTTTCCATCATGCACGGTTTCCCTTTTGCATAGAATCCTCTTGCATTTCTTCCTCTTGCGCAGTCTTCCCCTTGAACACATTTCCTCCTGGACGATCTTCCTTTTGTGTAATTTCCTTCTTACGTGGTTTTCTTTATGCATGGTCTTACTCTTGCAGTCTTTCTCTTGCACTGTCTTCCCGTTGCGCGATCTTCCTTTTTATTCACGGTGGTGACATGTGCGATCACACTGCTAAGTGCAATGTTCAGTGACTTGTAAATCATTACACTAAATACTGTATTGATAAATTGGTGCATTAAAAACTGTATTGCTAAATCTGTGCACTAAAGAATGTATTGGTAAAAAAGTGCTTTAACTACTGCATTGGTGAATCACTGAACTAAATACTGTTTTGATAAATAAGTGCACTAAATACTGTGATGATTAATCAGTACATTACAAACTGTATAGACAAATTATTGCATTAAATAATGTCTCGATAAATCATTACATTAAATACTGTATAGATAAATCATTGCATTAAATACTGTATAGATATATCATTGCAATAACTACTGTAAAGATAAATCATTGCATTAAATATTTTATAGCAAATCATTGCAATAGATACTACATAGATAAATCAAGACATTAAATACTGTACAGATAAGACATTGCTTTAAATAATGTATAGATAAATCATTACATTGAATACTGTATAGATAAATCATTGCATTAAATACTGTATAGATATATCATTGCAATAACTACTGTAAAGATAAGGGGGGCGCTGCATGGTCTCGAGGTATGGTGTTCGTCTCGAGTGCTGGAGGTCCCGGGTTCAAGCCCTGGTGAGGACAGGGATTTATTTCACGTGGACTTCTAGTAATAAAAGTTCCCCTGGTCTCTGGGTAGTGAGATCGGACGCCTGTGTGTATTGTTGCGCACGTAAAAAATCCCTTTGGAGTTGGAAATTGAAAAAGAGTAGCCTAACGGCAATGCCCGGGCAAAATTTCGAGTTAAAAATCTACCCAAAGTATGTCAGGATCCTCGCCGGCGCTACGGAGTTCATGCACTGAGCTGAGTTTCTCCAGACTTAGGTTTGAGTTGGGAGGGGAACAGCACTTATGGGTTGCACCCGTGTGCCGTGATGTTGATACATCGACTAAACTAAACTAAACTGTAAAGATAAATCATTGCATTAAATATTTTATAGTAAATCATTGCAATAGATACTACATAGATAAATCAAGACATTAAATACTGTACAGATAAGACATTGCTTTAAATAATCTATAGATAAATCATTACACTGAATACTGTATAGATAATCACAGCGATAAATACTGTATTAATGAAGCTAGTGACGAGGTAAAGATAAGGGACAATTTGACACACCGCAAGGCACATTGAATTCCCGTCGCTTTACCAATAGTTTTATTGACAGATCGACACACCAGCAGTGAAATTAATATAAATGGACACACATAGTATTATTTGGCACTCACAGAAGAAGAAGAAGGAAATAGAGATTAGAAGACGCACTAGACAACATAAAATTTGAAAGCTATAATAGTTACCAACCGGGATCGAACCTCTCGCCTCCAAATGACGACGGCGCCTCGCTGCAGGAACAAGTGTACTTCGACGCACGAACAACTAGACACTCCAAAAAAAGTGTCTTCATTGGTCGTGTCTATCATACACATGAACCAAACAACTATGGAATATGGACAGAATTCGTTTGAAACCTTTGAGATACTTTCATAGGTCTCATAATTTATATTTAAACCAGCATAGGTCAAATAACAAACACACAAACACATCAGACCGTAATGCTGTTGTCGAGTATATATGAACAAACATTTATAGAAGAGAAAATGATTGGTCGGTTCTAATAATGTACACGTAAACACAAGAAATAAATGGGGAGAACCGTTGAGGCCACTAAGACGATTACATAAATGGACACACATAGTATTATTTGGCACTCACAGAAGAAGAAGGTAATAGAGATTAGAAGACGCACTAGACAACATAAAATTTGAAAGCTATAATAGTTACCAACCGGGATCGAAGTTTACGTGAAATTAATAGCACGACGGCCGACGTTACTTTCCTGGTGTATATGTTAGGCTGGATCGACATGTGAGGTTGACTGGGCATGTGAGGCTGGGTCAACATGTGAGGCTAGGTCAACATGTGAGGCTAGGTCAACATGTGAGGCTGGGTTAACATGTGAGGCTAGGTCAATATGTGAGGCTGGGTCAACATTTGAGGCTAGGTCAACATGTGAGGCTGGTTCAACATGCGAGGCTAGGTCAACATGTGAGGCTGGGTCAACATGTGAGGCTAGGTCAACAAGTGAGACTGGGTCAACATGTAAGGCTAGGTCAACATGTGAGGCTGGGTCAACATGTGAGGCTGGGTCAACATGTGAGGTTGGGTCAACATGTGAGGCTGGGTCAAGATGTGAGGCTGGGTCAACATGTGAGGCTGGGTCAACAAGTGAGGCTGGATCAACAAGTGAGGCTGGGTGGACATGTGAGGCTAGGTCAACATGTGAGGCTGGGTCAACATGTGAGGCTAGGTCAACATGTGAGGCTGGTTCAACATGCAAGACTAGGTCAACAAGTGAGGCTGGGTGGAAAAGTGAGGCTGAGGGGGCATGTGAGGCTGGGTCAACATGTGAGGCTAGGTGGACAAGTCAGGCTGGGTTAACAAGTGAGGCTGGGTTAACAAGTGAGGCTGGGTTAACAAGTGAGGCTGGGTTAACAAGTGAGGTTGGGTTAACAAGTGAGGCTGGGTTAACAAGTGAGGCTGGGTTAACAAGTGAGGCTGGGTTTACAAGTGAGGCTGGGTTAACAAGTCAGGCTGGGTTAACAAGTCAGGCTGGGTTAACAAGTGAGGCTGGTTGGACAAGTTAGGCTGGGTGGACAAGTGAGGTTGGGTCAACAAGTGAGGCTAGGTGGACAAGTGAGGCTGGGTGGACAAATGAGGCTGGGTCGACATGTCAGGCTAGGTTGACATGTGAGGCTGGGTCAACATGTGAGGCTGGGTCAATATGTGAGGCTGGGTCAACATTTGAGGCTAGGTCAACATGTGAGGCTTGTTCAACATGCGAGACTAGATCAACAAGTGAGGCTGGGTGGACAAGTGAGGCTAAGTGGGCATGTGAGGCTGGGTCAACATGTGAGGCTGGGTCAACATGTGAGGCTAGGTCAACAAGTGAGACTGGGTCAACATGTAAGGCTAGGTCAACATGTGAGGCTGGGTCAACATGTGAGGCTGGGTCAACATGTGAGGCTGGGTCAACATGTGAGGCTGGGTCAACATGTGATGCTGGGTCAACATGTGAGGCTGGGTCAATATGTGAGGCTGGGTCAACATGTGAGGCTGGGTCAACATGTGAGGCTAGGTCAACATGTGAGGCTGGGTCAACATGTGAGGCTAGGTCAACATGTGAGGCTGGGTCAACATGTGAGGCTAGGTCAACATGTGAGGCTGGGTCAACATGTGAGGCTGGGTCAACATGTGAGGCTGGGTCAACATGTGAGGCTGGATCAACAAGTGAGGCTGGGTGGACATGTGAGGCTAGGTCAACATGTGAGGCTGGGTCAACATGTGAGGCTGGGTCAACATGTGAGGCTGGTTCAACATGCGAGACTAGGTCAACAAGTGAGGCTGGGTGGAAAAGTTAGGCTGAGTGGGCATGTGAGGCTGGGTCAACATGTGAGGCTAGGTGGACAAGTCAGGCTGGGTTAACAAGTGAGGCTGGGTTAACAAGTGAGGCTGTGTTAACAAGTGAGGCTGGGTTAACAAGTGAAGCTGGGTTAACACGTGAGGCTGGGTTAACAAGTGAGGCTGGGTTAACAAGTGAGGCTGGGTTAACAAGTCAGGCTAGGTTTACAAGTGAGGCTGTTTTAACAAGTCAGGCTGGGTTAACAAGTCAGGCTGGGTTAACAAGTTGTAGTGAGGCTGGGTGGACAAGTTAGACTGAGTGGACAAGTGAGGTTGGGTCAACAAGTGAGGCTGGGTGGACAAGTGAGGTTGGGTCAACAAGTGAGGCTAGGTGGACAAGTGAGGCTGGGTGGACAAATGAGGCTGGGTCGACATGTGAGGCTGGGTTGACATGTGAGAGTGGGTCAACATGTGAGGCTGGGTCAATATGTGAGGCTGGGTCAACATGTGAGGCTGTGTCAACATGTGAGGCTGGGTCAACATGTGAGGCTGTGTCAACATGTGAGGCTGGGTGGACAAGTGAGGCTGGGTGGACAAGTGAGTCTGGGTGGACAAGTGATGCTGGGTCGACAAGTGAGGCTGGGTGGACAAGTGAGGCTGGGTCAACATGTGAGGCTTGGTCAATATGTGAGGCTGGGTCAACATTTGAGGCTAGGTCAACATGTGAGGCTTGTTCAACATGCGAGACTAGATCAACAAGTGAGGCTGGGTGGACAAGTGAGGCTGAGTGGGCATGTGAGGCTGGGTCAACATGTGAGGCTGGGTCAACATGTAAGGCTAGGTCAACATGTGAGGCTGGGTCAACATGTGAGGCTGGGTCAACATGTGAGGCTGGGTCAACATGTGAGGCTGGGTCAACATGTGATGCTGGGTCAACATGTGAGGCTGGGTCAATATGTGAGGCTGGGTCAACATGTGAGGCTGGATCAACATGTGAGGCTAGGTCAACATGTGAGGCTGGGTCAACATGTGAGGAAGGGGCAACATGTGAGGCTGGGTCAACATGTGAGGCTAGGTCAACATGTGAGGCTGGGTCAACATGTGAGGCTAGGTCAACATGTGAGGCTGGGTCAACATGTGAGGCTAGGTCAACATGTGAGGCTGGTTCAACATGCGAGACTAGGTCAACAAGTGAGGCTGGGTGGAAAAGTGAGGCTGAGTGGGCATGTGAGGCTGGGTCAACATGTGAGGCTAGGTGGACAAGTCAGGCTGGGTTATCAAGTGAGGCTGGGTTAACAAGTGAGGCTGTGTTAACAAGTGAGGCTGGGTTAACAAGTGAAGCTGGGTTAACACGTGAGGCTGGGTTAACAAGTGAGGCTGGGTTAACAAGTGAGGCTGGGTTAACAAGTCAGGCTAGGTTTACAAGTGAGGCTGGGTTAACAAGTCAGGCTGGGTTAACAAGTCAGGCTGGGTTAACAAGTGAGGCTGGGTGGACAAGTTAGACTGGGTGGACAAGTGAGGTTGGGTCAACAAGTGAGGCTGGGTGGACAAGTGAGGTTGGGTCAACAAGTGAGGCTAGGTGGACAAGTGAGGCTGGGTGGACAAATGAGGCTGGGTCGACATGTGAGGCTGGGTTGACATGTGAGGCTGGGTCAACATGTGAGGCTGGGTCAATATGTGAGGCTGGGTCAACATGTGAGGCTGTGTCAACATATGAGGCTGGGTCAACATGTGAGGCTGTGTCAACATGTGAGGCTGGGTGGACAAGTTAGGATGGGTGGACAAGTGAGTCTGGGTGGACAAGTGATGCTGGGTCGACAAGTGAGGCTGGGTGGACAAGTGTGGCTGGGTGAACAAGTGAGGCTGGGTCGACATGTGAGGCTGGGTGGACAAGTGAGGCTGGGTCGACATGTGAGGCTGGATCAACATGTGAGGCTGGGTCAACAAGTGAGGCTGGGTGGACATGTGAGGCTGGGTGGACAAGTGAGGCTGGGTGGACAAGTGAGGCTGGATGGACAAGTGAGGCTGGACCGACATGTGAGGCTAAGTGGACAAGAGAGACTTGGTTAACATGTGGGGCTGGGTGGACATGTGAGGTTGGGTGGACATGTGAGGTTGGGTGGACATGTGAGGTTGGGTCGACATGTGAGGCCAGGTCAGAGTTAAAAATCCACGTCGATTTGGATTCGAGCCCAAGAATTGAAACTATGAACACTGTGGCTGGAAGACGATTACACAACAATCTACGTCACCACTTGCGGTTCTTTGTTACGTAGTCATGGCTCCACGAACCCACAATATCCAAGGACCATCATCATCATGTGCCGTGCAGCTATCTTCATATCTATCCACAGATATGGGTTCTGGATCAACTCTGCTGATGATATTTCTTTGTGCCATCGTCTCACTCCGTCCGTAATCATTTATCTCGGTCTGCTTCTGCATCTTTTCCGGCTGATCTGTCCAGTCGTCACGATGTTCTCCAGTACCTGTCTTCTCATCACATCACCAAAGAATGAGAATTGTCTGTTTCTTATAGTTTTATATAGTTGTTCTTCTTTCATAAGCTTCTGAAAGCAGATACTCGGTTAGATACTATGGCAGTACAAATACTCGCCGTCTTCGTCTCTGTTGCTTCCAATCTTTTTGTGGATATTTCTTTCAGAATGTAATGCTGCAAGAAAAACAAAGTCACCTGCCCGTTTTATATATAACTAGCTGACCCGGCCCGGCTTCGCCCAGTCCTTGGTGGGGAGCATCTCATTTAATTCATATAAGTAGTCATATAAGTTCCCGTTCCCGTTACCGACTATCTGTCTGTCTGTCTGTCTGTCTGTTTGTCTGTCTGTCTGTCTGTCTGTCTGTCTGACCCGGCCCGGCTTCGCCCAGTCCTTGGTGGGGAGCATCTCATTTAATTCATATAAGTAGTCATTTAAGTTCCCGTTCCCGTTACCGACTATCTGTCTGTCTGTCTGTCTGTCTGTCTGTCTGTCTGTCTGTTTGTCTGTCTGTCTGTCTGTCTGTCTGTCTGTCTGTCTGTCTGACTCGGCCCGGCATCGCCCAGCTCCTGGTGTGGAGCATGTCATTTAATTCATATAAGTAGTCATATAAGCTCACGTTCCCGTTCCCGACTATCTATCTGTCTGTCTGTCTGTCTGTCTATCTGTCTGTCTGTCTGACTCGGCCCGGCATCGCCCAGCTCCTGGTGTGGAGCATGTCATTTAATTCATATAAGTAGTCATATAAGCTCACGTTCCCGTTCCCGACTGTCTGTCTGTCTGTCTGTCTGTCTGTCTGTCTGTCTGTCTGTCTGTCTGTCTAATCATTTATTGGTTGCAGTTAGAACAACCTTAGATAAACGAAGACCAACTTACAAAAAGCATTAGAAAGAGCACTTGAAAGATCTTTACATCTTCCCCAACAATTAACTTGGGTAACTTGAGCAGCGGCAGCAGCAGAAGAAGAAGAAAAAGGAGGAGTAGGAGCTGGGAGGAGGAAGATGGAGGAGGAGGGAGGAGGAGGAGAAAGAGAGAAGAGGAGGATGGAGGAGGGAGAGGGAGGAGGGGGAGGAGAAGAGGAAGAGGGTAGGAGGTGGAGGAGGGGAGAGGAGGAGGAGGAATATAACGCATATGCCTGTAGATTTAATAATGGCTGAAGTTGTTCCATGTCTTCTTAGAGTTGGCGACAGTGTAAAGAAATATAAAATCTTCAAACTTGATAGAGATAAGGTAACTATTATTTATTCATTCTTTAAGCAAAAAAAGATGAGTTACAATGTTATGCATTATGCATTATTTTTATGAAAACTTTGAAAATGCCTTACAGATTGTATCATTATTTATTATAACTCATATGCCGGTACATAACTATGGACAAAGAGTTTATAAATCTTTGAAAACGATGCCACAATATGACTATAAGTTATACAGAAAAGTTATGCCCCTTGAAATAACTTTTACAGAGTTAAGTCCCCTGAGATATATGAAATTATAATGAAAAATGAAAAATGAAATAATATTGGGTAAGCAGCCGATTTCACACTAAAAAATATGACAGTGGGCTGCGCTGGAATGAAAGGAAGACGTGTAGAAAATTTCATCTCAATCGGATGGGCCGTTCGCGAGCGCATAAAGGACATAGGGACATACATACAGACAGACAGACAGACAGACAGACGGAGATCGCCGTGTATATATAAGACTAGCTGACCCGGCCCGGCTTCGCCCAGTCCTTGGTGGGGAGCATCTCATTTAATTCATATAAGTAGTCATATAAGTTCCCGTTCCCGTTACCGACTGTCTGTCTGTCTGTCTGTCTGTCTGTCTGTCTGTCTTGTCTGTCTGTCTGTCTGTCTGTCTGTCTGACTCGGCCCTGCATTGCCCAGTCCTTGGTGGGGAGCATCTCATTTAATTGATATAAGTAGTCATATAAGTTCCCGTTCCCGTTACCGACTATCTGTCTGTCTGTCTATCTGTCTGTCTGTCTGTCTGTCTGTCTGTCTGACTGTCTGACCCGGCCCGGCTTCGCCCAGGCCTTGGTGGGGGTATCTCATTTAATTAATATAAGTAGTCATATAAGTTCCCGTTCCCGTTACCGACGTTCTGTCTGTCTGTCTGTCTGTCTGTCTGTCTGTCTGTCTGTCTGTCTGTCTGTCTGTCTGTCTGTCTGTCTGTCTGTCTGTCTGTCTGTCTGTCTGACCCGGCCCGGCATCGCCCAGCTCCTGGTGTGGAGCATCTCATTTAATTCATATAAGTAGTCATATAAGCTCACGTTCCCGTTCCCGACTATCTATCTGTCTGTCTGTCTGTCTATCTGTCTGTCTATCTGTCTGATCCGGCCCGGCTTCGCCCAGCCTCTGATGGGGAGCATCTCATTTAATTCATATGAGTAGTCATATAAGTTCCCGTTCCCGACTGTCTGTCTGTCTGTCTGTCTGTCTGTCTGTCTGTCTGTCTGTCTGTCTGTCTGTCTGTCTGTCTGTCTGTCTGTCTGTCTAATCATTTATTGGTTGCAGTTAGAACTAACCTTAGATAAACGAAGACCAACTTACAAAAAGCATTAGAAAGAGCACTTGAAAGATCTTTACATCTTCCCCAACAATTAACTTGGGTAAATGGAGCAGCGGCAGCAGCAGAAGAAGAAGAAAAAGGAGGAGTAGGAGCTGGGAGGAGGAAGAGGGAGGAGGAGGGAGGAGGAGGAGAAAGAGAGAAGAGGAGGATGGAGGAGGGAGAGGGAGGAGGGGGAGGAGAAGAGGAAGAGGGTAGGAGGTGGAGGAGGGGAGAGGAGGAGGAGGAATATAACGCATATGCCTGTAGATTTAATAATGGCTGAAGTTGTTCCATGTCTTCTTAGAGTTGGCGACAGTGTAAAGAAATATAAAATCTTCAAACTTGATAGAGATAAGGTAACTATTATTTATTCATTCTTTAAGCAAAAAAAGATGAGTTACAATGTTATGCATTATGCATTATTTTTATGAAAACTTTGAAAATGCCTTACAGATTGTATCATTATTTATTATAACTCATATGCCGGTACATAACTATGGACAAAGAGTTTATAAATCTTTGAAAACGATGCTACAATATGACTATAAGTTATACAGAAAAGTTATGCCCCTTGAAATAACTTTTACAGAGTTAAGTCCCCTGAAATATATGAAATTATAATGAAAAATGAAAAATGATATAATATTGGGTAAGCAGCCGATTTCACACTAAAAAAATATGACAGTGGGCTGCGCTGGAATAAAAGAAAGACGTGTAGAAAATTTCATCTCAATCGGATGGGCCGTTCGCGAGCGCATAAAGGACATAGGGACATACAGACAGACAGACGGACGGAGATCGCCTTTTATATATAACATTAGTCAATTATTACTATTTTCTCATTCAGAGGATTTCAAGCATTTCTTCTATGTGTTGTGTTACATTTTGCTTAATCAGCAGCTCCTCTAAAGTTACACTTTGGCGTTTGAAAACACTGCATATCAACCCCAACTTGTGGTTCCAGTGTGATTCTGGGATATCCTCACTGTAACATTATGAGCAAACTGGCAATAGACCTCGTGCAGCTGGCAGCCATTGTTGTCGCATGTAAGTAGATTTCAGCAAGCAAGAGTAGGTCTAGAATGTGTTGTGAAGCCATGATAATGTAACAACCGCCAGTAGGGCATGTAGTCACTAGGTTATGTTATGTTATTCTATGTTATGAAGAACGACGATACTGCACACTGGGCATTCAGACGTGTGCTCAGTCATCGATGCACCTGACTGATCTCATAGAAGTAGGTCGTGCTGTCTCCTCCCTTGGTTTCGAAGGCGGCATTAACGTAATTGACCAGGCCTCTTTCTCAATTCGTGCAATCGGGCAGCGTGCAACGTCTCGCCAGCATCCTTCAGTCGAGGCCGAACTGCATTAGATATATCAGCCTTGTTCATGCTTCCTCCGCCTCTTACCTTTTACTCTGGTTTGTTCGGGTGCGTACATCCAAGTGCATTATATGAAGCGCGAATTCCGAATTCTGGCTATTAATATGGAGCGGAAGCTCATGATAACGATATGTTTAGCATGTGCATTGAGTCTAATATGATTATAGCGTGTGTTAATCTCTGTTCTACTGTCCATGTTCTAGAAACAGCGGTAATCTCCATAGCCAGGCTTGCTGTAGTTATCTGGAACGCGCGGCAATCCCCACTAGGTAATGTTTAGTCCTCGTAGGTTTCGTTTTTGCCTCCGATAGATAATAATCTCTTGATTTACGTGGGATTAGAAATCGGACATTTGATATTTCAGATCTGTATGTCAACCTACGGACCATCTACTCACATCTCAAAAATATGTAAAAATAAAAATGTTATGGTAATACAATACCAACTAGTACTATGGTCTTGTGCAATGTTCCGTGTAAACTATATAATGTTCACGCAGGCTAATCACTGTTTCTTATGTGTGGAATGTACAATGTTAACTATCAAAAGTTCCATGCATGCTGTGCATTGTTCTATGTACGTTGAACATTGTTACGCGAAAGATATCAGCGGTACTTTAAAGCTGTGCACTATTCCATGTGCTATGTGCAATATATCATATACATTTACAGTTTTTCGTGTGATTTGCGCATTGATCAACGTGATCTATGCAGTGTTCAGTGAAAGGTGTGCAATGTTCCACGTAAGCTGTGAAATGCTCAATAAGATCTGTATAATGGTTCTTGAAATCGATGTAATATTACACGTATACTGCAAGCTTTCCAATGCAATCTATGTAATGCTGCATGTAAAGTTTTCAATGTTTTAAGTAGCTGTAGGAATTGCCCATGTCAACTGTGCAATGTTCCATTTAAGTTCAGAATATTCCAATTACAATTACTCTAAAATAAGGATGTGACAAATTACGTGCGTACCAACCAAAGGAGTAGAGAAGAGAAATTAGCCTTAAGAGAAGAATACTAGACAAAAGTGGCACATGAAGACAGAAATAGATCTATGTGGAAAGTTGTAACAGCTGGGCAGCAATTGATAGTTTAAGCAACCTGAAAGTAGTAAAATATAACATAACAGAAATAATTGGAAAGTCATCAGTAACCACGAGAGCTGCAGAATCAGAATAATAATACGAAGAATGAGGAGTAGGAGGAGGAGGAGTAGAAGGAGGAGGAGGAGAAAGAAGAATTGCTGGATGAAAAGGAAAACGGCGTGTGGAGGAAATTGAAAAAGAGGTAGAAAGTAAAGAGACTGAGATGGTGGTGTTGATGGAGGAAGAGAGGAGGAGGAGGAGGAAGGGGAGAAGAAGAAGAAGAAGAAGAAGAAGAAGAGAGAAGAAGAAGAAGAAGAAGAAGAAGAAGAAGAAGAAGAAGAAGAAGAAGAAGAAGAAGAAGAAGAAGAAGAAGAAGAAGAAGAAGAAGAAGAAGAAGAAGAAGAAGAAGAAGAAGAAGAAGAAGAAGAAGAAGAAGAAGAAGAAGAAGAAGAAGAAGAAGAAACAATAATAATAATAATAATAATAATAATAGAACAAAAAGAACAAGAAACAGAACTAAAACAAGAAGAAAAAGATGAACAAGAAAAACAAGAAAGAGAACAAGAAGAACATGAAGAACAAGCAGAAGAAGAAGAACAAGAAAGAGGACAAGAAGAACATGAAGAACAAGCAGAAGAAGAAGATGAACAATAAGAGCATGGAAACAAGAAGAACAAGTTGAAGAACAAGAACAAGAAGAAGACCACGAAAAACAAGAACAATAACTAGAAGAACAACAACCAGTACAAGCAAAAAAAAAAAAAGAAAAAAAGGTACGAGAACTTGAAGACCAATAGGAACGTGAAGAAAGAGAAACAGTAGAAGAGGATATCAAAGGAGCCCTGCGGACTACATCATCATTCAGAGAACATTGTGGCGTAGAAGAAGGTACTATGAGCGGTTAATTTACAGATGAACTATGTGCAACGACTTGACAAAAATACAAACTGTCTCTACATTTCAGATTGTGGTTTAAGAACGTCAGGCCTTTCTGAGGTTCCATGTACGCCGGACCAACCTTGTCCTGATGTTAACGACACAGTGTGTGGAAGTAACGGGGTCACCTATCCCAACCTCTGCGTCCTGAAAGCAGAAACATGTGGTAGCGATATTACAGTTGATTATCAAGGTGAATGCGACGAAGCAACCTTTGATATTCGATGTGACGAATTCAAGCCTTGTCCTTTAATTTACCTCCCAGTATGTGGAAGTGACGGTGTCACCTATTCGAACCTGTGCCAGTTGCAAGCACAACCATGTAGTAAAGGTATCACAGCAGCACATGATGGTGAATGCGAAAACATAAACACTGCAGTTAAATGTGGTCAACCCCTCTTGTGTCCCTTTATTATCCGCCCAGTATGTGGAAGTGACGGGGTCACCTATCCTGACTTGTGCGAACTGCAAGCACAACCATGTAGTAAAGGTATCACAGTAGCACATGATGGTGAATGCGAAAACATAAACACTGCAGTTAAATGTGGTCAACCCCTCTTGTGTCCCTTTATTATCCGCCCAGTATGTGGAAGTGACGGGGTCACCTATCCTGACTTGTGCGAACTGCAAGCACAACCATGTAGTAAGAATATAACATTAGCATATCATGGCAAATGCTTTGAATCAAACTCTGCAGTTCAATGTGGTAGACCCCCTTCTTGTTATTTTATTTACCGCCCTGTATGTGGAAGTGACCGGGTCACCTATTCTAACCTCTGCTCGTTGCAGAAAGAACCATGTAGTAAAGGTATCACTGTTGCATATGAAGGTGAATGCGTTTAAAGAACTGCTCCTTGGGATCCTCGGAAAGTGTAAACTTCAACAACAGCCCAGTGTGTGTGGAAGGAACGGAGTAACGTGTTCTAACCATTGCTTTCTGGTGTTTGTAACTTGCACTACACATGTCGCATTAGCTTACCACACTGAATATTTGTTTAAAATTTCGAGTTAGAAATCTACCCAAAGTATTTCAGGATCCTCGCCTGTGCTACGGAGTTCGTGCACTGAGCTGAGTTCCCCAAACTCAGGTTTGAGTTAGGAAGAGAACGGAGCACCTATGAGTTATACCCGTGTGCCGTTATGTTGATCCATCGACTGAACTAAACTAGTGAATATTTATAAATAAAACGATAGAAAGAAATAGCTGTACGTATCGTATAGTATATATTCTGTTACAACTTGCAAGTACTTACTTGTAAGTAATGTATGAATGTACATTTTGTCACAGAACACACCTTTCACTTTCCTATCTAAATTATTAAAAAGCCATATTTACCCCTCCGACAATTGCAGATAGTGGATCTTGTAAGGCAAACTTAATGAATTTCTTTTGTCGCAGTCATTACCATAACTCTTGAGGTATAGAGGCCATACACATTTACTCTAAACTGAATTATTAACATGCAAATAAACGAATACTTTCTGGTTATAACTTTTATATTGTTGTTGTGAAATGATTTTAGTTTGTTTTGGTCTGTTCACAAAACTTGTGTTGTATGTGTAAAGTGCCCATGTCTCCCATGCGTTGTTCCGACGAGTGGCACTAAATCATGAAATGCTCCAAATTCTCTATGAGTAATTTTTTTTTTTTTTTATTCGCATATCCTTTACAGGACATCGCTGACAACAGCAGCATCTTTCACCTGTCTGTTGATTTCTTGGCAAGATTACGCTCAGTAGTTTGCCATTGCTTTCTGAGCGACCGGCTCAGTTATCCCGCAAGTCACCAGCGGGGGTCGAACCGCTTCGAGCTATCGCCCGCTACGAGACTGCGTGATAAACGGGACTACGGAAAAAGTGTTGTAACCCCTCGGCCAGAGAGACCGGCCTCTATGAGTCATGCTGGTGATAAATTCACCGATTGAAAGGATTGCTGTTGGCATTGTGCGTCCTCTTCCTAAGGCTGGGAAGGGAAACAACTACATTCTGACTTTGGTGGACTACCGGTCATGGATTCTAAATAGGTGACAAATTCTCTACTTCAGACCTTCACGAGACTCAAGTTTTCTAATCAAATCAGACGGATAATGGATCACAGTTTCGACATAAATTCTAGAAATAGATTTATTGAATCTTCCCTACTAGCCACATTCAAACTAGTCCATATCATCCGCTATGAAACGATCTCTGTAGAGAGCTTAAAGAGCCACACATACCTAACTTTTCATTGTAATTTATCATGTTTTGCTGCACCGTAGTTTGTCATTCTCATTTGCCTTGCAATTTTTAAATGATATTCGCTACATGTTTTCATGTTTCGACATTTAAACGAACTTTTACTTGTTTAAAATATCCGACTGGTAGGATTAGTACATTCCGGCAGCGTTATTTACCTATAGAGAAGTACACACATCTCCACAGATTTATCAGAGGACACTGTGTTCTTCGGTAGCCCAACAAAAGGGCCATGAGAGACATTGTTGAGGTGTTGGACAAAAGAGATGATCACTTGAACTGTAGTCTTAACTTCTAAATGTTGAGGAGATGAACATGAAGCTATAAGTGGGGTTGTCATTAGCTAACGTGAACTTACATGTCACAAAAACGCATGCTGCTTATTATAATAGGAAAGACAAAAACAGATATGTGGAGGTCGGGGATATAGTTTTGTTGTTAATGCTCATAGGGAACAACCAATTTGAAACTGAGTGGCAATCACTTGTCACGGTCGAGAAGAATTGTCAAAAGCATGTACAAAATTTTGATTTAAGAAGAGTCTAAGGACTTTCAAATAACCCCTTAGTAAGTGTGTAGAGAAATCGCTAAAACTGCAACTGCACTTAATGGTGTTAGAGGTGTGGTTTTAAAAGAACAATTGTGCGCGGAGAGAAAGGGCACTTGATAGAAGTTAATACATAAAGAAGTTCATTCATGAAATGCTTAGACGCATCAAACGAAGACAGTACACATTTTGTTTGCTATGCCACGAGAAATTAATAGCCAAAGGATGTCGTCACAACGAAGAGACGGGAAGAGAGGTGGGGTAAGACAAAGAGAGTTTGACATCATGGCATGGGGGAACGTCAGTATCGAAAATGGTTTACAGTACAAGAGATAGTAGGTTGTAGACCAGTGTTTCCCAACGTGGGGCCCAAGTCCCACATGGGGGGCAATTCGATTGTTAAGGGGGGCAATTCGAAAATGGAAGAAATCGGCTGGATATAACAAAACGGGTAGACTTGAGACTGAAGTTAACTAAACTGGAACCTGACATAAAATCTCTTTGCAGCAAGCATCAAACGCAAGGATCTCACTCAATTTAAATAATTAATAATAATTAAAATAATATAGAAAAATCTTTCATTAAAATTATTTTGTACTTGAATTTCAGTTCTCCATTATATGTTTTGACAATTTACTTACTGTGGTTGCTCCATAATTTCCTAGTGAGTTCTTCCTAAAACCTATCGGTCCTTTGGCTAGGATCGGGTGCTTTTGCTGCTCTCCCCCCAGTAGTGCCGCTGGTCTGGTCGGGGCCGGGATGATCAAATAAAAACCCATCACATATCTTCACCTTAGATGTGGGTCCTGGTGGACCACTGTGGGCAATAGCTCACAGTGAGACTAAGGCTCCACACACAAAAGGGGGAGGCGGGGGAACCAGCTTGCTTGGGGTAACAGCCAAACCAAATAAAAAAAAAACATTCACCCAACACAACCGACACACAGGGAAGCGGGACCTAGGGGGGGGGGGGGGGGGGGGCTCTGGCCCCTCTGGGAACCGCGAGCCCTTCTAAAAAAAATTCAAGTTTCTTTAGTGAACATTTCATTTTTTGAATATTAAAATGATGCATATGTTGGGGGGGGGGGGGGCATAAGAATTTTAGAAAGCCTTAGGTGGGGCATAGCACAAAAAAGATTGGGAAACACTGTTGTAGACAGACCGGAGGATCAACGTCACATTGCCAGGGCTATGAGAAGAAGAACTTGGTCACATAATGCCGTTGGTCAGAATATATTCCTGATATCTTGTCACAGAATGACAGAAAAGGACATGGGTGAAACAGAAATCCAAAATGAAAAGGATGTATACATGTGAATGTCACATCAAGCGAAATATTAAAAGAAGCAAGCTGTTGTAAAATAAATTAAAACAGAGTCATAATGTGCTGAGTATACCCAACTTTGTTACGTGTTGTTGAAGTGTATTGTTGAACGTCGAGAAAGCAACTGAAAACAGAAATAACAGTTACCTTGAATGCCGAAATAAAGAAAACATATAGCGAATATCATTTAAAGATAGCACAGTCAATGAAGACAACTTTTGCAGCAGGATATGACGATGCAAAATGAAAGTTAGGTATGCGAGAAGCTTGCGAGAGAGTGCGACAGTTTGAGAAAGAAAGAGAGACAGACAGACAGACAGACAGACAGACAGACAGACAGACAGAAGACAGACAGACAGACAGACAGACAGATAGACAGACAAACAGACAGACAGACAGACAGACAGACAGACAGACAGACAGGCAGGCAGGCAGGCAGGCAGGCAGGCAGGCAGAAACAGAGACAGAAAGAGACATAAACACAGAAACAGTGTAGATACCTAACAATGAACTTAAACCAGGTGAACAGAAATGCCAGTGGTGAGACGAAACCGGGAGAGAGCAATAATACAAGTAATGTAATGATAATAATGTTAAGCAAGTATATAAAACTAAGCTCAAACATTGCACAACGAATCCGACGTTTCAATATTGGTGATCTTCTTCAGAAACAACACAAACAGATCTAAAGAAGTAATGATATTTGTAAATAAAACCGCAAACAGAAAAGTATAAATAATGGAAGCGAATTGGAATTGGCGTTTGCGCACATTCCATGCCCATTAAGAAGAAATTAAAGTACTTTGATGTCATTAAAAATACACCCTGTTTCAAGATGGCGGTGTAAACCGCGTTGCTCGATTCTGAGATTAATTATGTGTTCTGTGCGTGTTTCTTAACATCAATCTGTTCAAATAAGGATGATCCTACGACAGGTCCAGCAAACCGATTAGGGAATTAATTTGTTCAAGTACTATAGCTCGAGAATTATGGAGGAAATTGAAAGAAAAACGCAGCTCTATCAGCGTTCACGCCTGAAACGACACACCGACGCCGGACAACAAGCGACTAACGACAACAACAACTGCTAAATTTCGAAATACTTCAAACAGAAAGGAGATTTTTGCGACTTGGAATGTTACTGGTCTAGGATATATGGAACCAGCTCTCATAGAGTTTATGAAAAAATCAAATATTCAACTATTAGGACTCGCAGACACCAGGAAAAAGGGGCAGAACACGAAACAAACACACGAAGGTTACGTTCTTATATGGAGTGGCGTTGACCAGCGAGCTACAGCTAAACATGGAGTGGGTTATTTGCTACATCCAGACAAAACGAAAGCCATTTTCAACACTAAATTTATATCGGAAAGGATAATACTAGTACAGATCAAAGAAGGAAATAGAACAATAACTTTTATACAAACATACGCCCCATGTAATGACACTTACAGCGACGAAGACAAAGACGAATATTTTGATAAACTTGCAGACATGTTAAATAATGTCAAGGAGACAGATGAACTAGTTGTATTGGGTGATTTTAACGGACGAATATTCACACGAAGAACACCGTGGGAGGATTGCATGGGGCCATTCAGCGACACAGAGACTGATTGTAACAGCAACGGTCAACATCTACTCAACATATGCTCGGAACATGGACTAATAATAGCAAATAGTTTTTTTCACCATCGTCGTAGCCACACCAAACCCTGGTATAAATAGAATGACATAGACCAAGCATCTCAAATTGACTTTATTCTAATTAGGAAATCAGACAGAAGGCTACTATTAGATTCAAGAGCATTCCCAAACACAGATGTTGATACTGTTCACAAACCAGTCATAATAAAAATGATTTCAACATACAGGAAAATAAGAAACAAAAAGGTAACAACACATGTCATCAATTATAGGAGGCTGCAGGAAAATACGGTTAAAGACGAATTCAATCAAGAAATCCAAAACCTACATAAGAACATCCCCGAATACCACTCAAGTGTAGATAAGGAATGGACATGTTTCAAGGTTGCCATGCTCGACACACTGGAAAATAAATGTGGAACAAAGAAAGTAGGGCAGGACAAAAGATTAAGAGCAGCCTGTTGGAACAACGAAGTTAAAGATAGCATATTCAAAAAGAAGGTAGCATTCAAAAAGTGGATCACAATTAAATCTGAACAGGACTATATTACTTAAAGAATAGCACGACGTAATGCCAAACGAATAATTAGAGCATCTAAAGATGAATCTTGGAGAATATACGGTTAACAGATGGCGACCTTTAGCAAAGACTGCCCAAGAGAATTTTATAAACGTGTCACCACAATAAGAAACAGAGATGCATGCTACAACCCAACCACCATCATAAACAGCAAAAGAGGTATACCGATATTTAATCCACAACAAAGACTAGCAAGGTGGGCAGAATACTTTCAAGAACTACTTAACCCCACAGATAACATAGAAAACCTCACTTTTGTGCCTAAATGCCAGGCACAGCAAGAACCACATTTTATACCTGCAGAAGTCAAAGCAGTTATATAGAAAAGTCCTAAAAACAAATCACCTGGTCCAGATGGAATAATCACAGAAGCTATTCAGGTCTGTGGGGAAACAGGAGTTAAATGGCCAACAAGACTTTTTAATATAGCATGGGAAGAAAGAAAAGTCCCAGATGATTGGCAACAGGCAATAATAGTACCAATATGGGAAAAGAAAGGCAATATGAGAGAGTGGGAAACATACAGAGGTATATCACTCCTGAGCCATATAGGGAAAATGTATGCAAAACTATTGGAACAAAAATCTAGACCAATAGTTGAACAACAGTTAAGCAAAGCACAATTTTGTTTTCGGAAAGGTAAAAGTTGCACTGATGCACTGATTTACACTTAGACAAATTTGTGAAAAAACTATCGAATAAAGTGACCAGCAGAATATTGTGTTTGTAGATCAGGAAAAGGCTTTCGATAGAGTAGACAGATACAAATTATGGACCATCCTTGAAGACTATGGGATAGAAGGGCAACTGCTAGAAAACATCATAGCCATGTACCACTCGAGCCAAAGTGCAGTAAGAACACAGGAAGGTATATCAGATATGTTCACAGTCAATACAGGAGTGAGGCAGGGATGTGTGCTCTCTCCCCTGCTATTCAATATCTACATGAACAGAATTTCCAAAGAAGCAAGTCTCGACAGAACAGATTCAGAAAATTTAGAACTCTTTACTCCAGATGAAACAACTGACCCACAGGGAATAAATGAACTTCTATTTGCAGACGATCAGTGCCTGTTTTACAGCGATGAGGGCAGACTACAAAATCATATTACTAATCTGAGTTCAACCTGCAGCAGATACAATATGAGTATAAACACAGCCAAAACCGAAGTAATGTAAGTTAGCAGATCGCCAGGCCCACAAAGTATAAATATAAATAATACAACTCTGAAACAAGTTAAAGAATCCAAATACCTTGGAAGTATGATCACAGAAGATGACAGATTGGACAAAGAAATTGAAATCAGATGTCAAAAAGCTATCAACTATCACCCTTACTGAAACATTCAAACATACCCATGTCCGCAAAACGACAGATAATAAACAGCATATTCACACCGACCCAATGCTACCAATCCCAAACCTGGACTTTATCCAAATTACACCTTCACAAAATCAACACCTGCGAAATGAGATGCCAGAGTAGAGCTGCCAACTTAACAATCCGAGACCAAGTAAGAAATGCTATTATCAGACAGACTGTGGGATCAACACCTTGTGCCATATTTATTGAAAGACAGAAGATCAAGTGGTTTGGCCTTGTCGTTAGAATGCAACACCAACAACTACCATCACTAGCCTTACATCAAAGATCATCTGCCACGAGGACGTCCAAGAAGAAAATGGATTGACGACATCAGAGACATTGTACAACCACACGGAATTACACTATCCAGTGCCGCCCACCGGGCGCTGGAACGCAAATTATTCCTCCCCACGACGACTTCCCCATAAGTGGAAGATGATGATGATGATGATGATGATGATGATGATGATGGTGATGATGATGATGATGATGATGATGATGATGATATCAAATCAGAAAATATAAAACCAAAAATGTGGCCGCAATCAAATACAGAAAGTAAAATTAGATATGGAATCAGCAAAGTTAATCAGTGACATCTAATACTGTAGTGATTCCGTCTGGATGGCTCTTTCGGTTCTAGAATATTTTTCATTAGATGCCGCTTCATTATGAAAGGGATCCTTTGCAGTAATTCCATGTCATTACATCTGACCAAATTTCTTGAACTCAAGTTATTTCTCCTGCCTCCAATGCCTTACTGTTCAAGTTTTCTGCAATGTTCAGTGTTGGTATTTGTGAATGTCGAAGCATCTTGCCTTCCATCACTGATCTTTGATGCCAATGAGAGGCAATAACCACAGCGGTGTTACTTTCAATGAGGAAACGTGTATTCACGTTTTTAAAGCATACAATGTGAGCATGGTAAAAGATCTAGCCAAATCACAGTTCACACGTTTGGGAGTCTCCGTGATGAAGTGGTAGTGCCACACGCGCTCTTAAGGTTGTGGGTTCGATTCCGGATTACACAATTTTGTTCATGAGCGCAGATTTCTCGAAGACACCAGGGGGTCGTCGCTGGAGCTACGAAGTTCGAGCTTTGTGTATTTAATCAGGGCTCCCAGCGGAAAGAGATCAAGAAATAGTGGATAAATCGGGTGCAATGAAGACGATCCTCTTGGCTTGTAAACTATTGTAAACACTTTCTAATCGCAAAATATAATAATGAATATATAATAATAGATCATACGTTAGTTGGCACACGCGGGCAGTATGTGGCCATACATTTGTTCGTTGCTTGAGAAAGACAAAACTTACACACTCATGAAGAAAGACAATTACTAAACGAGATCAAGTGTTCTACAAATCAAATATTGTGGACACATACAAAGATATTATACCCTATGGCAGGGATGGGCAAACTACTGCCCGCGGGCCGCGCGCGCGCGCACGCACACACACACACACACACACACACACACACACACCCACACCCACCCACACCCACACCCACACCCACCCACCCACCCACCCACCAACCCACCCACACACACACACACACACACCCACGTATATATATATTATATATATATACGTATATATATATATATATATATATATATATATATATATATATATATATATATATATATATATATATATATATATATATGAAAAACATATTGACCAATAAAAAGATGTCAATTGAAACGAGAAAAAGAGTGTTGAGATGCTACATTGAACCTGTACTTTTATATGGATGTGAAGCGTGGACAATGAGCAGTCAGGCTGAAAAACATCTGATGGCTGTAGAGATGTGGTTTCTGAGGAAAATGCAAAGAATACCATGGACAGCCAGAAAGTCCAATGAACAAGTCCTTCAAGAAACAAATGAAGATCGTAAATTGATTAGAGAAATTAGACGTAGACAGTCACAATTTTTTGGGCATGTTATGAGAAGAAATGGATTGGAGAATTTGGTGACAACTGGTAAGATCGAGGGGAACAGACCAAGGGGAAGACCTAGAAGCAAGTACCTGGATGGCTTGGCCTTGTGGCATGGTCGAGACAGAAACACGGAGCTGATCCACGACTCTGGTGATCGAGTGAGATGGCAGAACATGACCGCCCACGCTTACCGGCATGGCACATGATGGATGGATATATATATCTTCTTCTTCTTCTTCAGCGTTCCGAGCCATTGAGGTTCTTTGCTGCAGATACAATCCGTCTCCATTCGTCTCTCTGGTGGACCTTCTCTTGCCAGTCGTTGATTCCAAGTGCTTGTAGGTCTGTATATATATTATCTCTCCACCGTCTTCTTGGTCTACCTCGGGGTCGACGGTCATTTATTTCCTGAGTGTAAGCGATTTTTGTTTCCCTATTATCTTCCATTCTTTCTATATGCCCCAGCCATTGTAGTCTATTAGCCTTCATGAACCAGTGATTAGCGGGGACTTAAACAGATCATAAATGTCTTTGTTACTTCTTCTTTTCCACTCTCCACTTTGGTATCCCTAATGGGTCCAAAGATGCGTCTTGAAAACTTTGTTCTCAAAGGTATGTAACAAGGCTTCGTCTCCTTTCGTTGTACTCCAGGTTTCCGAGTCATACAGCACAACTGGTCTGATCAGTGTTTTGTATATTGTGATTTAGGTATATATATATATAACAAGACTTATTTCCACGCTTCGTGGCAGTTTGGATATATAGTGCTCGTCTCACAATTCTATGACCAATTTAGTGATGTGGTCAATATCACGCCGACTGTCTTTACTTTCCAGAATCGTTCCTGGCACCCATTTCACCAAGATTGACCCGGGAAACCCAGGTCACTGAAAAACATCGTCGTCTGGAAATGGATTTGAACATCTGACCACTAGCTGGGCAGACAGTCGTGCTAGTCGCCACGCCACCGAGGTTCACATTTATGTTTGAGTGTACACAAATAGCAAAATGGGACTTTATGGGGTGGGTGGGATGTTACAGAACAACCGAGACAGTAATATGGAACATTATGGGGACTGTGAGAGGTCACAGAACAACTGAGACAGTAGTATGGAACATTATGGGGATGGTGGGATGTTACAGAACAACTGAGACAGTAATATGGAACATTGTGGGGACAATGAGATGTCACAGAACAACTGAGACAGTAATATGGAACATTACGTTGCATGTCCATTGCAGGACGTTGCAATCAACCCTCCCCAAGGTTTATTTCCTTAGCAATTGTACGTTTAGAAATTTACTGTAAGGATACGAGAAGAGCGCTCTTTTTTAAACTTTCGGTTCGCTGATGGCCAGGTAGACGGCTTAAGCCCACATTGGCATTTAGTTGGACTTAAACGTTGACTTCTCGTTCAGAAAGCGATGGCAAATTACTTGAAGTGAGCTTTTCTTGAAAATCAATCTGGGTTGAGAGCAAAGTCCTGCTAAGGACATGCAGCATTTGTGTAGTTTGCCATTGCTTTCTGAACGAACAGTTAAGGATGCTATCATACTGACATGTGTAGCGATTGAACCCCTTTCCCTATCATCAGCGCACCTGAAGAATAAACGCGAGCACGCTTGTCCAGCGTGCGAGCAAGCGCATAAAGTCACTCGGCTATGCAGCCTTCTGGTTAAAACTTGGATGGAATGTAAGAAGTTAAAAAAAGCATACGGTGGGGGAGAGTAACTAATAACGTCCTGCTGAAATGCGTCGTGCAGAATAAGTTAACAATAAAACTACATTCATAAACTCATGTAAATACAATCAGTAAATCAATCAGGTGCCGTCTTCACAATGAGCATTGGCTGCAATGGATCTTCAACACTGTCTGTCTCTTCCCTTGACTACATTCTGTCAGATTGCTGTTCGTTCATCTCTTATTGTTATCTTCACACTTGTATCGTTGTCTACCTCATGCTCAACTGCCTCTTTTAACGTAGCCGAAATCATTTGCTTATTATTTTTTTTTTCATCAACTCTGTTTTTCTAGCACCTATGTATTTAGTTTAGTTGTTTTTTTTTAATTTCCATGAAAACCGACAAATTCCTCTGTATTCCAATATTTCCAGTTCCTTTATTCGATTTTCTAGTTGCTTGTTCAATGTCCAGGTTCCTACGCCCACATAGACGTGTTAAATATATATAACATTTCATAATCCTCATTTTAATGTGTTGTTATTCTCTCTGGATGTTAATATTGATTTCATGTTGGAAACATTTGTTGCAATTCTTGTTCTCTTTTTTTTTTTTTAAATTTCCGTTTCACTTCTGCCATCATCTGTTAGCACTTGCCCAAAACTAGCGAAATTGTGTTACTTGTACTAGTAGGCTATCTCCCCGCATACTGTGAAGTTGACTGATGGCTTTTACTTTCTAATGCTAATTATCATAGTTTTCGTTGTTTGGATATAAATATAAATATTATATATATATATATATATATATATATATATATATATATATATATATATATATATATATATATATATATATATATATATATATATATATACATATATATGCCTTATTCTGCACTATGCCTGCTTCTTGTTCCATTATGTTTTGTATCTCTTGCTCGTAACACTGTATCATCAGCATACCTACAATTTTTTTTATGATTCCTCCCACTGATGGTAAGTCTGTATATACGTTGAAGAGGCTTTTGAGACAACAGGCATCCTTGCCGTAATCCTCTTTGTATCTCCTTGGGCTATATACGCCCACGTAATTACGCGCACCCACAAAACTGTCACTACTGCCCAGATTGCCTTGCGATGTAGGACAGACAGGTTTTGAGCCGAGGGAATTAAGGCTGTCTGGCTAGTTAGTTTACGCGAAATGTGCATGTTAGGGTTTACGATTTGCTCCTAGCAGAAACAAAATTAATTTTACCGAGGATTCGAACCAGGGTCTCCCAAATGGGAGATCTGTGTTGTAAGTATCTACCAGAGGCCAACGAAAGTATCGCATCATGTCAAGTATTATCCTCCTCTCGAAATGATGGTGCCTTCCTCTTTTTCTCTTCCCCCCCTTGCTTCAGTGAAGTGTTAGCGGGAGATGAACCTCTCTTGCGCGTGCATTCCTCTGTACTCTGTACTTTGTAGGTTGGACTTCATTTCTCCAGGGTTGTTCTTGAAACCATTACTTCATCCTTTACGTCTCCCACTTGCTCTGTCTTGATTATATTATTTTTTCACCGTGGCGCTTTGTGTTAGACGGTGCCAGGACAATTTAGCGAGGTGGTCAAACTATTTAATCTGTTATTCTTTAATGAATTGCATGACTGGTTTCAGGCCTAGTCTTCTGATAATTTCTTAATTCTTTATTCTTTCTCTCTCTCAGTTAAACTCGCAGCTCTCCTAAGACGTCTCGTGTCATGATTGTGCGCTAGATAGTTGCAATCAGCATTGTTGTGTGATATTGTTAGGATAATGTCAACCAATAGATAGTTCTTGGGCGAGTGTCTAGATTGTCGGATTCTCTTCCGGGTTACCCGGGTTCGAATCCTCGGTAAGACGTGGCGGTTTTTTTTTCTTTCTTTCGGGGGAGGGGGGGGGGGGAGTAAACTCTAACCTGCACAGTTCGCGGCGACTGCACTAGCCAGGCGGCCTTAATTCCTCAGGCCCAAGACCCCCTGCCATACACCGCAATTGGCAGTAAATGACAGTGACAGTTTTGACAGTTACACTTATCTGTCTCTGCGTCAGAGGATGACAATGTATCATTCCTTTACACAGCATCATTTAAATTGCCTTGACATTTGCTGTCAGAATTTTTATATGAAGATTAACATCTACAAAGCATACTGTATGACATTTCGATGAACACCAGTGCAATAAACGTAATTATAAATGGGAAATCATTAAAACAAGTTAGCTAGTACAAGTATCTCGGCAGTATGTTCACAGAGAATTAAAGATTAGATAGAGAAATAGAAACGATAATACGTAAAGCAAACAATATGGACTATCAAAATGCATCTATCCAAAAACATAAATATATCAGCATGCAAAGAAAAAAGAAGCTAATAACAGTTTTAATCGAACCAGTGCTGTGTTCCCAATGCCAGACGTGGACAGTTCTAGAAACACGAACACAGCCATAAAATGACATCATGTGGGATGAGATATATAAGAAACGCGGCTGGAAAAACAAGAAATTTATAGCGCCAAATGAGAAACTAAGAATAAATGTGTGGATAACAGCTATTACTGACATTATAGAACATCACAGAAATAAATGATTCGGATATTTACGATAGTTAGACTGAAACAAAGACAAACTGCGGCTAAAGCGTTCTACGTGAGAACATCTGGACACAAAGAAAGAGGACGACACAGAAAGAGTTGGCTAGATGGAATAACAAAGACACTGAAGAACTCCAATACATTAGTACAAGCAACAAGACAAGGGAAATACAGAACATTACATCTACCTCCTACCTGCGACGCTTCACAGCAAAATCAGTAGGACCAAAGAAGAAGTGTACAAATTAAATTTAAATGATGACTTAACACTGTTTAACCATATTTGTGTAGAACAACAATCACCACGAGACTGGGGAAGCGCCATAATTATCCCAATTCGGAAAAACAAAGGCAGTAAAAGAGGCTGCACACAATACAGAGGCATTATTCTTTTGAGTCATAGTAGAAAAATATTATAAAGAAAATACTAGGACCTAAATATAGAACCCCAGCTAAGTGTAACACAACTTGGGTTTAGGAAAAACAATGGATGCACACATACCATCTTTGCTGTTAGACAACGTATAGAAAAATCAATTGAATTTAATTAATTACTATACTTAGCCTTTGTAGACCAAGAAAAGGTATTTGATGGAATAGATAGAAATAAGCTGTGAGAAATCCTTAAACGATATGGAGTAAGTGCACATCTAACAAGCTTATGCAAAAGTTTATACATCAACTGTGAATATACGGTAAGAACAAACTTTGGACACTCAGACTCTTCACCATAAGATCTGAAATACAACGAGGTTGTGTCCTGTCCCCTCTCTTGTTCATAACCTATATAGACACCATATGTAAAGAAACCAACCAAACAAAGACCGTAACAACACCGCATGACGTACAGAACTCTGTAGAAGAACCAACGGCGATTTACACAATTAAACAACTCCTATATGCTGACGATCAAGCACTAATAGAAAAATCAGAAGCAGAATTACAAGTCCACATGAATAGCGTAAGCGAAGTGAGTAAGGTGCATGATATTAAAATTAGCATTGCAGTAAAACAGAGGTAATGACTACAACCAAAGAAGCAAAAAAAAAAAACACAGATTATTCTAAAAGAAAACCCCCTGAAACAAGCATGGAGCTTCAAGTAATTTGGAAGTATAATATTATATAATCACATATCAGAAGTCAAGATAGAAAATAGATTCTATACTATAAAGCAACTCATTGGTTAATTTGCACCAATACCAAAGAACAAACACGTATCAATAGATTCTTTAAAAAATCATTCTATAACATAAGTTTTTTACCAACTCTTTGCTACCAAAGACCTTGACAAATGACAGGGAAAGAACAAATACAAGTTTCAAGTACAGAAATGAGATTCCTGAGAAGAATACACAATGTAACAAGTAGAGAGAAAGTCAGAAATAAAGAAATCAGGACTAAACTGCGGGTTATATCAGAGTTAGATTTCATTAGAAAACAGCAAGTTAAATGGTTTGGCCATATAACAAGGCTACCAACTAACAGTATTTCACAAAAAGCAATGGTGTACAGACTAAACGGAACCAACAGAAGAGGCCGACGATGAAAACGATGGGCAGAGGGATTAACAGAATTCATGGGATTCACGACATATGAAGCCTATAAACGGACATTCTCAGGCAGTTTATGCCTCACCTCGACACCGCAAGGTACAAAAGGAACAAGATGAGACGAGATGATCTTGACAGCACAAACACATCACATGTTTTCCTGATCATGAGATAACTATGTCCTAATCGACCACTATTTAAACTGAATGCTATATTCAATTCATGAATGCGTCTGTTTCAGGTTGTTCACCCGCCATGCCTGCGCTAACCACCACTGATATATCCTTGTGGTCAAACCCCGGCCATGTACAGACAACTACAGGCCAGTTTGTGGAAGTGATGGGGGCCACGTACGATAACAACTGCGTTATGGAAGCACAGACGTGTGGTACGGATGTCACAGTAATGCACCACGGGGCATGCGTGGCAACAATCGATGATATTCCATGTGATCAAATCACAGCGTGCCCGGCGATTTACAGCCCACTGTGTGGAAGTGATGGGGCCACGTACGATAACAACTGCGTCATGGAAGCACAGACGTGTGGTACGGATGTCACAGTAGTGCACAACGGGGCATGCGTGGCAACAACCACCCTGTGATCCTCGCAGAGCGTGTGCCGCACTGTATGGTTCGGTGTGTGGAAGTGATGGGGTCACCTACGCTAATGTTTGCTTTCTGGAGACACAGACATGTTGTACAGGTGTCATAGTCGTGCATTGTGGAGACTGTTGAGACATAGATATCTATATATATAAAAGATCACGTTACCATAGCATAACATATATAGACATAAGAGAGAGAGAGAGAGAGAGAGAGAGAGAGAGAGAGAGAGAGAGAGAGAGAGAGAGAGAGACCACAACATACTATATATAGACTGAAGCAAAGAGATCACAATACCACAACATAAGATATATAGAGAGAAGGAAAGAGATCACAATACCACAACATAAGATATATAGACAGAAGGAATGAGATCACAATATCACAACATAAGATATATAGACAGAAGGAAAGAGATCACAATACCACAACATAAGACATATAGACTGAAGCAAAGAGATCACAATACCACAACATAAGATATACAGACAGAAGCAAAGAGATCACAATACCACAACATAAGATATACAGACAGAAGGAAAGAGATACACAATATCACAACATAAGTTATATAGACAGACGGAAAGAGATCACCAATACTACAACATAAGATATATAGACTGAAGGAATGAGATCACAATATCACAACATAAGATATATAGACTGAAGCAAAGAGATCACAATACCACAACATAAGATATATAGACTGAAGCAAAGAGATCACAATACCACAACATAAGATATATAGACTGAAGCAAAGAGATCACAATACACAACATAAGATATACAGACAGAAGGAAAGAGATCACAATATCACAACATAAGTTATATAGACAGACGGAAAGAGATCACAATACTACAACATAAGATATATAGACTGAAGGAAAGAGATCACGATAACAATTTTTTTTTACAGTTGAGTTTAGTTGAGCTAAGAACATACATCACTGCACTCAGGACATTCTCATATGCGCACTGTTCTCTCATTCAACAGCCAGCGAAGAGTCACACTACTTATCGTTCCCATCGCTATCGCATTGAGAGTTCTCCTGGTGTTCCCTCTCAGATTAGAGATTCTACTAGAACCACTGCCAATAACCCGCAATCTCATACTTTCCACATACGGGTTCTCAATCTGTTCCCCCACCTTCTCCACCTGGTCCAACAGGCGCACGATCACCTCTCCCTTGTCCATAGATAATCGAACACCAAGAGGTGAATTCCCTGCCATCCTATCAGCCTGTTAATTCACCCGCACTACCGCATGGTCAGGGCAAATAATCCATACCATTCTTACAATCTGTGACATCTGAAGCGAGGTGAGCCATTCCACAAAACATTCCTTTCTCCAATTTACTAAGCATACTCTTTAAGTTCGCCATAAAGACAATGTGTGTTGCAGTGGTCTCCTCTAGCAACGGAATGTCGCTGTGACTGATTCCACCTCCATTCTCATGCTGAAGGTCGTAGCCTCGTATGCCATACTCTCCTATTTCAAGAGTTCGTCCATTAGCATTCGCAATAAAACTCCAACCACTCCGCCTGTTTCGCTCCACTTGGACCCATCAGTATAGATCACTATGTCACCTTGGTGTGTATACTTTGGATCAATTATTGACATCAAACACCGTGCGGCCCGCTGCCCATTCTCTGCACTCAGACCCAGTGTTCATATTACATTGTGCCAGTTCGGCTGTCATGCCGGTACTTTAACCACTCCTTTTCACGATGATGGTCTCTAGATCACAACCTGACTTATAGATATTTTCGCCTGTGCCATCAAGGACCTACCTCGTCTTAGTCTATGACCCTTGACCATATCCATGGCTTCATGCAGGGGATGATCCCTAACTGCAGCAACTCTCAGATACCATTTGGCCTCAAGGACCCTATGCCTATCCGCAATTGTTGGTAGCACCAGGATATGCTTCATTCATATAATTGGTGTGTCTTTTGTGCAGCTCCAAAATCACACGCATGGCCGAATTTGAATATGCGCTATAACCTTTCAAGCTGGCTCTTCGATGCTGTCAGCAGCCTCAATAACCATACTAAATGGCAGAAATTATTAACAGTTTTCTTTATAAAACCTAGATTACATATTCATGCACATTGTCGCACAGAATGCACATTTAATCTTCCGATGTAAACAACTGAAAGGGTCATACATACATCGTGCCTTTCACTTCAAAATATGCTTCATTTACGAAAGAAAGTTATTCATGTTTAATTTAAATGTTGTTTCCTTTGCATTTACTCCTCTGTAGTGTAGCAATGAGAACTGTGTACTTTAATTAACTTGAGCGTTTACAATGAAAATAAAGCAAAACTGTTTCTGAATAAAACTTCCATATCGTTGTGGTGATATTACTTAAGTGTGATTCTGTCCAGTTTGTTTATAGAAGTCGTGTTATGTTCAGAAATAACGTCATTGCAGCTCAAAGGCAGGTTATATAGCTTTACTGATGACGTATCAACGTGAACCACCACACTTGTGTGTATGTATTTTATCAGTGTGTATTAACTGTTTTGTGTGCTGGTGAATGCTATATATTTTATTTTTTAAGGGTAATTAATAGGGGTCATAATCAGCTACAGACTCAGGATGTCGGCACTGCGGTTAGGCATCACGAGGTATATATATACTATATATATAATATATATATATATATATATATATATATATATATATATATATATTATATATATATATATATATATATATATATATATATATATATATATATAATGATTTATACATTTATTTGTAGGGGGCATAATGCCATACAGCAGTGGGGAAAAGCACATCTTACAGAGAACCAAAGGATAAACGCAAAGCGAACTGCAGTGGACAGTGCAGTGGGCAGTGCACGACCACTAGGACGTCACGGCCAAGTTCACGGGACAACGGAAACTTGGCAACGGGGGATGCGTTGTGTGACTTCAAACGGAACGGACGTGATTGTGTTTTCTAAGGATGAAGTGTTCTGGTTAGGAGATAGATTGAAGGCTGGCAGCGGACTTATTCCAAGCTACGAATATCTGACAAAGTTATTGAAAAACGCCATGGATAAATGAACGACCGGCAACCTCTAGACACATCAGATTCGGCGAACGATAACACCAAGGACAAATGGATTCGACAAAGGAATGGACAGATTATTGTGAAGAAGGTAACGGTAGGACAGAGGACAATGCGAAGGTCAGTAAGTATCAATAGTAAATTAGGCGGCTCCCCGAATATCTCGGGACACTAATTCGAGTACTTTCAACTATGTGCAGAATCTGTTGACACCGAGAATAAATTCCACGTTTACTTCGGTTCAAGTTGTGTCGAGAATTTGTTTCTAAGTTATCATTATTGCCAAGTGTTTAATGAGCCACCGGTTGCTGTATTGTAAGTCCAGTGAAGAGAGATTTTCCCATGGCATGGCTTTAAATTAGGAGGACTTACGATATGGCACTATGCCGTAGAAAATTGATTTAAACTGAACGCAATTATTCTACCATTGAAAAAGAAATATTTAGCTTTAGTTGGGCCATTAGATATGTTCCAGCCGTACCTGTATGGAAACACTTCACAATACAGTGCGATCATCAACCTCTCACGTTCCTGGTAGAATCCAGAAACTTAAACGCTCGACTTATGAGATGGTCATTACTTCATACAACCGAATTCTTTTCAAGTAGAATATGTCCCAGGAAGGATAAATGTAGGAGCAGACTTTCTCAGGCAGACATCCTTTTGAAGATTCTGTACAAGAATCAAAGGAGGAAAGAAAGAATTGAGTAGAAATGGATTAGAGGAAATATAAGTTTGTTAAGCTTGATCAAAGCTACTGTTCTTCGGGCAAACAAACAGTCTGAGAGGGGAGCTATGTGATATACTTTATCTTTTCAAAATAATATGCTGTAAATATTTCCGGCCGACAATTAAATTCTGAACGCCGTAAAATTGTTCCACAATTGTACGATCCAAGATTTAATATAACCCAATTACAACGAAAAAACGTGGACCGGAAAAACCAGCGTATAAATACAGCACACAAAGCTGACAGCGGCCTGTTTTGTTTACCAGCCCAAGCAAGGGGAGCAGGAGAAGATTCGATGAGCGGAGGGAGTGATAGTCTCTTCAAAATCAACTTACCAAAGATAACTTAGTCTTAGTTAGGTAGAGGAAGACAAACATCAGCCTACGACATCGCATGGGAAAAATCTGAATCCTTTCGCCGAAGTGTTTAAAGAAATTCATTTAACATGAAAGGTAAACATAATATTTATTTACATCTTAGATTAGTTTGTGAGTCTGTTTCCCCGAATCAGAATGGTAAGTCAGTATTGTAAAACCACGTGGTAAGTTCTTAAATTAATTTAGTAAGAAATAAATAATATATTCAGTTCTCATAGCCTATGGGTAAACTGTCCATTAAGAATATCCATAGTGAGTTTTATTTTTTCTCCCAGTGAAACAACGTAATTAATGTATAAACATTAGACACATGTTTACACTTTATGAAACTCAATCTGCAATGAATTACAGTGGTGAGTTCTTAAGAAATTAATTTAATAGAAACTAAATAATGTTATATTCAGTTATCATAGTCATAGATAATCTGTACATTAAGAGAAAACTACAGTGAGTTTTATTTTCTCCTAGCTAAACAACTTAGTTAATGTTAAGTATTAGACTGAAGGTGTACATATTTCTTAAGTAGTCATCTCATTCAGTAATGATTTAGAGTGGTGAGTAACTTAAGATTTAAAACTAGTTTATCTGTACCAGCACTAATAGAGAAATTAGTGTATAGTGTAATTAGTCAGTAGATTTATTTTTGACATGAGCACATGGACAAACAAATAGTTTTCTATACATGAACACATGATAACCAAATAGATTCACATAATTTGTGTGTTGAATTATAGCACCCAGGTCGTGAGTCAAATGTATTTTCAATGTTGTAAACATGGGAAGTAATATTTATGCCACACAATAATACTTAGTCAAGCTGCATGTTAGAATTGTTAAGATTCACAATGCCTGAATGTAGACTGAGTAGATCACATAAATCCATGAGACAATGGGGGGGGGGGGGGGGGGGGGGACCATGTGTATTTTCATTATTGCTACACATGAGGAAGTATCCTTTGAGAATCTCATAATTATGTCTAATGATCACATAAACCTATGTCATTGCTGAGAGCTTGTCTGTGAGGATCCACGTGTGATTTCATTATTGTTAAATAGGTGTGAATGTATCATTTTCTGTTGAGACTAGATATATAATATATAAAAAAAAGATCACGTTACCATAGCATAACATATATAGACATAAGAGAGAGAGAGAGAGAGAGAGAGAGAGAGAGAGAGAGAGAGAGAGAGAGACCACAACATACTATATATAGACTGAAGCAAAGAGATCACAATACCACAACATAAGATATATAGAGAGAAGGAAAGAGATCACAATACCACAACATAAGATATATAGACAGAAGGAATGAGATCACAATATCACAACATAAGATATATAGACAGAAGGAAAGAGATCACAATACCACAACATAAGATATAGACTGAAGCCAAGAGATCACAATACCACAACATAAGATATACAGACAGAAGCAAAGAGATCACAATACCACAACATAAGATATACAGACAGAAGGAAGAGATCACAATTATCACAACATAAGTTATATAGACAGACGGAAAGAGATCACAATACTACAACATAAGATATATAGACTGAAGGAATGAGATCACAATATCACAACATAAGATATATATAGACTGAAGCAAAGAGATCACAATACCACAACATAAGATATATAGACTGAAGCAAAGAGATCACAATACCACAACATAAGATATATGACTGAAGCAAAGAGATCACAATACCACAACATAAGATATACAGACAGAAGAAAGAGATCACAATATCACACATAAGTTATATAGACAGACGGAAAGAGATCACAATACTACAACATAAGATATATAGACTGAAGGAAAGAGATCACGATAACAATTTTTTTTTTACAGTGAGTTGAGTTGAGCTAAGAACATACATCACTGCACTCAGGACATTCTCATATGCGCACTGTTCTCTCATTCAACAGCCAGCGAAGAGTCACACTACTTATCGTTCCCATCGCTATCGCATTGAGTAGTTCTCCTGGTGTTCCCTCTCAGATTAGAGATTCTACTAGAACCACTGCCAATAACCCGCAATCTCATACTTTCCACATACGGGTTCTCAATCTGTTCCCCCACCTTCTCCACCTGGTCCAACAGGCGCATGATCACCTCTCCCTTGTCCATAGATAATCGAACACCAAGAGGTGCATTCCCTGCCACCCTATCATCCTGTTAATTCACCCGCACTACCGCATGGTCAGGGCAAATAATCCATCCAATTCTTACAATCTGTGACATCTGAAGCGAGGTAAGCCATTCCACACAAAATATTCCTTTCTCCAATTTACTAAGCATACTCTTTAAGTTCGCCATAAAGACAATGTGTGTTGCAGTGGTCTCCCCTAGCCAACGGAATGTCGCTGTGACTGATTCCACCTCCATTCTCATGCTGAAGTGTCGTAGCCTCGTATGCCATACTCTCCTATTTCAAGAGTTGTCCATTAGCATTCGCAATAAAACCCCAACCACTCCGCCTGTTTTCGCTCCATTGGCCTTTCAGTATAGATCACTATGTCACCTTGGTGTGTATTACTTTGGATCAATTATTGAACATCAAACACCGTGCGGCCCGCTGCCCATTCTCTGCACTCAGACCCAGTGTTCATATTACATTGTGCCAGTTCGGCCTGTCATGCCGGTACTTTAACCCACTCCTTTTCACGATTGATGGTCTCTAGATCACAAACCTGACTTATAGATATTTCGCCTGTGCCACTCAAGGACCTACCTCGTCTTAGTCTATGACCCTTGACCATATCCATGGCTTCATGCAGGGGATGATCCCTAACTGCAGCAACTCTCAGATACCATTTGGCCTCAAGGACCCTATGCCTATCCGCAATTGTTGGTAGCACCAGGATATGCTTCATTCATATAATTGGTGTGTCTTTTGTGCAGCTCAAATCACACGCATGGCCGAATTGATATGCGCTATAACCTTTCAAGCTGGCTCTTCGATGCTGTCAGCAGCCTCATACCATACTAAATGGCAGAAATTATTAACAGTTTCTTTATAAAACCTAGATTACATATTCATGCACATTGTCGCACAGAATGCACATTTAATCTTCCGATGTAAACAACTGAAAGGGTCATACATACATCGTGCCTTTCACTTCAAAATATGCTTCATTTACGAAAGAAAGTTATTCATGTTTAATTTAAATGTTGTTTCCTTTGCATTACTCCTCTGTAAGTGTAGCAATGAGAACTGTGTACTTTAATTAACTTGAGCGTTTACAATGAAAATAAAGCAAACTGTTTCTGAATAAAACTTCCATATCGTTGTGGTGATATTACTTAAGTGTTGATTCTGTCCAGTTTGTTTATAGAAGTCGTGTTATGTTCAGAAATAACGTCATTGCAGCTCAAAGGCAGGTTATATAGCTTTACTGATGACGTATCAACGTGAACCACCACACTTGTGTGTATGTATTTTATCAGTGTGTATTAACTGTTGTGTGCTGGTGAATGCTATATAATTTTATTTTTTAAGGGTAATTAATAGGGGTCATAATCAGCTACAGACTCAGGATGTCGGCACTGCTGTTAGGCATCACGAGGTATATATATATATATATATATATATATATATATATTATATATATATACTATATATATATATATATATATATATATATATATATTATATATATATATATATATATATAATGATTTATACATTTATTTGTAGGGGGCATAATGCCATACAGCAGTGGGGAAAAGCACATCTTACAGAGAACCAAAGGATAAACGCAAAGCGAACTGCAGTGGACAGTGCAGTGGGCAGTGCACGACCACTAGGACGTCACGGCCAAGTTCACGGGACAACGGAAACTTGGCAACGGGGGATGCGTTGTGTGACTTCCAAACGGAACGGACGTGATTGTGTTTTCTAAGGATGAAGTGTTCTGGTTAGGAGATAGATTGAAGGCTGGCAGCGGACTTATTCCAAGCTACGAATATCTGACAAAAGTTATTGAAAACGCCATGGATAAATGAACGACCGGCAACCTCTAGACACACAGATTCGGCGAACGATAACACCAAGGACAAATGGATTCGACAAAGGAAAATGGACAGATTATTGTGAAGAAGGTAACGGTAGGACAGAGGACAATGCAGAAGGTCAGTAAGTATCAATAGTAAATTAGGCGGCTCCCCGAATATCTCGGGACACTAATTCGAGTACTTTCAACTATGTGCATAATCTGTTGACACCAGAATAAATTCCACGTTTACTTCGTTCAAGTTGTGTCGAGAATTTGTTTCTAAAGTTATCATTATTGCCAAGTGTTTAATGAGCCACCGGTGCTGTATTGTAAGTCCAGTGAAGAGAGATTTTCCCATGGCATGGCTTTAAATTAGGAGGACTTACGATATGGCACCTATGCCGTAGAAAATTGATTTAAACTGAACGCAATTATTCTACCATTGAAAAAGAATATTTAGCTTTAGTTTGGGCATTAGATATGTTCCAGCCGTACCTGTATGGGAAACACTTCACAATACAGTGCGATCATCAACCTCTCACGTTCCTGGTAGAATCCAGAAACTTAAACGCTCGACTTATGAGATGGTCATTACTTCTACAACCGAATTCTTTTCAAGTAGAATATGTCCCAGGAAGGATAAATGTAGGAGCAGACTTTCTCAGCAGACATCCTTTTGAAGATTCTGTACAAGAATCAAAGGAGGAAAGAAAGAATTGGAGTAGAATGGATTAGAGGAAATATAAGTTTGTTAAGCTTGATCAAAGCTACTGTTCTTCGGGCAAACAACAGTCTGAGAGGGGAGCTATGTGATATACTTTATCTTTTCAAAAATAATATGCTGTAAATATTTCCGGCCGACAATTAAATTCTGAACGCCGTAAAATTGTTCCACAATTGTACGATCCAAGATTTAATATAACCCAATTACAACGAAAAACGTGGACCGGAAAAACCAGCGTATAAATACAGCACACAAAGCTGACAGCGGCCTGTTTTGTTTACCAGCCCAAGCAAGGGGAGCAGGAGAAGATTCGATGAGCGGAGGGAGTGATAGTCTCTTCAAAATCAACTTACCAAAGATAACTTAGTCTTAGTTAGGTAGAGGAAGACAAACATCAGCCTACGACATCGCATGGGAAAAATCTGAATCCTTTCGCCGAAGTGTTTAAAAGAAATTCATTTAACATGAAAGGTAAACATAAATATTTATTTACATCTTAGATTAGTTTGTGAGTCTGTTTCCCAGAATCAGAATGGTAAGTCAGTATTGTAAAACCACGTGGTAAGTTCTTAAATTAATTTAGTAAGAAATAAATAATATATTCAGTTCTCATAGCCTATGGGTAAACTGTCCATTAAGAATATCCATAGTGAGTTTTATTTTTCTCCCAGTGAAACAACGTAATTAATGTATAAACATTAGACACATGTTGTACACTTTATGAAACTCAATCTGCAATGAATTACAGTGGTGAGTTCTTAAGAAATTAATTTAATAGAAACTAAATAATGTTATATTCAGTTATCATAGTCATAGATATCTGTACATTAAGAGAAAACTACAGTGAGTTTTATTTTCTCCTAGCTAAACAACTTAGTTAATGTTAAGTATTAGACTGAAGGTGTACATATTTCTTAAGTAGTCATCTCATTCAGTAATGATTTAGAGTGGTGAGTAACTTAAGATTTAAAACTAGTTTATCTGTACCAGCACTAATAGAGAAATTAGTGTATAGTGTAATTAGTCAGTAGATTTATTTTTGACATGAGCACATGGACAAACAAATAGTTTTCTATACATGAACACATGATAACCAAATAGATTCACATAATTTTGTGTGTTGAATTATAGCACCCAGGTCGTGAGTCAAATGTATTTTCAATGTTGTAAACATGGGAAGTAATATTTATGCCACACAATAATACTTAGTCAAGCTGCATGTTAGAATTGTTAAGATTCACAATGCCTGAATGTAGACTGAGTAGATCACATAAATCCATGAGACAATGGGGGGGGGGGGAACCATGTGTATTTTCATTATTGCTACACATGAGGAAGTATCCTTTGAGAATCTCATAATTATGTCTAATGATCACATAAACCTATGTCATTGCTGAGAGCTTGTCTGTGAGGATCCACGTGTGATTTCATTATTGTTAAATAGGTGTGAATGTATCATTTTCTGTTGAGACATAGATATATATATATATAAAAGATCACGTTACCATAGCATAACATATATAGACATAAGAGAGAGAGAGAGAGAGAGAGAGAGAGAGAGAGAGAGAGAGAGAGAGAGAGAGAGAGAGAGAGAGAGAGAGAGAGAGAGACCACAACATACTATATATAGACTGAAGCAAAGAGATCACAATACCACAACATAAGATATATAGAGAGAAGGAAAGAGATCACAATACCACAACATAAGATATATAGACAGAAGGAATGAGATCACAATATCACAACATAAGATATATAGACAGAAGGAAAGAGATCACAATACCACAACATAAGATATATAGACTGAAGCCAAGAGATCACAATACCACAACATAAGATATACAGACAGA
Organism: Cepaea nemoralis; assembly: GCA_014155875.1. Taxonomy (NCBI): domain Eukaryota; kingdom Metazoa; phylum Mollusca; class Gastropoda; order Stylommatophora; family Helicidae; genus Cepaea; species Cepaea nemoralis. The sequence goes on from JACEFZ010026208.1 coordinate 467,960, forward strand.
AGCAAAGAGATCACAATACCACAACATAAGATATACAGACAGAAGGAAAGAGATCACAATATCACAACATAAGTTATATAGACAGACGGAAAGAGATCACAATACTACAACATAAGATATATAGACTGAAGGAATGAGATCACAATATCACAACATAAGATATATAGACTGAAGCAAAGAGATCACAATACCACAACATAAGATATATAGACTGAAGCAAAAAGATCACAATACCACAACATAAGATATATAGACTGAAGCAAAGAGATCACAATACCACAACATAAGATATACAGACAGAAGGAAAGAGATCACAATATCACAACATAAGTTATATAGACAGACGGAAAGAGATCACAATACTACAACATAAGATATATAGACTGAAGGAAAGAGATCACGATAACAATTTTTTTTTACAGTTGAGTTGAGTTGAGCTAAGAACATACATCACTGCACTCAGGACATTCTCATATGCGCACTGTTCTCTCATTCAACAGCCAGCGAAGAGTCACACTACTTATCGTTCCCATCGCTATCGCATTGAGAGTTCTCCTGGTGTTCCCTCTCAGATTAGAGATTCTACTAGAACCACTGCCAATAACCCGCAATCTCATACTTTCCACATACGGGTTCTCAATCTGTTCCCCCACCTTCTCCACCTGGTCCAACAGGCGCATGATCACCTCTCCCTTGTCCATAGATAATCGAACACCAAGAGGTGCATTCCCTGCCACCCTATCATCCTGTTAATTCACCCGCACTACCGCATGGTCAGGGCAAATAATCCATCCAATTCTTACAATCTGTGACATCTGAAGCGAGGTAAGCCATTCCACACAAAATATTCCTTTCTCCAATTTACTAAGCATACTCTTTAAGTTCGCCATAAAGACAATGTGTGTTGCAGTGGTCTCCCCTAGCCAACGGAATGTCGCTGTGACTGATTCCACCTCCATTCTCATGCTGAAGGTCGTAGCCTCGTATGCCATACTCTCCTATTTCAAGAGTTGTCCATTAGCATTCGCAATAAAACCCCAACCACTCCGCCTGTTTCGCTCCATTGGCCTTTCAGTATAGATCACTATGTCACCTTGGTGTGTATTACTTTGGATCAATTATTGAACATCAAACACCGTGCGGCCCGCTGCCCATTCTCTGCACTCAGACCCAGTGTTCATATTACATTGTGCCAGTTCGGCCTGTCATGCCGGTACTTTAACCCACTCCTTTTCACGATTGATGGTCTCTAGATCACAAACCTGACTTATAGATATTTTCGCCTGTGCCATCAAGGACCTACCTCGTCTTAGTCTATGACCCTTGACCATATCCATGGCTTCATGCAGGGGATGATCCCTAACTGCAGCAACTCTCAGATACCATTTGGCCTCAAGGACCCTATGCCTATCCGCAATTGTTGGTAGCACCAGGATATGCTTCATTCATATAATTGGTGTGTCTTTTGTGCAGCTCAAAATCACACGCATGGCCGAATTTGATATGCGCTATAACCTTTCAAGCTGGCTCTTCGATGCTGTCAGCAGCCTCATACCATACTAAATGGCAGAAATTATTAACAGTTTTCTTTATAAAACCTAGATTACATATTCATGCACATTGTCGCACAGAATGCACATTTAATCTTCCGATGTAAACAACTGAAAGGGTCATACATACATCGTGCCTTTCACTTCAAAATATGCTTCATTTACGAAAGAAAGTTATTCATGTTTAATTTAAATGTTGTTTCCTTTGCATTTACTCCTCTGTAAGTGTAGCAATGAGAACTGTGTACTTTAATTAACTTGAGCGTTTACAATGAAAATAAAGCAAACTGTTTCTGAATAAAACTTCCATATCGTTGTGGTGATATTACTTAAGTGTGATTCTGTCCAGTTTGTTTATAGAAGTCGTGTTATGTTCAGAAATAACGTCATTGCAGCTCAAAGGCAGGTTATATAGCTTTACTGATGACGTATCAACGTGAACCACCACACTTGTGTGTATGTATTTTATCAGTGTGTATTAACTGTTTGTGTGCTGGTGAATGCTATATATTTTATTTTTTAAGGGTAATTAATAGGGGTCATAATCAGCTACAGACTCAGGATGTCGGCACTGCTGTTAGGCATCACGAGGTATATATATATATATATATATATATATATATATATATATATATATATATATATATATATATATATATATATATATATATATATATATATATATATATATATATATATATATATATATATATATATATATATATAATGATTTATACATTTATTTGTAGGGGGCATAATGCCATACAGCAGTGGGGAAAAGCACATCTTACAGAGAACCAAAGGATAAACGCAAAGCGAACTGCAGTGGACAGTGCAGTGGACAGTGCACGACCACTAGGACGTCACGGCCAAGTTCACGGGACAACGGAAACTTGGCAACGGGGGATGCGTTGTGTGACTTCCAAACGGAACGGACGTGATTGTGTTTTCTAAGGATGAAGTGTTCTGGTTAGGAGATAGATTGAAGGCTGGCAGCGGACTTATTCCAAGCTACGAATATCTGACAAAAGTTATTGAAAAACGCCATGGATAAATGAACGACCGGCAACCTCTAGACACACAGATTCGGCGATCGATAACACCAAGGACAAATGGATTCGACAAAGGAAAATGGACAGATTATTGTGAAGAAGGTAACGGTAGGACAGAGGACAATGCAGAAGGTCAGTAAGTATCAATAGTAAATTAGGCGGCTCCCCGAATATCTCGGGACACTAATTCGAGTACTTTCAACTATGTGCATAATCTGTTGACACCAGAATAAATTCCACGTTTACTTCGTTCAAGTTGTGTCGAGAATTTGTTTCTAAAGTTATCATTATTGCCAAGTGTTTAATGAGCCACCGGTGCTGTATTGTAAGTCCAGTGAAGAGAGATTTTCCCATGGCATGGCTTTAAATTAGGAGGACTTACGATATGGCACCTATGCCGTAGAAAATTGATTTAAACTGAACGCAATTATTCTACCATTGAAAAAGAATATTTAGCTTTAGTTTGGGCATTAGATATGTTCCAGCCGTACCTGTATGGGAAACACTTCACAATACAGTGCGATCATCAACCTCTCACGTTCCTGGTAGAATCCAGAAACTTAAACGCTCGACTTATGAGATGGTCATTACTTCTACAACCGAATTCTTTTCAAGTAGAATATGTCCCAGGAAGGATAAATGTAGGAGCAGACTTTCTCAGCAGACATCCTTTTGAAGATTCTGTACAAGAATCAAAGGAGGAAAGAAAGAATTGGAGTAGAATGGATTAGAGGAAATATAAGTTTGTTAAGCTTGATCAAAGCTACTGTTCTTCGGGCAAACAACAGTCTGAGAGGGGAGCTATGTGATATACTTTATCTTTTCAAAAATAATATGCTGTAAATATTTCCGGCCGACAATTAAATTCTGAACGCCGTAAAATTGTTCCACAATTGTACGATCCAAGATTTAATATAACCCAATTACAACGAAAAACGTGGACCGGAAAAACCAGCGTATAAATACAGCACACAAAGCTGACAGCGGCCTGTTTTGTTTACCAGCCCAAGCAAGGGGAGCAGGAGAAGATTCGATGAGCGGAGGGAGTGATAGTCTCTTCAAAATCAACTTACCAAAGATAACTTAGTCTTAGTTAGGTAGAGGAAGACAAACATCAGCCTACGACATCGCATGGGAAAAATCTGAATCCTTTCGCCGAAGTGTTTAAAAGAAATTCATTTAACATGAAAGGTAAACATAAATATTTATTTACATCTTAGATTAGTTTGTGAGTCTGTTTCCCAGAATCAGAATGGTAAGTCAGTATTGTAAAACCACGTGGTAAGTTCTTAAATTAATTTAGTAAGAAATAAATAATATATTCAGTTCTCATAGCCTATGGGTAAACTGTCCATTAAGAATATCCATAGTGAGTTTTATTTTTCTCCCAGTGAAACAACGTAATTAATGTATAAACATTAGACACATGTTGTACACTTTATGAAACTCAATCTGCAATGAATTACAGTGGTGAGTTCTTAAGAAATTAATTTAATAGAAACTAAATAATGTTATATTCAGTTATCATAGTCATAGATATCTGTACATTAAGAGAAAACTACAGTGAGTTTTATTTTCTCCTAGCTAAACAACTTAGTTAATGTTAAGTATTAGACTGAAGGTGTACATATTTCTTAAGTAGTCATCTCATTCAGTAATGATTTAGAGTGGTGAGTAACTTAAGATTTAAAACTAGTTTATCTGTACCAGCACTAATAGAGAAATTAGTGTATAGTGTAATTAGTCAGTAGATTTATTTTTGACATGAGCACATGGACAAACAAATAGTTTTCTATACATGAACACATGATAACCAAATAGATTCACATAATTTTGTGTGTTGAATTATAGCACCCAGGTCGTGAGTCAAATGTATTTTCAATGTTGTAAACATGGGAAGTAATATTTATGCCACACAATAATACTTAGTCAAGCTGCATGTTAGAATTGTTAAGATTCACAATGCCTGAATGTAGACTGAGTAGATCACATAAATCCATGAGACAATGGGGGGGGGGGGGGGGGGACCATGTGTATTTTCATTATTGCTACACATGAGGAAGTATCCTTTGAGAATCTCATAATTATGTCTAATGATCACATAAACCTATGTCATTGCTGAGAGCTTGTCTGTGAGGATCCACGTGTGATTTCATTATTGTTAAATAGGTGTGAATGTATCATTTGATAAAACCCATCAGTATGAATGAATAATTATCAACAAGGAAATATTATAATTTCTAATGAAGGATGAGGATGAGCATGAAGGAGGTTCTAATGTAATGACACAGTTGTTAAATCTGTGAATTTATCGTGTGTAGAGCACAGACATATACTAATTGTCATTCTTACAGATATGATGTGCCTGATGAATGATTGTGAAATGAGCGATTTCATTGTGATATCAATGATGTTAAACATTTTAAGTTATCATTGGGAAATCACATAAGTATAATTACATATCTTACATGCCAGTATGAAGGATGTTTGATGAATGATTCCTGTGTGATTATCCATGCACATATAAATATTATTTCTGAGTAGGAGTAGCATGAGTTAACAATCAATCTCATGATAGAAGCAATTGGATATGTAATGCCATGTCTATCACTAGAAAACGTGTTCGGCATACCCCATAAACTGAATACTAATATAGTACACTCAAACGCATGACAACACATTGTATTAAATATCACGTATCGTACAATCATCTCGGTTGGTTCCCAAGCACGACGCTACCCATACGACATTACACTTACTACAAGCATCTGGTTTTGTACCTTAAGCAAAATCCCACTTTGTATTTCATGTCACTCCTGGTAACACATATGGTCTAGTGTAATGATAATAATGTAATACAATGATGATGATGATAACTGTAGTGTAATGATAATAATGTAATCATGATGAAGATGATAATGATAGAATGATGTAATGATTATAATGAGCATGATGATGATGGTAATGATTATAATGAGCAAGATGATGATGATGATGATTATAATGAGCATGATAATTGATGATAAATGAAGTACAATCTTAGTATAGCCGTAAAACTTTGGACTAGACAAGAATTCACCTGAATACTATACAAGAATGGATACCATAATGTACTTATATTGCTTATAAACAAGCACTCATTACAATGGTGTATTAATTTTAAAAGCCCTTAATGTATGAGACCCTTTTTCTTAAATAGAAAAAGATGAAGAGAATTAACTAGGTACAGAATAGGATGGGAAACATAGTTGTCAATTCCAAATCAATCAAGGTATTACTTAACCGGTAAACATGACGACAGGCATATGTGAGGATGAAACTGCACATCTGCTAGTCTAAACCTTGAACACCATATAATGGAAGATTGAATGGGGAGCAACCAATTATGTTGTGGATACCTATTTGAGAGCACCAAGACTCTTTACCTTCCACTGCTTATTTTCCTAGGATCACAATTCTTTTAGGTATTTTCTTTGTGATGTTCTTGATACAAAATATAGAACATTTCAGTTCTGATGTTCATATTGATGATATCTTTAGATTTATGATGGATGCTGAAATTTCAGGTAGTGGTCATTATCCAGACCTGACTTTGTGAATGCAGCACTTTGTGAAAGTAATAGTAGCAGCTTAGCTGAATGCAGTAGCCACTTAACTGAGTGAGGCAGCTGAGATAGTGAGGCCAAATACTATTCCACAGCAACTTCCTGCCAATTTTCACCACCCTTCCCGGACAGGTATAACATATCCTTTAGTCTAGGTAAAGTGGGGAGAAAACCAGTGAGCCATAATAAATCTAATCGGGTAAAAAATAAAACAAGAACACGCAAGAATAGAGTCTACACTGACTGAATGCTACCGAGATCCAAGAACTGGATGGGAGACCAACCAGGGTGTACCCAGTTTTCTTACACAGATTATAATTAGGCCAGCAGAAAAGGCCCAATAATTATAATTAAGAACGGATACAACATTGAGGGCAATGTATGATACAGTGGCACAGTTGTTGTAAGCAATTACCCTAGATTAATTATTTAGTTGGTAGAGGAGAGGCAAGGAACCACCCCTAAGGACATTTGGGATACTCAGTAAAAATATCATTGTTTTCCTGGAGGTATTCCTTGGTTCTCCAAAACTCTATTTAATGGTCTCAAATCATTGAACCAGTAACAGCTAAATTAATTTTAAAAGGGCATGATCACATTGAGAAAGAGGAACTGAGGATACTTTATCCGACAATGATGATGATGATGATGATGATGATGATGATGATGATGATGATGATGATGATGATGATGATGATGATGATGATGATGATGATGATGATGAAAGACACAAACCTCAAGCATTTTCTTTTCAATCATTTATTTGTTGTAATAGTTGTTTAGATTTTATTTTCCGTCTCAACATTTAGTCCATATCAGTTGTGGAGTATATGTTTTTTTCTGCTCTGAAGATAATCTTCTCCATCATGTAATTTGGTTATCTCAATTCAATTTTTCAGTAAAGGCGAAAAACATCTGATGGCTGTGGAAATATGGTTTCTGAGGAAAATTCAAAGAATACCAGGAACAGACAGATAAACCTATGAATAAGTCCTTCAAGAAACAAATGAAGATCGTAAACTGATTAGAGACATTAGACGTAGACAGTCAAAATTGTTTGGGCATGTTATGAGAAGAAATGACTTGGAGAACTTGGTGACAACTGGCAAGATCGAAGAGAAGAGACCAAGGGGAAGATCGAGAAGTAAATACCTGGATGGCTTGGCAACTGGCATGGTCGAGACAGAAACAGTGAGCTGATACACGACTCTAGTGATCGAGTGAGATGACAAAACATGACCGCCCACGCTTATTGACATGACACATGATGGATGGATGGATAGATGGATTTGTTTTAGTGATCTCATTTAAATTGTCCAGATATGAAAACATTTTCTATTTGTTTTAATCATCTCATCACAATATTCCACACATAAAGTCACCATTCCCCATTTGTTTTAGTGATGTCATTTCAATGTTCCAGAAGTGAAGTTAACATTCTCCATCATATGCTGTAGTGACATTATCACAATTTAGCTGGAACATGGCGCAAGAGTTGCGATAGGTCACCCCATCAGTGCCACACACGAGGTTGAAGTTTGAGAGACACAAGACCGCGATGGGACATGGTGCCTCAGGTCTGCAGGCACTGGTGTGATATATGTTGTCGATGCCGTTGTTCTGCTGCCTCAGAATGCATCTGTTTGTATAGGTTTGCATGTCCATCCCACACACTGGTTTGTATTCGTCTGGGCAAAGTGTCACGGGGCTTTCCCTTACTGACCTTGTGTTAGCTGAAAGGAAAGTGAATTTATGTCAAACATGGAATTATCATCAAAACGCCATAAAATGGTTTGACTTTGAGGAATTAGTATGAGATGCAGCCATTGGTCACCCAAAGCCAGAGGCGCTGTGCTTTGCTCCGTAAGATATCACAGGGATAATCCCAGTACAGTTTACGAAAATCAAGGGGTCGAAGATTATCCTAGTAAGAGTTAACAAGCACTATAATGCTACAAACATGTTTGTGACAGACAAACACAATGCGAGAACATTTGCTGACACGGGTGTCCAGGTCTAAACTGAAAATCAGCTAACATCTGGAGCCCATTTAGAGACAACTTTGCGAAAATATAGTACCAAAGAAAGTCTCCACCAGCACTCTTCTTTAAGCTGACTTCTCTTATTTATCTTCATCAATAATGCAACTCAACACTTTATTGTATCAATACCATTGTTTGCAATGTGCTCGCTAACAGTAACAAGCAACCGATCCTAGGCCAGGCCAGACGAGAGCATTTCATAATCTTTGGACATTGTGAGCTATGGCAATTGAACATAACTAGATGCATAATAGTATACGTGTGTACTGCAATGAGGCAAGAGAGAAAATGATGGGATTTCAAAGCTAACTTAAGAAAGGGACAAGATCAATGCAGAACTATACACGTGCGTGTTTCAGCGAGGCAAGAAAGAAATTGATAGAATTTCAAAGCTAGCTAGAGAAAGGGGCAAGATCAATGCAGAACAGAAAGGAGCATATTAAAACCCACCACGAAAATGGAAGTGGAGGCGGTCAATGCGGCTTTCAGCCTCATCTCATCTCATCTTCATGTATCGATATTCCCATGGACTCTGTTATTCCCTGCGTCCATCGTTTACGTGGTCAGCCTCTTCCTCTGCTTCCCGCTGGTCTGTACATCATTGCTTGTTGTGGTATACTGCTAGTTGGTATTCTTGTTACATGACCAATCATTTAACTTGCTGCATCCTGATAAAATCTAGCGCTAACCCCCACTATAGTCCTGGTTTCATAATTTCTGATTGTCTCTCCTGTTGATATGTTGAGTATTCTTCTCAGGAATCTCAGTTCAGTTGTTGTGATTTATTCCACTCTCTTTCTGTCATTGTCCAGGTTTCACATTGGTAGCATAGGGTTGGTAGGAAGATTGTGTTGTAGAGTACTTTCTTAGGAACTATTTATACGTGTTTTTTCCTTTAGTATTGGTGTCATTAGTCCAATGAGTTGGTTTGCCTTATTGCATCTATTTTCGATCTCTTCTTCTGATTTGACATTTGATGATATTATCCTTCCTAACTACTCTAAACCCCTTTCTTGTTTCAAGGAGTGTTCTGTTAGATGCATTTTTGGTGTTTTATTTTCTTTGGTTATAGTCATTATCTCTGTTTTACTGATGCTGATTTTCATGTTACGTTCCCTACCCACTTCGTTTAGACTATTCATGTGGCTTTGTAATTCTGCTTCTGATTTTGCTATTAGTACACGATCGTCCGCAAATGGTGTAATTTGACATTGGTTGTTCTTCTGTGTTCTATTCGTCGTGTGGTGTTGTTACGGTCTCTTTTTGGTTTCTTTACATATGCTGTCTATATAGGTTATGAACAAGAGGGAAGACCGGACACAAGACTATGCATTTACTGTTGTTGTATAAGCTTCTACATAAGTTTGTTAGATGTTTACTCACTCCATATCCTTTACGGATTTCCCACACCTTTTTTTGTATTTACTTTATCAAATTCCTTTTCTTGGTCGTCATTTGGTCTATCTGTGAGAATAGGAAGCTTACTGCCAAAACAAAACACCTCGTCTACCAAGCCTGTGTCCTTAGTAGTCTTCTTTATGGCAGTGAAACCTGGGCAATCTAATCACACCACATTACACATTGGCACCTTGCCGTCTTGACAGACGATAGTTTGTGCTTTAAAAAAGGCATAATAACTTTTACCTATGGTGGTAGCGTATGAACACGTGGTCATTTCTACCATCATGCAGCATCTTACGTCTCACACGCTCGGTGGGTGACTTATCTGCAATAATTTTATCCTTTGTCTTTATTCCATTTCTGATCTTTTTCCTCCGTGCGACTTGCTCCCACTGTGCATTATTAATGCCTGTATCAATCATGTCCCGCTTACACACATCTTTGTATCGTAGTAGAGGCCGACCCTGATATCTCTTACCCATCTGTAATTCACCAAAAAAGATGTCCTTTGGTATTCTACCATCATTCATCCTCCTAAGATGTCCTATCCATCTAAGTCTACGAAGACTGAGCATAGAATAAACCGCCACACAACCTGATCTTTCCAATACTTCAGTATTTGTGATTTTGTCTTGCCACTTAATGTAACCATAGGAAATGTACTCCTGTTCTCCAGTAAGGATTCTGCCCAACGAGAGTGCCGTGAAAGCCTAGGTACACTTGTGGTGCTAACACAACGGGTTGTCTGTGTATCTAACAACATCCTCATCGGCGTCTGTGGCTTAGGAATCATCATCATCAAGTGCCTTATCAGCTGGCGTAGGCGTTCATATGTCTCCACAAATCTCGGTCTTTGGTTTTCTGGATCAACTCTGCTGATTATATTCCCCCATGCCATCGTCTCAATCCATCCGGCATCTTTTCTCTTTGTCTTCCCATTGATCTTTCCGGTTGTCACGATGTTCTCCAATGCCTCTCTTCTCATCACATGACTAAAGAAAGCTGTTTGTTTCCTTCTTATTGTTGTATATAATGTTCTAATTTCATTAGCCTCTTTCAGGCAATCATTGTTAGTTACTTCGGCAGTCCAAGGAATTCACAACATTCGTCCCAGGAACCACGTCTCTATCGCTTTCAAGTTCTTCTTATATTGTTCATTTACATTCAAAGATTTACTGTCATACAGTAAAACATGTTCTATATAGCATATGCTTTGTAATGGTGAACGAAATTCACAATTCAATGGTGGGAAATCAACAGCAGGCGATATTGAATCAGAGTACTTTGTTCTGATTTTTAAAATAGTATGAGCGCCGTTCTTTCACATAGAATTTACAACATACAGAAGGTAACATTGCCTAGAAAATAGAATTTACAACATACTGAAGGTAACATTGCCTAGAAAATAAATCACAAATAAGAAGACATAAAAGCGTTGATTGCAACGTGGTTGTAAATGTACACGTGTCTTACTTTATATTTACATACTACACTTAAAGTCATTAAGCTATCGCGTCTCCCAGGCAATTAAATGCTACTAAATCATGCGTCGAGCACCATGTACTCATACGTCTGATGGCTGGAGAAAAGGTCCCGTACTTTTACGTATGCACTTACCTATAGTAGCCAGAGACAAGAGCAGCAGAGAGAATATCAACAAGGAGCTCATATTGATACCAACAGATGGTTTCAAGCGCTGGTTAGGCCGGAGACAGATGCCGATGTTTCATGGAAGCTCTGGGTGCTGACGTTTTATAAGAAGCAGATTATACACGTTACAGTCCAGCAATTATCAGCCGAACAGGGAGCCTAAATGTCACAGCCATAATTTGTTGTAATATTTTTTGGGCTGAGGAGGAGGAGTGGAACGGTACACGCCGTACTGTGATGAAAGAAAATGCAATCTAAAGACTAAATGTCATGGCAGGGCAGACCAGTCCCTAAGCCTTGGCGGTAACTGGTCTAGGTTCGAATCTCCGACAGACGGACAGTTAGAGCAGTGCTTTGCTGATCCGGGAGCGTCTGCAGCTCGTCTTGTTCCAGATGTATCGGTGTTACATTTCTTCTGGAGTCAACTTAGCAGGCAGAGAGAAATATCGTGCTGCACGGGCAACTCATGGTCTCTACAATTCAGCCCAGGCTGTGTGCTATGGAGAGGTATAACTCCACCCCTAGTCCCCGCCAAGGGCCGTAGATATTATGCACTTTTTGAAGAACAATGTAACAAACTATGCCTGTCAAGATTCCTAGATGCCAATGTATTAAGGGTGTTCATTTGAAATCCGTTCGTGCCGCACCGCGCGTAATTGCGTACGTTGAACATGATAATGTTATAGTCATGTGATAAGTACTGCCACTGAATAAAAGAGCAAGTGCTTATCGTCCCTTGATGCATATGTTCTGTTTCTGACCGTTTAGAAAATGGCCGGGTTGATCCAAAATCCGTCCAAAGAAGCTCAAAGAGCGGTGAAACAGTTTCTTTCATCTGAAGGATGTCGACCAGTGGAAATTCATCGAAGAATGCAGGCAGCGTACGGTAACAAATGTGTGTCGAAGACAACAGTGACAGACTGGGCACGAATGTTTCCGAAAGGACGTCAGTTCACGACAGATCTTCGACGGCCGGGTCAAGAGCATGTTGTTGCAACAGAAAAAAAACCATCGACAAAATTGATGCAGCAGTACAGATGAACCGTTGTCGAAGCATACGTTAGCTAGCGAAAAAAGTAATTTGGGACAATTCGAAAGGTCGTTCGTAAGAAACTGCAATATCGGAAGGTGTGTTCACAGTGGGTACCACGGATGCTGACCGACCATCAAAAAGCGGAACGCATGGGATGATGTTTGAACCACCTGCTGCGTTACAGAGTGGAGGGTGATGCATTTCTCTTCCGCATAGTGGCATGCGATGAATCATGGTGTCACCACTTTGAGCCGAGCAGGAATAGAGAGAGCATGCAATGGAAGCACGCTGGATCACCAAAAGCCAAAAAATTCAAGGTACAGGTTTCCCCTGGTAAAGTTATGCTGAGCGCATTGTTTTACCATGAAAGGCTATTGTTGGCCGACTTTAAAGAACCTGGTGTCAACATCAACCCTACCCACTACTTGCAAACACTAAAGAAGCTGCAAAAAGCCATCAGGAATAAACGACCCGGCATGATTTCTCGCGGTGTTATTTTGTAGCACGATAATGCTCATCCGCATGTCGCAAAGATTGTGCGGGAAGCATTAGTAAGGAAGAAGTGGGAAATTCTGCAATATCCAGCCAAAATGCTGATTTGTCGCAATTTGATTTTCATTTGTTCGGACCTCTAAGAAAAAGCTCTCAATGGGCAAAGATTTCATACAGATGCAGACGTAATGAACGCGGTAAACACTCGGTTCAGTGAGTAACCACAATCCTTATTTTTTTTTTTGAGGACGGAATTCGCCGACTACCTAAACAATGGGATATTTGCCTGAATGCCTCCGGCGACTTCTTCTGACCAACCCATGGTGCATAATTCACTCAAAATGAATACTTTGTTTAATTCTACCACACCTGTTAATGTTTCTTTCAAGCTTTTGCAATAAAGCCATTGGAACAGGTTTCAAATGAACACCCATTATATAATTTAAACTAGAGAATTGGGAGCCTCGATATCACGGTGGCCAGTACGCTTTCCTCCCGACGTGGTGACTATGTGTTCGAAAGTCCACCCAGTTCACGATTATTTTAAAATTTGACCTTGGTTCCAAGATCGGCCCAGCCTAAAATAAGTGCTAGGGAATTCGCTGGAAAGTAAAGACGCCAGCCTGAACCTCATCACATAGTTCATTACTTGCGTGCCCTTTACAGGACGTCGCAGTAAACTACATCATTGTTTAAAAGCGTGTGATTCTCTAGGGTAGGTCAAGTGCAGTAGATTGCCATTGATTTCTGAACGACAGTCTCTCATACAAATGGTACAAGTCAAGCAAAGCGATGTGTTTCCAAACTGACAGCAGTTATTTGGAACCCGTTCTGCGCGATTGTGAAACGGTTTCAATGCCCCTATGCCCCAGAAGCCGGTAAATATTTGTTGCTAGAACCACATACCCAATATGTGTGAAACAGGGTCCTTTTCGTACTTTACCAAACAGCCGCAAGGCGTGGGAAATGCCCCTTTACATCTAAATAACATAACAAGGAAACAGATGAGCAACTTATAATTATATTCATGTAGAGTTGTTCATGTAGCTGTACCGTGTGTGTGTGTGTGTGTGTGTGTGTGTGTGTGTGTGTGTGTGTGTGTGTGTGTGTGTGTGCGTGCGTGTGTGTGTGTGTGTGTGCGTGTGTGTGTATATGTGTGTGTGTTGTTTCTGTGCTGATGAAGACTTTGGCTGCAAAGTCCATTTTGTCGCCTTGTGTCCTAGCAAAGCTGTTCGATTCTACTTCTGGTTTTATTGTTGACCAATTCATTGCACATTACGTCCAAAGAGAATTCGTGTCATTTTATGTGAGATAACATTAGAGTGATTGTCCAAATATGGTGTCATTAACACCAGCACTAAATTGGACGTAAACGTTGACTACTCATTCAGATTGCAGTGGCAAACTACTGAATGTAAAATTATCTAGAAAATCAACCAAGAGTTGATGTGACGTCTTGTAAAGAACATGCAATATATTTAGTTGCATTCGGTTGCAGCTGAAGGACAATACATGCATCACTCCTATCGACACAGCTGACGCCGTGAGCCTACCAATTATTAGGGAGAACAGAAATTGGCATTTCGATCGAAAATGCTGAACTTTGTTGTAGTTTATAATTGAAGTCAATTACTGCCACTGACATTTTGTAGGAGATAATAACCATAACTTGAATATCACTGCTCTGGTCTGTGATTCACTATCATCTAGCTCCAGATGTATTGAAACCGTCGTGTAATGGTAGCTGATGTTGTACTCGCAGCCGCGTTATCGTGTTAAGTTATATGATGGGTGTCCTAACAAGGACACATAATATGTGCAAGAGGCTCAACGAATGGACAAATATAAGCGGATAAGGGTGAACGTGATGACTGAAGAATTTATATTTAAAGAGAACAAAAAACATACAACAATTAAAGTCCGTATTAATGAAGGAGTACTTATCTCTACGCAGGGAATCAAAGAGTGTACAAGGTGTTCAAGGAATAAACTTTATATTCAAAAGGGTTAAGAATTAGACATTCTAACAGTCTAACATTCTATCACTCAATTTCATACATTATTTCGTCCACACCTCTGTCACAAGTTGGCCAAGGCCAACTGTGCTTCATGCTCGGAATCCCCAGAGAAAACCGTTAGCGTCATAGGCGCGTTTCCCAGTTATAAATAACACGGGGAAAATCAGCTTGTTTACACAGCCTAGAAGGTTCGCGAAGCGACTAGACTGCAAGATAGAGGTCGCGGGGTGCACTCAAATTATCCCTGGAGTGAACGAGGAATGTTCTCTACTCGGGAGAATTCATCCTTTATGCTCCACGTGGAATAATCCGTGATCCATCACTTCTCCGTGCTTAGAGATGAGTGCGCAATAGCGGATCTAGCCATATTGGTGATCATTCACGCAGGATCTCTCCATCAGAGCGGACGATCATAAAATCGGCTCGTACTGTCAAGAAGAGGCATGTTGGCAACGGACAGTAATTTCAACTGAACTGGTGAAGGTTCCAATGGTTCAGGTAAATGAAACTTTAAGTATTTTCGTGGCTTAATACAGCGAAACACGCGATTGTAATGCAGCTAATTATATATGCGAAATCCCATGAATTAGTAATCACTTTGCGATCGATACGCGACTGGAGAATAGACCGTAGTTCGTGTGTGTACTGCCGTGTCGCGACCAATATTTGTGAAAGCATAGTTTAACTATATTGGTTGTGTGTAAGTCCCTTAATGAGACAATTTTTGGTTATTTACTAGTCAGATTACAGGCTGTGAGAAACTGCATTTATTAGTTTAACTTTACAAGTGTGTTAATCTGTTTACTGCTATTACCTGAGGTGTCTTTGTGAAGCCAGTTTCTTTTGTATGTTGTTATTTGTGCTTCTTGAATTATGTAGGTAAATTGATGGAGTGTGAAATTCGGACAACGGAGTGATTCGTCTATCTCAAGCAGAGCATGTATTGCTAGACACTAGGAGGTGATGCATCTATTTTTGTGATTGCTAAATAATGTTGGTGTCATTTCTGGAAAGTGTGTAGTTACTTTTAGTAGTGATCATGTAGTTGTGTTAATATATACTGTACTATTGCGGCGTATATATTAGGTGAAGGATAGCGATACCTAAATGAACGACGGGTCGAGGTACGAAGAGGTCCGACGTGATATGCCAGTGCGTTAACGTTGCGATTGTTGGAAGAGCGATCGGGGTTCTACTCTACACTTTTCTCTGCTCTTTCTTTATAACCATGACTATAGTAAGTCCACATTTGTTTGCCTCAATATCCATATCTCAGTAACCAACAGAGGGAAAATTATGAGATTTAGTATATAACCTTATCATTATGTCCACCTAACAAAATATTTTTTGTTCTGGAGATTTTACCTCTGATTTCAAAGTTTGTTTATATGCGGTATATAATTTACTAGTCTGAAATGAAATTCATAATGTTAAATGTATTACAGCGTAGCTAGACAATCAGCGCTCAATGTTGAATATTTTCACGGGATTGGCCTTATGCCAACTCCCCGCGTTGTTTTAAACTAGGACTGTTCAGGGATGTCTTAAAATGTGGGTTATTTCATGAAACCTGATTAATATGTTTTTTAAACATCTTACCACTTATCGCTAACATTGAAATGTATGAATATTTTTCAGTGGAATTGAATGCGAAAGTGTGTATACTATTACAAATTCCGAAAAAAGAACAGTGCATGCATTGGGTTTGAGTAAACGGTAATTTCGTCGATGTGTGCAAGAATCTGAAAATAAACCACCACGCAATAACAAAACGGTAGGTAGAAAGATTATTGTAGACTGCTTTGACAAAGATGTCATAAGGTGAGGTATTATAAAAATGCTTTAAAAAGTCGCTTAAAATTCGACAGGGTCGACTTCATTGCACCGAGTTCTATCCCATATGGCTCGGTCTCTTTCCGCAGCGCGGAAAGCATCTCACAAAGTACGAACTCCGGATCTCTAGCGACGACCCACAGAAGACTCCGAAAAATTTAACTTGTGAACCGAAGGATGCGGCCCCGAATCGAACCCACGACCTTTGGAGCCAGAGGCAAAAAGCTTGACCGCTTCGCCACGGAGATTCCAAAAATTATAAACTTTTGGATTTTATCAACAGGATTATTCAGCATTATAAAAATGCTGGATGCCAAAGAAACAGTGACTGTAAGAAAACTTAGGGGTTGGTTGAGAAAGAACAATAACATAGAGCTATCCAAAACAACTTTGTGGAAAATTATAAGGACATTATCTTCAATTTTTGAAAATACAAGGGCGGTAGAAATATTCTTTGTGAGCAACCGCATTTAGGAGCCTTGAGAAGCAGATACCTACGTGAAATAAGGGAAATGCGCAAAGAAAATTATGACATAGTGTATTTGGATGAGATGTGGATCAATGCGCACCACACAAGTGAAAAAGAATGGCAATCAATAGATGGAAAGATAAAGCGTTATGTGCCCAGTAGTAAAGGACAGCGTTTGGTCATAGCCTATGCTGGTAGTACTCATAATGGCTTAATACAGAATGCTGAGCTCGTGTTCGTATCAAAGCATACAGACAATAGGGATTATCATAATGAGATATTTGGTTATGTATTTAGAGAATGGCTCGAGAATACAGTACTTCCATCCCTTGTTAGACCGTCTTGTCTAATCATGGACAATGCATCATATCACAATGTTGTTGCTCAAGAAGACAAAATACCTACGGCATCGAGCACAAAGGAAGCAATAAAAATATGGCTCCGAAGGGAAAATATATCATTTCCAGAAACATATTTCAAGCTAGTGTTGTTGTCACTTGTAAAACATTCGCAAAAAAAAGCAAGAAATTTCAAATCGACAAGCTGATAGAAGAGCATGGTCATAGGTGCTTGAGACTTCCGCCGTGTCATTCTCATTTAAATCCTACAGAACTTGTGTGGGCTAAAATTAACGGACAAGTGGCAGCTGCCAATGCTACATTCAAATTGTCTGACATCAAGATACTAACCCAGTCCGCGCTATTAAATATTGATAAAAGTTACTGGAAAAAATGTGAGGACCATGTGTTGAAAGAGGAAGAGGACTATTGGAGAAAGGATGGATTGAATTTTATGCAACCGAGAGCAATAATCAACCTACTGGAATCGTTCGACACGGATTAAGGTCTGAGCAGATCGCAGACCTTAATCTACGTACACACTTACTGGGATATTTTGCTCTAACTACTTCAGACGAATTGCAGGCCCTAAACATTACAGCATCAGAATAATGTCAATGGCAACAGTTTGTATTCCACAGTGATGAATTTTCAATTTCGCAAGCCCTCAGCGGTGACAAAAAACTGTATTGGGAAAAAAAACACACACACACACTAAACGCATTGAATACTAACAGAAGAGTAATATTGCGGTGGAAATTGACATATTGTGACATAACAAGAAACGTGAGAGCAAACACGTTGTCAAATTAGGGGACAACACACGTGCACATGAATCAATCTATAAACTTCAATGAAAATAGGACTAATATCTTGGTCGTTAAGAAGAAAGCCCACTACAGAGACACTGACAACTATTTTCATAGTGCAAAACAGGTAATCATGTTCCGTCTCTAAACGGTAAACAGCAGAGTAGACAATCTTTTATGAAGACTCAAAGCGGGTCTGCCACCCATGTGTATGTGTGAACAAACTACACAGACAGCTGAACAGATCCTTAAAAATGGAAACATGATGACTAAATTTCGGTATTATTTCTGGTCACTCCATACGCACATTAACGCACAGCTATTTGGAAGCTTTCACGAGCTCAATGTAAACAGCTAACATGAATACTTGTGTACACTTTATTAACCAGCAGCTGAAGAAACAAGAAGGAAATGAAAAATAAGGTAAGAAATATATTCCTTCTACTTTCCTGTTAATTTACAAATTATTTACCCCATGCCTCTGTAAATTCTCTGTATTTACTAATATTACACATTGCACCCCTCTCGGGATTCTCCGTGGTGAAGTGGTCAAGCCGTCTGACTCGGGCTCCGAAGGTTGTATGTTCGATTCCGGGCCGCGTCCTTCATTTCACGAGTGCATTTTTTCGGAGACTCCCGAGGGTCGTCGCTGGAGCTACGGAGTTCGTGCTTTGTGCGACGCATTCCGCGCTGCGGAAAGAAACTGAGCCATATGGGATAAAAACCCGGTGCAATGCAGCCGACCCTGTCGACTTTTATGCTAGTTCTTTCATTGCACCCACTCCCATACGAATCCGGATACGCTTTGTGTGTCATCTGAATTGGCGGGGCTTTCATTACTGTAAACATAAATTTATTAGCGAGAAATCACTAGTTTTTCAGCAAAACATCAAAGAAATGTCTCCGCTTTCAATGATTTAAGTTATTTTTGGACCTATCAAAGACATATTCCTTGGGTGGGGGTAAATATAAGACGCCTGGAAAAATTTCATAACGATGCAACAGACAGTTTTCAAAATAATTGATCTTGAATGAAGGCATTCTTTTCGGGACATACTATACCTGAGTGCTTATGTGCTGGATGTGAGGGAAGATGCATGAATGTTGAAAGAGACACCGTGACATGTGGGATATGGGACTTATTGCAATTATAATATTTATTTAACTGGCAAGCCAGGCCGGTTGAGCCGTTCAGTGCCTACCCAAGGCTAATCCGCTTGGGAGGAGAACGGAATTGGAGCGGACACCTTGAACTTGTGGTGAACGATACATGTTTTGTGAAAGATAACTTCTTGCCTTCATAAAAAGAGGATTATCAAGGAGGGGTTCGCTGTGATCTGGGAAGGACATCCCAGCAGCGAAACGGATGGATTAATTATTCATTGGTTACGATACTTGTTTATTGAATAATTTAGGAGTTAGTTAATTAATAACAATAATTGTATGTCTAATGATGGGGAGTGGTCCAGGGACCAACTCTTCCGGAGATTTAGTTTTCTATGTTGTAAATAAAATGTGTGCAGTTACTTAACAGAACCATAGGAGACCAGAGAAAGGTAGAAGTATGAGAGTAAAGTAGGATCAGACTCAATCTGCACGGAACTTAATCTTTCCAACGGGCTGATCCAGTTGCCATCTGACATTGGATTTCTATACCTGCTTTAACCATGCCTTGATAGGGGTGATTCCCTAATTATGTAATATTAATTACATTTATCTGAAGGCATTGTTGTTTGAATTGATGCATGTGGATCCGTGTTGGTTCCGAATACTCTCATCTACCGCTCTCCCTTTCAGGTGTTGCTTGTTATGTGTTATTCAACGAAGCTGAGACTCCGATGGAAGATGTTGGTAATACGCTCGATCCAGGGGACAACCCAGACTTGGGTAACGTCCTAGCTCTGGGAGCACATCAGTTCAATCATCGTTGTTGACAGCCACCGAACCTTTTGTGATTCCACCGGTAGTACCAGAGTGTTTCCCAAATATGGGTCAGGTAATTATGCTTGAAGCAGTGTCAAGTCTTAACTAGACCAAACGGACTTTGTCGTCTTCATGTTACGCACCAGGTACTTACTAATGCATCAGATCAAGATCCTAATCAGATCCTACTGACGTTATCATTGTTGTTATCCAGCTAGAAGTATGTGTACCACATGCTCGATCATCATCAGATCCGAATGACATTAACATTGTTATTACCCAATTAGTCACTGTGCACACATTATGAATGCCATCGTTTGGGACCAGAATAGGAAGAAGGGGCAACGAGGTGTGCATAGTCAATAGGGAAATAGGGCACGGTCAAGCACCATAATATGGGGTAGTTAGGATGGGTCGTGAGATGACGAGGATCTTGGAAACAAGGTCAGTTGTGAACGACCCATCCTTCGATATGGAGGTATGATTTAGCTGAGTGACTTCTGGCTTGATTGAAGGTTTGTTGATTATGAATAAATTAATATGAAACCAGAACTGTCTTAGAGTTATTGCCGGTTCACCGTCACTTCGCTGTACTATTACAGTACAGAAATGGTGCCCAGACCAGGATGAACAACTTCAATTGTCGCGGTACATAGCGGAGGTACTGGGCCACTATATTTGATACAGCCACTACTTCATACTGCGCTTGTTGGGAAAATGCGGTGCCTTTGACACTGGCACGTTATCAAACCTCTGCTGAACAGATTTCAAGAAGTTTCTACAAGAATCTGTATGCGGTTGTGAAGCCCGCTTTGCTGATTCAGTTCCACTGTCTTTATGCGGTTGTGAAGCCCGCTTCGCTGAGTCAGCTCTCGGTCGTTTTCGAGCCTTACTGGTGGTGAAGTCCAGTCCGCTCTCAAGTCGTTTTCGGGCCTTACTGGTGTGTGAGAGCCGCTGTCAAGTCTCCGGGCTCTGTTGTGTGCGAGAGCCGCTGTCAAGTCTCCCGGCTCTGTTGTGTGAGAGAGTCGCTGTCAAGTCCTCGCCGGGCACTGTGGCATTGTTGTTCGAGCGGTTTGCTAACGGGATTGATTTTGGCGGACGACATGGAGATACCTACTTCTGATCGTACCTCCCACTGTTGCAGGGACTTCAAAGACTTCTGCATTCCGCCATACATAGTAAGTAGACTGAATCGTTGCCACACAGCCTGCTCGTTACCATAGCCGTTGCCTGAACTTTTATCATTTTCAAGAGGCTTGGTATAGCCGTCGCTTTACACTGTTCACTTCAAGAGGCTTGTTATAGCCGCCGCTTTACATTTTTTACCTGCATTGTCGGTTGTTTCAACGGGCTACCCAGGGCCGCTGCCATACAATGTTGTTTCAGGGAACTGACCAAAGCTGCTCTCTGATCGCAGTCTGATCGTGGTGAGGCCTACTGTCGAGAAAAGCTGCTCTCTGATCGATGTCTAATCGTGCTGAAGTCGGGAGGTGCTGCTCTTTGAACGCAGTCAATTGTTCCAGGCCTTGTCAGAAACCGCAGTCCTTGGGCGTCACTATGCTGGAAACCAAGATGCCTGCCTGCCTTGAGGTTGCTGTATTATCGGGGCTGTTAACTTAACCGTTGCTGTGAGGTCGTCGTATCGCTGGATTTTCTTTCTCCATCATGCCTCTCTGCCCAGTGTGTGATATGGAATGACACTGATTTGGGAACGTTTTTGCTCGAGCATCCTGAGAGATCCTGGAAGTCATTGCCTGTCCGTTTGAAGTTTGTAGAACCGAAGGACAATGTTGGCTGAGTAAGCGAAGTTTAATTTAAATTAGTTAAGGAGTAGGCATATGTGTATAATTATTTGTTTTAAGATAGAATTGAAGAATTGAAAACCTGATGCATTTTTTTTAAAGATTTGGCTTTGAGTAACCTTTTTCAGAGTATGTGCTAGCGATAGGAAAGCTGCCTACGTATTGAAAACAACAAGGCTTTATATCATAAAAGCGTGGTGAGCTACTATGGAAATCTTTTATAGGAAGTTAGGACGTGTGACAGAGTTGATGGGTGACTTAAAAATGGACGTAGATAGAATTTCGTCTATGATAGAATTGATAAAGAGGCAGACGCTTGAACGAACAGAGCACAAGACAGGTATGAGACGTTTTGAGGTAGACAAGTCCAATAGAAATGATAACCAGCGTGGTTACAATTTTAAAGTTGTCAACCATATACATATGAAAGCAGATAAGAATGAGACACAGAGACATATAAGAATTAGTAATGGTCAGAAAAAGAAACAGTGGTCTTGGCCTTCAAAGAGTGATAACGCAAAGGCCTTGCGAGAGAACTGGTTTCAGATCAGACACCTGCGATATTCGGTAGCAAAGTTGAATAACAGAGAAAGAAACATAGATAAGATTTTGGGTAGTCAGGAGGTATCTTCAGTCTTTTGTGTCAGACAAGAAAGAGAGACTCAGACACAGGTGATTGAGGTGGTAGAAGAAAACACGCAGACACAAGTTGATACAGTAGAGAAAAAAGTCCAGGTACAACCAGCTAGCAAGATAACGAAGGGAAGTCAAACTGACTTAATAGAAATTCAGTCAAAACCAACTTACTTGACTAAGGGAGACACGGTTGAAATTAAGAAAGATAAACAGACAAGTGCCAAAGATGTTAAAAGACGGGTGAAGAAAAGTATTAGAAAAAGGAATAGTAGTATGATAGTTAATAGAGGTACTGCTATGTCAAGTTCCTCAGGTATAGACATTAAATTAATCCCTAAATGGTGTAGAAATATTAGGTGTGAGAGTTCAGGTTATGGAGAGGATATTTCTACCTCTACCGCCGCATTTTATAGTAAATACTACGCTGCTGAAACAACTACAGATACTGATGATTCAGAGAATGAGAGGATTGCACTACGAACAGATCCTGACTCGAAGCGTGATGTTTCCTCATACGGTGGGCTTGCTGGTGGACAGACGGACAGAGTTTTGGTTGGTGACTCTTTAGAACTAGATACCAGTTTATATGACAGGAAAGTAGGGAAGGCTAAGAGACGAATACCAAGAGAGAGAGAGAAAGATACTTCCAAAAAGAAAGATGTTTGCCTAGTAGAAAGTGGAACACAAAAACAGCAAACAGCTGAAGCGTCGCTGGAAAAAGCTAGAAGTCTCATGAAATCGGTAAGACCATGGTTGTATTTAAATAACCGATACGAGCAGATTTGAGCATTTTGTAACTGAGCTTGGGGTAATTCAAGTTTGATGAGGCTCAAATTTCGACTCAAATGTGCTGTTGCTGTGGAAAATGGTGGAGAATCATTGCAAGTGATGTGTGACGTCGAGAACTGATGTAGTATTGTCTTGTATTACATAGGTTATTTTGAGATATAAAGTGGTCATAGAATAGTGATGACGATTGGGTAATGCGGATGTCATAGCTCGAAGAAGTATTATGAAGTGATGAGGAGGTTAAGATAGGATAAATGAGTAATTGACCGTCAGAGTAGTTTGACGTTGAGAATTAAGTAGGACGGAGAATAGTGGCATTATGATGATTGAGAATGAAGTAAGAAAGTAGTTGAATTGTGAAAGTCCTGTTGAGTAATTCGTCAGATTATGCGTTGTCCGTACGTGAGTATAACTGTAGACAAACAGGTGTTCGTCGCGCTGAGTGAAGCAGGAGTGAGGTTTTGAAACGCCGTCAAGTGTCAATGTGGGTGGAAGTGATCGACACGCTTAGGCTTGGTAGTTGTTGATACATGGTTGTCCATTTGTCCAGAGAGTTGAATAGCCTTATTACACCTGTTGTCAATATCATCTTCTGGTTTGCCATTTGATGATATTATACTTCCTAGGCACTTGAGACTCTTTACTTGTTTCGAGAAATGTTCGTTTAGCTGAATGGTTGTTGTTTGTTCTTCTTTGGTTATAGTCGTTGCCTCTGTTTTGCTTGTGCTAAATTGTTAAAGTAGGTGATTAGAAAGGTGTGATGTCTTTTGTTTGGGAATGTGTGATCTTGGACGGAATTTATGGAAGTTGTATGACAGGTTGACAGAAAGAGAGTTAACATTCTGAATGACGTTTCATAAAATATGTTTAGTATTGTTGACAGGGACATGTTGAAGTATGAATGCCTGATACTGAGAAATGAGGAAAGTGAGGTCCGTTGTCAGTTATAAGTGGTGTGGGTTGCTGTTCTGTAAGAATCCCGATAAATAGGAAGAGGAGTGAAAGATACGGAGGTAAACAAGATTAGATAAATGAATGTTAGAGAACATGTTCCGATAAGTGTGACTGGTTTAACTATCATCGCGGTACAAGAACGCTAGGAGAGACTTGAGGATAGCTTAGAGTAGTTGTGGTGAGATGTTAAGAAAGTACTGATGCAGGAGAATGAAATATTACTTGCGTCGGGTAGACGAGAAACTTAAAAGTAGAATTAGTCGTTGGTACAGTAGATAGATGTATTGGTGAGAGGTCTATAGTAAATAGACAAAGTTTTGTTGGATGTAGCAGGGTGGAGATACCGTAGTTAACGGTAATGAGTAAGAAGTTGTAGTAATTCTTGGTGCAAAGCTAGGGGATAACCTTCTCTTTAGCGAGAAGTCAGTTGTTTTTATTGAATTTGAGATTTCAATGCATCATATATGGTATGTTATAGTATTTTTTATTGACTTGGTTTTGTAGAATGATTGCCAATTGATTTTATGATTTGACTTCTTGAGTTTTCTTAAATAGATAAATAAGTTAGTTATTGTTAGTCCATAAAAGAGACTAACAATATATAGGATGTATGTTATATGATTTTAAAATATGTTTTTCTTTGAATGAGTTAATACCTTTAATTGATATGAGGGGAAACATAAATGATGTATAAAAACTTGGGGGGGGGGGGGGGGGGTATGATGTCCTGTTGTGATTTTATTTCGCTTCACTCATAATTTAACTGAATTGTCTTGTATTGTGAATGGTAATTACCTTGTTTATATATGTTAGAAATTAGTTAAGTTAAGTTTAAATTATAAACAGTTATGATTTTGGCTAGAATAAAGGCAATACATGGGGCTTTATTTAGGACCCTTCGTTCAGAAAAGAGTTAATAAACTACTGAGAACTAGTAGAGAGACACATTCTCTTTCTGAATAATAAGCATACCCTGTTGGTGGGATTGCTGTGATAGTCAGCGTTGATAAATCAATGATATAAGGGCTGCAAAGTTGTGGAAACATATGCCATACGGGGTTACTACACAAGTAAAAGAGTTATGGGGAATTTAAGTGAGCATTAATTGAAGATATATGGATTAGACGCCATATTGGGAAGAAAAGATTAAAGTGAATAAAGCAGTGGGGTAATATGACATGGGGTCAGAAGTGAACATGGAGCCACGAGATTATAGAAGAAGAAGTCAGTAACGTGCTGTAACAGACAGTGTGAAGACAATTAGCAAAACATGAATTGAATCCATGTTTGACTCCGAAGAATGATTAGATACTGTGGATAGCAGTACAATAGTAAAGGGGTGTAAGTGTGTTAATGAGAAATGAACAGTGTCACTGTGGAGACAAAATGACATGGGGTTTTGGGGGTCCGTAATATATGGACGTTAATTGCAAGCAGTGAGGGTTAGAAGGTCACAGACATGAGTTCAGTGGCAGTGTATTGTTGCTGTTGATAACGGCATAAATTGAGGTTCAGGAGAAATGCCCATATTAAATGGACATTAAGTGGTTGCTGAAGTTTTCGGCAAGATTAAGAGAGAATTATGAGTAAGGTATAGGAGAAGATTAGTTGTGTGAGGTGATGTGTTGGAAGAGGTCTTGAGGGATGATGGACCTTGTTAATTGTGTACTGTCTGTAATATATAGACATTTGGGAGTGAATATAATTTTTGATGGTATTTGATGCTGTAGATAGCATAATACCATAATAAGTGGTACTGTAGAAGATATAATTGTGTTAGACTTTATTACATAAAGTCTCAAATGACATAGGGGGGTAAAGGTGTGTGTGGTTTAGGTGAGTGTGGTTTTTGTGAGGAAGAGTTCTACTTCTTTGAATCTCCGGTGCGCACCGATTCTTTGTCTTCCTATCGTGTGCAAGTGATTTCAGGTTGGTTGAAAGTAGAGAAGTAGTAGTGTGGAGGTAATACGGTTAGTGATGACAATAGAGAGTTGAGGTAGTATCAGAAGAGTACAGCGTTTTGAATTTTTGAGATCGTGATAAGAAGGTTTAAGCGGATTGCTTATGAAGAGTAGAAAAAGTATTCCGAAAATATGTTGTCATGTGTTGTATAAAACTAAGATCTTGTAATGCAGAAATATTATGATGTACGATAGATACATATACAAGAATGAGCTTGTGTGATATGATATATGTGGATTTTATTACGAAGAAGAAGTATGGGTTGTAGGTCGTGGCGGCTGGCACTACGATAAATAGTGGGGATAGAGAGAAGTGTAATGAGTAAGGGGTATATGATTTCTGTAGTTGGGAGTTGAGTAAGTTCAGGTGGTAAGCGGATTGCTTATGACTTTATAAAACGAAGAAGAAGTAACTTTGATTGTGTGGAATTTTTGGGTTAAGTGTCTTGGGTCATAGATGTGGGGTAAATGAGTTGTGGGATCAAGACTTTTCAGGGAAAAGTCTTGGTTGAAGAAAGGGAGGAAATGTAACAGAGTTAGGAATAGGAAGAAGGGGCAACGAGGTGTGCATAGTCAATAGGGAAATAGGGCACGGTCAAGCACCATAATATGGGGTAGTTAGGATGGGTCGTGAGATGACGAGGATCTTGGAAACAAGGTCAGTTGTGAACGACCCATCCTTCGATATGGAGGTATGATTTAGCTGAGTGACTTCTGGCTTGATTGAAGGTTTGTGATTATGAATAAATTAATATGAAACCAGAACTGTCTTAGAGTTATTGCCGGTTCACCGTCACTTCGCTGTACTATTACATTAGTCATCTACCAGAGAGTAGAAACACTCACGAGACATTCAAT
Organism: Cepaea nemoralis; assembly: GCA_014155875.1. NCBI lineage: Eukaryota > Metazoa > Mollusca > Gastropoda > Stylommatophora > Helicidae > Cepaea > Cepaea nemoralis. The sequence goes on from JACEFZ010026208.1 coordinate 495,175, forward strand.
AGCCAAGTTATGAGGTGCTTTAACTTAGTGGCTATACCCGAGAAGTGCTTCTGAAATACAACTTCGCCCAACCAGGGATGTATTATCACTTGACATTGTATTGAACGTTGCAGTGAATATGTATGCAGCTATTATAAATGGTCACCAGGGGACACCTCAGGTTAGAGGGTCACCGATCCAGAGTGTATAGGAAAAGAATCACAGAGACATTAGCATTTGACTATTCTCGAATTTATTGTGGTGCTAACCCAGTCCAGTCATCGGGTTCCAGATGGCTAATCCCATTATATGATCATCGGGTGCTTGAGGCAGAGAAGTCCACAAGATCCAGACATCAGTGCTGGGAGAGAGCCGGGTGAGTCTAACGGACCGACTCGACGGAAAAAACCCAGCAAATCTTCTTCGACGCCTAGGGATGAACATGGAATCATCTCTGATTCTTTTCTAACCTATTCTCTATATTGTATATAGCTCTCCTATCAGGATGTTCCAATCCTACCTATGTCTATATTGTACATTAAACTTGTTCATTGTTGACATGTCTTTTCTACAGTTACTGTGTGTGGTCTAGGACGAGGCTCTAGGTTTCACGGTCCCTAGGTAGAGGGTAGATAGTAGAGGTTTAGAATCTGGGAGGGGCCTGTAGACTCATAACACTTGTAACCTTACAAAGATGGTCAGTACTAGTCTAGTAGTAACAGTGTATCTACCTGTCCAACCCCTGAGGTCAGTATACACGAGAGTGCCAGTGATACCTCGGCTCTCGTGTTCACTCCCATAACCGAGGCCATCCTGTTACTTTATTTTCAAAGGGTTAATAAGAATTGGGCATTCTAACAGTCTAACATTCTATCACTCAATTTCATATCACTCATTCAATTACTCATTTCATCCACACATCATTCGAGGCTAACTGAGAACATGAACAATATAAATTATATGCACTATAAAAGCATGGAAGAAATGCAAAAATCACTACTACATGATACACTAAGATTAATGAATGATGTGGCAGTTGTTATTAGCTATGGGGAACATACTGTCTACCAAAAGGGACTGACTGTTATACTAGTGTTTTGTTATAGTCATACAGAGTAGTTATTTCGGTACAAGGAGCCACGCGAAGTACTAATCTCGAACGAACGAACGAACGAACAAACTTTATTTTAAAAGGGTAACAAATTGGGCACGCAGGCCCGTCTTACATTCTGCCCTTTCAATCACTCGTCTTTCATTGATCAAATGTGCATGTTACATAAACATAGGGAAAAAACATTGTCAAATGGATTTTTTAAGTATAAACAATGCATATTAAACATGATACATTCACATAAAAAAAAAAAAAACGTCAAATGAAAGTTGTAAACATAAACAGTGCATATTGCAATGTTGTGAGACACATCCCCCATATACCCTCACATCCCGCAGCCACCAACGCATCCCCCACCCACCAAACCTCCCCCACCCACCCACACATACCTCCACGCACTCACACAGACCCAGGCAAACGTACATGCCACCACCAACCCACTGATCCCACATCCACACACATTTCCCCACTCACACACATTTCCCCACCCACACACATATCCTCACACACCAAAAAGAAAAAAAAGAAAAAGAAAAAAAGAAGAAGAAGAAGAAGAAGAAGAAGAAGAAGAAGAAGAAGAAGAAGAAGAAGAAGAAGAAGTAGAAGAAGAAGAAGAAGAAGAAGCAGAAGAAGAAGAAGAAGAAGAAGAAGAAGAAGAACGAACGATCGAACGAACGAACGAACAAACTTTATTTTAAAAGGGTAACAAATTGGGCACACAGGCCCGTCTTACATTCGGCCCTTTCAATCACTCATCTTTCATTTATCAAATGTGCATGTTACATTAACATAGCGGAAAAAACATTGTCAAATGGATTTTATAAGCATACACAATGCATATTATGCATGATACATTCACATGAGAACAAAAAAACAACATTATCAAATGAAAGTTGTAAACATAAACAGTGCATATTGCAATGTTGTGAGACACATCTCCCATCCACCCTCATATCCCGCAGCCACCAACACATACCCCACCCACCAAACCTCCCCCACCCACCCACACATACCTCCACGCACTGACACGAACCAAGCGAACATACATGCCGCCACACACCCACTGATCCACCACCCACACACATTTCCCCAAGAAGAAGAAGAAGAAGAAGAAGAAGAAGAAGAAGAAGAAGAAGAAGAAGAAGAAGAAGAAGAAGAAGAAGAAGAAGGAGGAGAAGAAGAAGAAGAAGAAGAAGAAGAAGAAGAAGAAGAAGAAGAAGAAGAAGAAGAAGAAGAAGAAGAAGAAGAAGAAGAAGAAGAAGAAGAAGAAGAAGAAACCACACACACATACCCCCGCCAACCCACACATCCCGCACCTATCCACACACATATCCCGCACTCTCACAATTTTCCCCACCCACCCACACACATCAGCCAACCTACACCCACTCACCCACCCAATATTCGCCACCTCTCAACTACACATCCCTACCTATACACACATCCCCACACATAAACACATCTCCCCACCTGCCCACACATATCCCCCACCCATAACCCAAAAACACACACCTCCCACCCACACACACCCCGCCACCCACATATACCCCACCCACACACATCCGCCGCTCCCACACATCGTCTCACAACTACACACCTCCCCCCACCCATACACTCATCTCTCCACCCCACTCACGTACTCATCCATCAACCACTCACACCCACACATCACCCACGCGCCCATCAACACATGCATCCCTCATCTACCCTCCCACCCACACACACCCTAACAACCCAGCCAAACACACATCCCCATCCTCGCATACATCCTTCAATCACCTGCACATCCCACACCTCCCCCACCTCTCCCTTCCCACACAAAACTCCACCCATACACACATTCCCCCCACACACACATCCCCCACATACATTCCCCATACACATCCCCGCCCACACATCTCCTCACCCACTCACACATCCTCCACCTACAAACATCCTCACCACCCACACATACATCCTCCACCCACTCACATTTACTCCATCCACACTCATACACTCCCACCCACACAGACATATCCCATTCACAGACACCCCCCCCCCCCCCCTCACACACACTCATCCCCAACACCCATTACACATCCATCCCCCAACCCACACAATCTCCTACACACCCATTCACCCACCCAAACACACACTCCCTACCCACACCCCCTCCCAACCCACCAACACCCACATACTTCCAACTATCCTCTCAAATATCCCCCCCCCACACACACACACACATATCCCTCACACACACATACATCCACCACCGACTACACATCCCTTCACACATCCACACATCACCCATTAACCCATACACATCCCCCACAAACCCCTCCACCATACACTCCCCACACCCCCACACACGCACATATCCCTCACATACACACCCATACACACATTCTCACATCTAGACACATACATGATGCCTCACATGATCACTGAAACTAATAAGAACAAACTTCCACACTTTACACACAACTGAGACACTGACGATTGTCGTGAGAATTCTCGCAATTGCAAGAAGTGGAGAACAAATTGTACATAAATATTATACAAGGAGCCACGCGAAGTACTTATCTCTGTACAAGGAGCCACGCGAAGTACTTATCTCGGTACAAGGAGCCACGCAAAGTACTTATCTCGGTACAAGGAGCCACGCGAAGTACTTATCTCGGTACAAGGAGCCACGCGATGCACTTATGTCGGTACAAGGAGTCACGCGAAGTACTTATCTCGATACAAGGAGTCATGCGAAGTACTTATCTCGGTACAAGGAGACACGCGAAGTACGTATCTCGGTACAAGGAGTCACAAGGAGTACTTATCTCGGTACAAGGAGATAAAAGGAGTGCTTATCTCGGTACAACGAGATACAAGGAGTACTTATCTTATTACAAGGTGTTACAAGGAGTACTTATTTCGGTACAAGGAGTTACAAGGGATAATTATCTTGATACAAGGAGTCGCAAGGTGTACTTATCTTAGTACAAGGAGACACAAGGAGTACTTAACGCGGTACAAAGAGTCACAAAAAGTACTTATCTCGGTACAAAGAGATACGAGGACTCTTTCACGGCACAGGGAGTTACAAGGAGTACTTATCTCGGTACAAGGTGTTACAAGGAGTACTTATCTCGGTACATATAGTTATAAGAAGTTCTTATCTCGGTTCAAGGAGTCACAAGGGATACTTATCTTGGTATAAGGAGTCGCAAGGAGTATTTATCTTAGTACAAGGAGACACAAGGAGTACTTAACTCGGTACAAGGACATACAAGGAGTGCTTATCTCGGTTCAAGGACACACAAGGAGTCGGTACAAGGAGTTACAATGAGTACTTATCCCGTGTGTTGCCGGGGCCCATAAGGGAAGCAAAGAATAACAACACTGCAGCCTACCATGCATGTCGTAAGAGGCGACTAAGGAGGCTTGATGGTTCCGTCGCCCTGCTACTGAGTGAGTGCGTGGCGCGACACTGTGAGCTGTGAGTTTCGTGTGAAATGCTTTTGAATATGCCCGAGGTTTTTTGGAAGGTGACTGCATGTTCGGAGCGATGGCAGGTGGCTATGTCCCAGAGTTGACCGGTTTTTGCCTTATGCAGAAATGCGTGGCTTCTGGTTGACTTCCACTGCCATCGACGCTGAACTGTATTTCATGGACTGTGTGGGTGAACATCTAGGAAACATCCAGATGGGAAAATGACTGCCTATTCCATCAGAGATGAACTGGGTGTTTCGTGGGAGACTATTGTGTTGACATTCTGGCGGCGGCATTATGCACAGTGTATCTGTGCGGGCTGTTGTTTGTCGAGACTCCTGTCTTTTCCACTTTTCACATTGGGCAGCGGGGAGCATTTTGTGTGATATTCACTGGCACAGGAACGGAGCATAATGGGGATGACCCGTTGCTGTGAAGTTGGAACTGCGACTAACTAACTAACTAACTAACTAACTAACTTATCTCGGTACAAGGTGCTACAAGGAGTACTTATCTCGGTACATATAGTTATAAGAAGTACGTATCTAGGTTCACGGAGTTACAAGGGATACTTATCTTGGTACAAGGAAGTGCAAGGAGTACTTATCTCGGTACAAGGAGTCACATGGAGTACTTATCTCGGTACAAGGAGTGACACGAAGTACTTATGTCGGGATAAGGAGTTACAAGGAGTACTTATCTAGGTACAAGGAGTAACAAGAAGTACTTATCTTGGTACAAGGAGTGGAGTGACAAGAAGTACTTATCTCGGTACAAGGAGTGGAGTGACAAGAAGTACTTATCTCGGTACTGGGAGTCACATGGAGTACATATTTAGGTACAAGGAGTAACAAGAAGTACTCATCTTGCTACAAGGAGTCACCTGAAGTACTTATCCCGATATTCAAGAGGTAGTCCAATCAGCAAACTGGGAAATGTTCCTGATGATACAGAACGAGATAGAGGCGAAGGATGAGGAAAGCAAAAGGCAACAAAGCAAAAAATAGATTCATGTTTGTCAGGATATATATACATACACACACACACATAAATGCACACAAATAAACAGACGTAAGCTCAAAGACATACACACACTAATACACACATGAACATACACCCACACGCGCACTTATATATGTCACCACGCATTATATTGCGTGGTAGGGTATGCAGATGTACAAGGAAATTGGCAGGCTGACAGGCTTGCGGGTTGGACTACTGTGGAAGGCGGACGAGCTATAGACCAGGCAGACATTCTGAATGCTCTACGAGAAGTAAGTCGTTTACGAGAACAAGCGATAACTGTGAATCTACAACCATGGCCAGGCTGCGAGAACAGCAAGTTAAAAGAGATGTGGCCAAACAAGAACACTACGCAGGAAGCCAAAGAAGATTAATAAACCAACACAGAATTTGTGTCGTGAGCCGCTGCCCGCTGCGGTATTTGTTGAGGAGGGGATCCGAGCACTTAAGGAGTGAGTGGTTCGATGTGCAATGAGGATGATCTGTCGACTAACTAATTAACTAACTTCAATCAATCAATCATGTGCCATGCCGGGAAGCGTGGGCGGTCATGACTCGCCATTTCACTCGATCACCAGTGTCGTGGATCAGCTCAGTGTTCCTGTCTTGTCCATGCTATGTGGCCAAGCCATCCAGATATTTTCCTCTCGGTCTTCCTCTTGGCCTGTTCCCCTCGATCTTGCCAGTTGTCACTAAGTTCTCCAATCCATTTCTTCTCATAACATGTCCAAAAAATTTTGACTGTCTACGTCTAATTTCTCTAATCAGTTTACGATGTTCATTTGTCTCCTGTAGTACTTGGTCATTGGTTTTTCTGTCTGTCCATGGTATTCTTTGCATTTTCCTCAGAAACCACATTTCTGCAGCCATCAGATGCTTTTCAGCTTGACTGCTCATTGTCCAAGTTTCACATCCATACAAAAGAACAGGCTTTATGTATCCCCTCAACACTCTTTTTCTCGTTTCAATTGACATCTTTTTATTGGTCAGAATGTTTTTCATCTTGCTAAAGGCTACTTTCGCCATGGCGATTCTTGTTCTAATCTCTTCAAGGCATCCCCCATCAGATGTTATGACTGTTCCAAGATAATTGTACCGATTCACTTGTTGAAGAATATTTCCATTTACTTGTATATTACATTGTGGCACTTCCTCCTTCCTAGTGACGACCATAACCTGAGTCTTTTTACAATTTAATTATAACCCCAGTTGCTCACTGTGTACAACAACTGCATCTACTAATTGTTGCAGGTCCTGCGCATTGTCTGCAATTAATACTGTATCATCTGCATATCTAATGTTATTGATGTTTCGTCCTCCAATGCTGATTCCATTTATATCCTCTACATGTGTGAAAATATTTTCACTGTATAGTGAAAAAAGATCTGGAGACATCACACATCCCTGCCTAACACCTCTCTTAATTGGCTGATACTGTCCCACTTCATTATCAATCCTTATTGCAGCTTGTTGTTTCCAATATATGTTATTTATAAGTCTAATGTCTTTCCCATCAATTTGTAGATCTGCAAGCATATTCACCATGTTGACATGTCTAACTCTATCAAAAGCTTTTGTATAGTCAATAAAGCAAAGACTTATCCTTGTTTACTTCTATAGCACGTTCAATAACTGTTCGCAGCATATACACATCATTTACTGTACCCTTTCCTTCTACAAACCCGCATTGTTCTTCCCCTATTTCAGGTTGTATCTTCTTCCTCACTCTTTGCATGATAATTCTTAGCAAAATCTTTGTGATGTGACTCATTATACTAATTGTTCTATGTTGATCACATTCCAAGGTAACTAACTTGCACTCATATATATATATAGACCTTGCGTAGAACCATCATCAGAGAAGGCTCATTCAACGGCCAAGTGAACATCCAAGACCTACAACAGGTAGCAGCGAACCGCCGGACATGGAGAACCATGACTTCTGCCCTATGCGCCGCCTTAGGCCCAAGAGGAAAGACTAACTAACTCATGTGTGTGTGTGTGTGTGTTTGTGTGTGTGTGTGTGTGTGTGTGTATTGATCGTTGCTGAAAGAAGGACATCTGTTGTGTGAGATAATGTCATTGTTAATGCCATAATGGCATGTTCAGCTGAGTTGATTATACACCGTTTATATTATATATAAATATATCCCATATATAATGACTAACATGTAGCAGCTCTCATTGTTGTATACATCCATCCATCATGTGCCATGCCGATAAGTGTTGGCGGTCATGCTCTGCCATCTCACATGATCACCAGAGTAGTGGATTAGCTCCGTGTTTCTGTCTCGAACATACCATGTGTCCAAGCCATCCAGCTATTTATCATTGTTGCACACACACACACACACACACACACACACTTATATATATATATATATATATATATATATATATATATATATATATATATATATTGTATTTTTTTTTTGGTTTATTTTTTTTTTTTTTTTTTTTTCATATCCTTTACAGGACATCGCTGTCAACACCAGCATCTTTCAGCTGTATGTTGATTTCTTGGCAAGATTACGCTCAGTAGTTTACCATTGCTTTCTGAGCGGCCGGCTCACATACCCCTTAAGTTACCGATGCGATTCGAACCACTGCTAATTCTCACCGTCATCACGTCACCGACGAGAGTATATGAGATTACGGAGAAAAGTCATAACCTCTAAGCCACGAAGCCGGCATATACATATATATATATATATATATATATATATATATATATATATATATATATATATATATATATATATATTCCTTCTTTCAGCAACGATCACTCTTTACAGTGTGTCATCATCATCATCATCTTCCACTTCTGCCGTCAAGCGTCGTGGGGAGGAATAATTTGCTTTCCAGCGCCCGGTGGGCGGCACTGGATAGTCTCGGTCTCGTCGCAGACGATCTTTGATGTAAGGCCAGTGATGGTAGTTGTTCGTGTTGCATTCTAACAACATGGACCAAACCACTTGATCTTCTGTCTTTCAATAAATGTGGCACAAGATGTTGATCCCACAGTCTGTCTGATAACAGCATTTCTTACTCGATCTCGGATTGTTAAGTTGGCAGCTCTCCTCATGCATCTCACCTCGCAGGTGTTGATTTTGCGAAAGTGTGATTTGGATAAAGTCAAAGTTTGAGATTGGTTGCGTAGGGATGGTGTGAATATGCTGTTTATTATCTGTCGTTTTGCGGACATGGGTATATTTGGATGTTTCAGTAAGAGTGATAGTTGATATGTAAGTGCACTAGCTTTTTGACATCTGATTTCGATTTCTCTGTCCAATCTGCCATCTTCTGTGATCATACTTCCAAGATATTTGAATTGTTTTACTTGTTTCTATATACTTAGTGGGCCCGGCGATCTGCTAACTTGCATTACTTCGGTTTGGGCTGTTTTTATACTCATATTGTATCTGCTGCAGGTTGAACTCAGATTATTAATATGATTTTGTAGTCTGCCCTCATCGCTGTAAACAGGCACTGATCCTCAGAAAATAGAAGTTCATTTATTTCCTGTGGGTCAATTGTTTCATCTGGAGTAAAGAGTCCAAATTTTTTTTGAATCTGCTTCTTTGGATATTCTGTCCATGTAGACATTAAATAGCATAACAGTGTGTAGCAACCAGTATTTCAAGGCACACATCAGTAACGCTGGTACTGGAACCACACATTAGTAATGCTGGTACTGGAACCACACATTAGTAATGCTGGTACTGGAACCACACATCAATAACGCTGATATTGGAACCACTCACCAGCAACGCTGGCACTGGAACACTGAAATAAATGTTGCATGTCTCTTGCTGGACGTCGCGATCAACCCCAACCATCAGGCTGATGTACTAAGCAATTTTACGTTCAGTAGTTTGCCATTGCTTTCTGAACGAGAGATCAACGTTGAAGTCCAACTGGTCTGTGCAGAGAATGAACCCCGTACCCCGCTGTCGGAGCAACGGTTGTGTAAAACGATTCAATCTATTCTGTTGTTTCAATGGATCTCACTCCCCAATGTTTTACAGTACCCGCCGTCTTTCTATAATTGGTTGAGATATTATTATGTGTAAACTGGAAGAGCAGCAATAGGGGAACCCCTTAAGGCCACTAAGACAGTTAATAAATATATACGTTCTGTTTGGCGCACATAGAAGTAGGAGAAATAATTAGAGCAGCGAGCCACTGTCGTCATTTGGAGGTTACAAGTTCGAATCCAGATCGGTAACAATAGCTTTCAATTGTTATGTTATCTAGTGCGTCCTCAAGTCTCTAAATTATTCCCCCTACTTCTATGAGAGCCAAGCAGTATGTGTGTATTTGTTTATTAACTGATAGAGTAGCGTCTACTTTCTCGTGAAGATTACAGTATATCATTTGCTTCTGACATTAGCCATTATCATGTTCAAGTTCCATCTTCACATGGAAGATCGGCTGTAATGAGCCTAAGAAACCCTCTGTTCTGAGTCTTAGCTATGAACGCAAGCAAGTTTCTTGACGCCCAATTCCTTCATATGGCAAGTTGTCTTCACCTTGTGCAGTCTTCCCACTGCATGCTTTTCCTCTTATAAGATCTTTCTCTTGTACGGTCAATCCTTTGCAGGGTCTTCTTTACGTAATCTTTCTCTTTTACGTGTGTTTGCAGTTTTCCTCCCGAATTATGTTCTTTTGCAATGTCTTCCCCTTACACAGTCTTCTTTATTATCTGTCTTCCTCTTGAACGGCTTTCCTTTGTCGCGATCATCCTTCTGCTTTGTTTTCTATTGAGCGGTGCCCCTCTTATGCAGTCTTCTCCATTTATGGTCCTCTCCTTTCATGGTCTTCTTATTTCACGGTCTTCTTATTTCACGGTCTTCTAATTTCACTGTCTTCTAATTTAACGGTCTCCTAATTTCACGGTCTTCTTATTTCAAGGTCTTCCTCTTGCACCATCATCGTCTGTCACGGGCTTCCTGTTGCGAAGACTTTCATTTGTTCAATCCTCCTCTTTCCCGGTGGTCACCTTTCCTGGTCTGCCTATCCCACGGTTTCTCCTCCACGGTTTTCTTCTTGGGTGGTACTGGATGGGTGGTATTGGGTGGGTGGTGCTGACTAGATAATGTTAGGGGGATGGTACTGAGTGCATGGTGTTTGGTGGGCGGTACTGGGTGCATCTAACTACTGAACGTAAGCTTGCCAAGAGATCACAAGATCAAATAAAATGATAGTGTTGACTACGACGTCCTGTAAAGGATATGCAACTAATTAACTGTGTGAGTGGCATTGGGTGGGTGGTACTGACTATGTGGTATTGTGTGGGTGGTACTGACTATATTGTATCGTGTGGGTGGTACCGATATGTGGTATTGTGTGAGTGGTACTGACTATATTGTATCCTGAGGGTGGTACCGATATGTGGTATTGTTTGGGTGGTACTGATATATGGTATTGTGTGGGTGGTACTGATATGTGGTATTGTGTGGGTGGTACTGATATGTGGTATTGTGTGGGTGGTACTGATATGTGGTATTGTGTGGGTGGTACTGATATGTGGTATTGTGTGGGTGGTACTGACTATATTGTTTCGTGTGGGTGGTACCGATATATGGTATTGTGTGGGTGGTACCGATATGTGGTATTCTGTGGGTGGTACTGATATGTGGTATTGTGTGGGTGGTACTGATATGTGGTATTGTGTGGGGGGTACTGATATGTGGTATTGTGTGGGTGGTACCGATATGTGGTATTCTGTGGGTGGTACTGATATGTGGTATTGTGTGAGTGGTACTGATATGTGGTATTGTGTGGGTGGTACTAATATGTGGTATTGTGTGGGTGGTACAGATATGTGGTATTGTGTGAGTGGTACTGACTATATTGTATCCTGTGGGTGCTACCGATATGTGGTATTGTGTGGGTGGTACTGACATATGGTATTGTGTGGGTGGTACTGATATGTGGTATTGTATGAGTGGTAATGATATGTGGTATTGTGTGGGTGGTTCTGATATGTGGTATTGTGTGGGTGGTACTGATATGTGGTAATGTGTGGGTGGTACTGACTATATTGTATCGTGTGGGTGGTACCGATATATGGTATTGTGTGTGTGGTACCGATATGTGGTATTCTGTGGGTGGTACTGATATGTGGTATTGTGTGGGTGGTACTGATATGTGGTATTGTGTGGGCGGTACTGATCTGTGGTATGTGTGGGTGGTACCGATATGTGGTATTCTGTGGGAGGTACTGATATGTGTATTGTGTGGGTGGTACTGATATGTGGTATTTGTGTGGGTGGTACTGATATGTGGTATTGTGTGGGTGGTACTGATATGTGGTATTGTGTGGGTGATACTGATATGTGGTATTGTGTGGGTGGTACTGATATGTGGTATTGTGTGGGTGGTACCGATATATGGTATTTTGTGGGTGGTACCGATATATGGTATTGTGTGGGTGGTACCGATATATGGTATTGTGTGGGTGGTACAGATATATGGTATTGTGTGGGTGGTACCGATATATGGTATTGTGTGGGTGGTACCGATATATGGTATTGTGTGGGTGGTACCGATATGTGGTATTGTGTTGTGGTACTGATATGTGGTATTGTGTCGGTGGTACTGATATGTGGTATTGTGTGGGTTGTACTTATATGTGGTATTGTGTGGGTGGAATTGACTATATTGTATCGTGTGGGTGGTACCGATATGTGGTATTATGTAGGTGGTACCGATATGTGGTATTGCGTGGGTGGTAATGACTATATTGTATCGTGTGGATGGTACCGATATGTGGTATTGTGTGTGTGGTACTGATATGTGGTATTGTGTGGGTTTTACCGATATGTGGTATCGTGTGGGTGGTACCGATATGTTGTATTGTGTGGTGGTACCGATATGTGGTATTGTGTGGGTGGTACTGTCTATATTTTATCGTGTGGATGGTACCGATATGTGGTAATGTCTGGTTGGTACCAATGTGTGGTATTGTCTGGTTGGTAATGACTATGTGGTATTGTGTGCGTTGTACAGATGTATGGTATTGTGTGGGTGGTAATGATTATGTGGTATTGTGTGGGTGGTACCGATATGTGGTATTGTGTGGGTGGTACCGATATGTGGTATTCTTGGGTGGTACCGATATGTGGTATCGTGTGGGTGGTACCGATATGTGGTATCGTATGGGTGGTACCGATATGTGGTATTGTGTGGGTGGTAATGTCTATATTGTATCGTGTGGGTGGTACCGATATGTGGAATTGTGTGGGTTGTGCAGATGTGTGGTATTGTGTGGGTGGTACCGATATGTGGTATTGTGTGGGTGGTACCGATGTGTGGTATTGTGTGGGTGGTAATGACTATGTGGTATTGTGTGGGTGGTACCGATAAGTGGTACTGTGTGGGAGGTAATGACTATGTGGTATTGTGTGGGTGGTACCGATATGTGGTATTGTGTGGGTGGTAATGACTATGTGGTATTGTGTGGATGGTACCGATGTGTGGTATTGGTAGGGTTGTACCGATATGTGGTATTGTGTGGGTGGTACTGATATGTTTTATTGTGTGGGTGGTACCGATATGTGGTATTGTGTGGGTGGTACCGATATGTGGTATTGTGTGGGTGGTACCGATATGTGGTATTGTGTGGGTGGTACCGATATGTGGTATTGTGTGGGTGGTACCGATATGTGGTATTGTGTGGGTGGTACTGATATGTGGTATTGTGTGGGTGGTACTGATATGTTGTATTGTGTGGGTGGTAATGATATGTGGTATTGTGTGGGTGGTACTGATATGTGGTATTGTGTGGGTGGTAATGATATGTTGAATTGTGTGGGTGGTACCGATATGTGGTATTGTGTGGGTGGTACCGATATGTGGTATTCTGTGGGTGGTACTGATATGAGGTATTGTGTGGGTGGTACTGATATGTGGTATTGTGTGGGTGGTACTGATATGTGGTATTGTGTGGGTGGTACTGACTATATTGTATCGTGTGGGTGGTACCGATATATGGTATTGTGTGGGTGGTACAGATATGTGGTATTCTTTGGGTGGTACTGATATGTGGTATTGTGTGGGTGGTAATGATATGTGGTATTGTGTGGGTGGTACTGATGTGTGGTATTGTGTGGGTGGTACCGATATGTGGTATTCTGTGGGTGTACTGATATGTGGTATTGTGTGGGTGGTACTGATATGTGGTATTGTGTGGGTGGTACTGATATGTGGTATTGTGTGGGTGGTACCGATATGTGGTATTGTGTGAGTGGTACTGACTATATTGTATCGTGTGGGTGGTACCGATATGTGGTATTGTGTGGGTGGTACTGATATATGGTATTGTGTGGGTGGTACTGATATGTGTTTTGGTGTGGGTGGTACTGATATATGGTATTGTGTGGGTGGTACTGATATGTGGTATTGTGTGGGTTGGTACTGATATATGGTATTGTGTGGGTGGTACTGATAAGTGGTATTGTGTGGGTGGTACTGATATGTGGTATTGTGTGGGTGTACTGATATGTGGTATTGTGTGGGTGGTACTGATATGTGGTATTGTGGGTGTACTGATATGTTGTATTGTGTGGGTGGTACTGATATGTGGTATTGTGTGGTGTACTCATATATGGTATTGTGTGGGTGGTACTGATATGTGTATTGTGTGGGTGGTACTGATATGTGGTATTGTGTGAGTGGTAATGATATGTGGTATTGTGTGGGTGGTACTGAATGTGGTATTGTGTGGGTGGTACTGATATGTGGTATTGTGTGGGTGGTACTGATATGTGGTATTGTGTGTATTGTACCTGAATTGGGGTATTGTTTGGGTGTACGATATATGGTATATGTGTGGGTGGTACCGATATATGGTATTGTGTGGGTGTACTGATATGTGGTACTGTGGGGGTCGTACTGATATTTGGGTATTGTGTGGGTGGTACGATATATGGTATTGTGTGGTTAGTACTGATGATGTGGGTATTGTGTCGGTGATACTGATATGTGGTATTGTGTGGGTGGTACCGATATATAGTATTGTGTGGGTCGTACCGATATATGGTATTGTGTGGGTGGGTACCGATATATGGTATTGTGTGGGGTGGTACAGATATATGGTATTGTGTGAGTGGTACGATATATGGTTATTGGTGTGCGTGGTACATGTATGTGGTATTGTGTGGGTGGTACCGATATATTGTATTGTGTGGGTGGTACCGATATATGGTATTGTGTGGGGTGGTACCGATATATGGTATTGGTGTGGGTGGTACTGATATGTGGTATTGTGTGGGTGGGTACTGATATGTGTATTGGTGGGTTGTACTGATATGTGGTATTGTGTGGGTGGTATTGACTATATTGTATCGTGTGGGTGGTACTGATATGTGGTATTGTGCAGGTGGTACAATATGTGGTATTGTGTGGGTGTAATGATTTATTGTATCGTGTGGTGGTACCGATATGTGGTATTGTGTGTGTGGTACTGATATGTGGTATTGTGTGGGTGGTACCGATATGTATATCGTGTGGGTGGTACCGATATGTGGTATTGTGTGTGGTACCGATATGTGGTATTGTGTGGGTGGTACTGATATATTGTATTGTGTGGGTGTACCGATATGTGGTATTGTGGGGTCTGGTTGTTACTGATGTGTGGTATTGTCTGTTTGAATACTATGTGGTATTGTGTGCGTTGTACAGATGTATGTATTGTGTGTGGGTGGTACTGATATGTGGTATTGTGTGGGTGGTACTGATATGTGGTATGTGTGGGTGGTACCGATATGTGGTATTGTTGGGTGGTAACCGATATGTGTATCGTGTGGGTGGTACCGATATGTGTATCGTATGGTGGTACCGATATGTGGTATTGTGTGGGTGGTAATGTCTATGTGGTATCGTGTGGGTGGTACCGATATGTGGAATTGTGTGGTTGTGCCGATATGTGGTATTGTGTGGTGGTACCGATATGTGGTATTGTGTGGTGGTACCGATATGTGGTATTGTGTGGGTGGTACTGACTATGTGGTATTGTGTGGGTGGTACCGATATGTGGTAATGGCTTTTGTGGTTATTGTTTGGGTGGTAATGACTATGTGGTATTGTGTGGGTGGTACAGAATGTGGTATTGTGTGGGTGGTAATGATATGTGGTATTGTGTGGGTGGTACCGATATGTGTTTGGTAGGTTTGTACCGAGGTAATATGTTACAATTGGGGTACGTTACTGATTGTGGTATTGTGTGGGTGGTACCGATATGTGGTATTGTGTGGGTGGTACCGATATGTGGTATTGTGTGGTGGTACCGATATGTGGTATTGTGTGGGTGTACCGATATGTGTATTGTGTGGTGGTACCGATATGTGGTATTGTGTGGGTGGTACTGATATGTGGTATTGTGTGGTGGTACTGATATGTGGTATTGTGTGGGTGGTAATGATATGTTGTATTGTGTGGGTGGTACTGATATGTGGTATTGTGTGGGTGGTAATGATATGTGGTATTGTGTGGGTGGTACCGATATGTGTAATTGTGTGGGTGGTACCGATATGTGGTATTCTGTGGGTGGTACTGATATGTAGGTATTGTGTGGGTGGTACTGATATGAGTATGTGTGGGTGGTACTGATATGTGGTATTGTGGGTGGTACTGATATGTGGTATTGTGTGGGTGGTACTGACTATATTGTATCGTGTGGGTGGTACCGATATATGGTATTGTGTGGGTGGTACAGATATGTGGTATTCTTTGGGTGGTACTGATATGTGGTATTGTGTGGGTGGTACTGATATGTGGTATTGTGTGGGTGGTACTGATGTGTGGTATTGTGTGGGTGGTACCGATATGTGGTATTCTGTGGGTGGTACTGATATGTGGTATTGTGTGGGTGGTACTGATATTTGGTATTGTGTGGGTGGTACTGATATGTGGTATTGTGTGGGTGGTACTGATATGTGGTATTGTGTGAGTGGTAATGATATGTGGTATTGTGTGGGTGGTACTGATATGTGGTACTTGTTGGGTGGTACTGATATGTGGTATTGTGTTGGTGGTACTGATATGTGGTATTGTGTGGGTGGTACCGATATATTGTATTGTGTGGATGGTACTGACTATGTGGTATTGTGTGGGTGGTACTGTCTTTACTGTATCTTGTGGGTGATATTGATATGTGGTATTGTGTGGGTGGTATCGGTATGTGGTATTGTGTTTGCGGTGCTGATATGATTTATTGTGTGGGTGGTAATGACTATGTGGTATTGTTTGGGTGGTACCTATATGTGGTATTGTGTGGGTGGTACTGATATGTGGTATTATGTGGGTGGTACTGATATGTGGTATTGTGTGGGTGGTATTGATATGTGGTATTGTGTGGGTGGTACTGATATGTTGTATTGTGTGGGTGGTACTGATATGTGGTATTGTGTGGGTGGTACTGATATGTGGTATTGTGTGGGTGGTACCGATATATGGTATTGTGTGGTTGGTACCGATATATGGTATTGTGTGGGTGGTACTGATATGTGGTACTGTGTGGGTCGTACTGATATGTGGTATTGTGTGGGTGGTACCGATATATGGTATTGTGTGGTTGGTACTGATATGTGGTATTGTGTCGGTGATACTGATATGTGGTATTGTGTGGGTGGTACTGACTATATTGTATCTTGTGGATGGTACCGATATGTGGTATTGCGTGTGTGGTAATGATATGTGGTATTGTGTGGGGTTTACCGATATGTGGTATCGTGTGGGTGGTTCCGATATGTTGTATTGTGTGGTGGTACCGATATGTGGTATTGTGTGGGTGGTACTGTCTATAGTGTATCGTGTGGGTGGTACCGATATGTGGTAATGTCTGGGTGGTACCAATGTGCGGTATTGTCTGGGTGGTAATGACTATGTGGTGTTGTGTGGGTGGTAATGATTATGTGGTATTGTGTGGGTGGTACCGATATGTGGTATTGAAAGGGTGGTACCGATATGTGGTATTCTTGGGTGGTACAGATATGTGGTATCGTGTGGGTGGTACCGATATGTGGTATCGTATGGGTGGTACCGATATGTGTATTGTGTGGGTGTTAATGTCTATATTGTATCGTGTGGGTGGTACCGATATGTGGAATTGTGTGGGTTGTGCCGATGTGTGGTATTGTGTGGGTGGTACCGATCTGTGGTATTGTGTGGGTGGTACCGATGTGTGGTATTGTGTAGGTGGTAATGACTATGTGGTATTGTGTGGGTGGTACCGATAAGTGGTACTGTGTGGGTGGTAATGACTATGTGGTATTGTGTGGGTGGTACCGATATGTGGTATTGTGTGGATAGTACCGATGTGTGGTATTGGTAGTGTTGTACCGATATGTGGTATCGTGTGGGTGGTACTGATATGTTTGTATCGCGTCGGTGGTACCGATAAGTGGTATTGTGTAGGTGGTACCGATGTGTGGTATTGTGTGGGTGGTACTGATATGTTGTATTGTGTGGGTGGTAATGATATGTGGTATTGTGTGGGTGGTACTGATATGTGGTATTGTGTGGGTGGTACCGATATGTGGTATTTGTGGGTGGGTACCGATATGTGGTATGTGTGGGTGGTACTGATATGTGGTATTGTGTGGTTGGTACTGATATGTTGTATTGTGTGGGTGGTAATGATATGTGGTATTGTGTGGGTGGTACTGATATGTGGTATTGTGTGGGTGGTACTGATATGCTGAATTGTGTGGGTGGTACCGATATGTGGTATTGTGTGGGTGGTACCGATATGTGGTATTCTGTGGGTGGTACTGATATGAGGTATTGTATGGGTGGTACTGATATGTGGTATTGTGTGGGTGGTACTGATATGTGGTATTGTGTGGGTGGTACCGATATATGGTATTGTGTGGGTCGTACCGATATATGGTATTGTGTGGGTGGTACCGATATATGGTATTGTGTGGGTGGTACAGATATATGGTACTGTGTGAGTGGTACCGATATATGGTATTGTGTGCGTGGTACTGATATGTGGTATTGTGTGGGTGGTACCGATATATGGTATTGTGTGGGTGGTATCGATATATGGTATTGTGTGGGTGGTACCGATATATGGTATTGTGTGGGTGGTACTGATATGTGGTATTGTGTGGGTGGTACTGATATGTGGTATTGTGTGGGTTGTACTTATATGTGGTATTGTGTGGGTGGTATTGACTATATTGTATCGTGTGGGTGGTACCGATATGTGGTATTGTGCAGGTGGTACAAATATGTGGTATTGTGTGGGTGGTAATGACTTTATTGTATCGTGTGGATGGTACCAATATGTGGTATTGCGTGTGTGGTAATGATATGTGGTATTGTGTGGGGTTTACCGATATGTGGTATCGTGTGGGTGGTTCCGATATGTTCTATTGTGTGGTGGTACCGATATGTGGTATTGTGTGGGTGTGGTACTGTCTATAGTGTATCGTGTGGGTGGTACCGATATGTGGTAATGTCTGGGTTGGTACCAATGTGTGGTATTGTCTGGGTGGTAATGACTATGTGGTGTTGTGTGGGTGGTAATGATTATGTGGTATTGTGTGGGTGGTACCGATATGTGGTATTGAATGGGTGGTACCGATATGTGGTATTCTTGGGTGGTACAGATATGTGGTATCGTGTGGGTGGTACCGATATGTGGTATCGTATGGGTGGTACCGATATGTGGTATTGTGTGGGTGGTAATGTCTATATTGTATCGTGTGGGTGGTACCGATATGTGGAATTGTGTGGGTTGTGCCGAATGTGTGGTATTGTGTGGGTGGTACCGATCTGTGGTATTGTGTGGGTGGTACCGATGTGTGGTATTGTGTAGGTGGTAATGACTATGTGGTATTGTGTGGGTGGTACCGATAAGTGGTACTGTGTGGGTGTAATGACTATGTGGTATTGTGTGGGTGGTACCGATATGTGGTATAGTGTGGATAGTACCGATGTGTGGTATTGGTAGTGTTGTACCGATATGTGGTATCTTGTGGGTGGTACTGATATGTTGTATCGCGTCGGTGGTACCGATAAGTGGTATTGTGTAGGTGGTACCGATGTGTGGTATTGTGTGGGTGGTACTGATATGTTGTATTGTGTGGGTGGTAATGATATGTGGTATTGTGTGGGTGGTACTGATATGTGGTATTGTGTGGGTGGTACCGATATGTGGTATTGTGTGGGTGGTACCGATATGTGGTATTGTGTGGGTGGTACTGATATGTGGTATTGTGTGGGTGGTACTGATATGTTGTATTATGTGGGTGGTAATGATATGTGGTATTGTGTGGGTGGTACTGATATGTGGTATTGTGTGGGTGGTACTGATATGTTGAATTGTGTGGGTGGTACAGATATGTGGTATTGTGTGGGTGGTACCGATATGTGGTATTCTGTGGGTGGTACTGATATGAGGTATTGTATGGGTGGTACTGATATGTGGTATTGTGTGGGTGGTACTGATATGTGGTATTGTGTGGGTGGTACTGACTATATTGTATCGTGTGGGTGGTACCGATATATGGTATTGTGTGGGTGGTGCCGATATGTGGTATTCTGTGGGTGGTACTGATATGTGGTATTGTGTGGGTGGTACCGATATGTGGTATTGTGTGGGTGGTACTGATATGTGGTATTGTGTGGGTGGTACCGATATGTGGTATTCTGTGGGTGGTACTGATATGTGGTATTGTGTGGGTGGTACTGATATGTGGTATTGTGTGGGTGGTACTGATATGTGGTATTGTGTGGGTGGTACCGATATGTGGTATTGTGTGAGTGGTACTGACTATATTGTATCGTGTGGGTGGTACCGATATGTGGTATTGTGTGGGTGGTACTGATATATGGTATTGTGTGGGTGGTACTGATATGTGTTATTGTGTGGGTGGTACTGATATATGGTATTGTGTGGGTGGTACTGATATGTGGTATTGTGTGGGTGGTACTGATTATATGGTATTGTGTGGGTGGTACTGATATGTGGTATTGTGTGGGTGGTACTGGTATGTGGTATTGTGTGAGTGGTAATGATATGTGGTATTGTGTGGGTGGTACTGATAATGTGGTATTGTGTGGGTGGTACTGATATGTGGTATTGTGTGGGTGTTACTGATATGTGGTATTGTTGTGGGTGGTACTGATATGTGGTATTGTGTGAGTGGTAATGATATGTGGTATTGTGTGGGTGGTACTGATATGTGGTATTGTGTGGGTGGTACTGATAAGTGGTATTGTGTGGGTGGTACTGACTATATTGTATGTGTGGGTGGTACTGACTATGTGTATTGTGTGGGTGGTACTGTCTTTACTGTATCTTGTGGTGTGATACTGATATGTGGTATTGTGGTGGGTGGTATCGGTATGTGGTATTGTGTTTGCGGTGCTGGTATAAGTTATTGTGTGGGTGGTAATGACTATGTGGTATTGTGTGGTGGTACCGATATGTGGTATTGTGTGTGGTGGTACCGATGTGTGTATTGTGGTGGGTGGTAATGACTATGTGGTATTGTGTGGGTGGTACCGATAAGTGGTACTGTGTGGGTTGGTAATGACTATGTGGTATTGTGTGGGTGGTACGATATGTGGTATTGTGTGGGTGGTAATGACTATGTGGTATTGTGTGGATGGTACCGATGTGTGGTATTGGTAGGGTTGTACCGATATGTGGTATTGTGTGGGTGGTACTGATATGTTTTATTGTGTGGGTGGTACCGATATGTGGTATTGTGTGGGTGGTACCGATATGTGGTATTGTGTGGGTGGTACCGATATGTGTATTGTGTGGGTGGTACCGAATATGTGGTATTGTGTGGGTGGTACCGATATTTGTATTGTGTGGGTGGTACTGATATGTGGTATTGTGTGGGTGGTACTGATATGTGGTATTGTGTGGGTGGTAATGATATGTGGTATTGTGTGGGTGGTACCGATATGTGGTATTGTGTGGGTGGTACTGATATGTTGAATTGTGTGGTGGTACCGGATATGTGGTATTGTGTGGGTGGTACCGATATGTGGTATTCTGTGTGGTGGTACCTGATATGAGGTATTGTGTGGGTGGTACTGATGTGTGGTATTGTTTGGGTGGTACTGATATGTGGTATTGTGTGGGTGGTACTGACTAGATGGTATCGTGTGGGTGGTACCGATATATGGTATTGTGTGGGTGGTACAGAATATGTGGTATTCTTTGGGTGGTACTGATATGTGGTATTGTGTGGGTGGTACTGATATGTGGTATTGTGTGGGTGGTACTGATGTGTGGTAGTTGTGTGGGTGGTACCGATATGTGGTATTCTGTGGGTGGTACTGATAATGTGGTATTGTGTGGGTGGTACTGATATTTGGTATTGTGTGGGTGGTACTGATATGTGGTATTGTGTGGGTGGTACTGATATGTGGTATTGTGTGAGTGGTAATGATATGTGGTATTGTGTGGGTGGTACTGATATGTGGTACTGTGTGGGTGGTACTGATATGTGGTATTGTGTTGGTGGTACTGATATGTGGTATTGTGTGGGTGGTACCGATATATTGTATTGTGTGGGTGGTACTGACTATGTGGTATTGTGTGGGTGGTACTGTCTTTACTGTATCTTGTGGGTGATATTGATATGTGGTATTGTGTGGGTGGTATCGGTATGTGGTATTGTGTTTGCGGTGCTGATATGATTTATTGTGTGGGTGGTAATGACTATGTGGTATTGTTTGGGTGGTACCTATATGTGGTATTGTGTGGGTGGTACTGATATGTGGTATTGTGTGGGTGGTACTGATATGTGGTATTGTGTGGGTGGTATTGATATGTGGTATTGTGTGGGTGGTACTGATATGTTGTATTGTGTGGGTGGTACTGGTATTTGGTATGTGGGGTGGTACTGATATGTGGTATTGTGTGGGTGGTACTGATATGTGGTATTGTGTGGGTGGTACCGATATATGGTATTGTGTGGTTGGGTACCGATATAATGGTATTGTGTGGGTGGTACTGATATGTGGTACTGTGTGGGTCGTACTGATATGTGTATTGTGTGGTGGTACCGATATATGGTATTGTGTGGTTGTACTGATATGTGGTATTGTGTCGGTGAACTGATATGTGGTATTGTGTGGGTGGTACTGACTATATGTATCTTGTGGATGGTACCGATATGTGGTATTGCGTGTGTGGGTAATGATATGTGGTATTGTGTGGGGTTTACCGATATGTGTATCGTGTGGGTGGGTTCCGATATGTTTGTATTGTGTGGTGGTACCGATATGTGGTATTGTGTGGGTTGGTAATGTCTATAGTGTATCGTGTGGGTGGTACCGATATGTGGTATGTCCGGGTACCAATGTGTGGTATTGTCTGGGTGGTAATGACTATGTGGTGTTGTGTGGGTGGTAATGATTATGTGGTATTGTGTGGGTGGTACCGATATGTGGTATTGAATGGGTGGTACCGATATGTGGTATTCTTGGGTGGTACAGATATGTGGTATCGTGTGGGTGGTACCGATATGTGGTATCGTATGGGTGGTACCGATATGTGGATATTGTGTGGGTGTTAATGTCTATATTGTATCGTGTGGGTGGTACCGATATGTGGAATTGTGTGGGTTAGTGCCGATGTGTGGTATTGTGTGGGTGGTACCGATCTGTGGTATTGTGTGGGTGGTACCGATGTGTGGTATTGTGTAGGTGGTAATGACTATGTGGTATTGTGTGGGTGGTACGATAAGTGGTACTGTGTGGGTGGTAATGACTATGTGGTATTGTGTGGGTGGTACCGATATGTGGTATTGTGTGGATAGTACCGATGTGTGGTATTGGTAGTGTTGTACCGATATGTGGTATCGTGTGGGTGGTACTGATATGTTGTATCGCGTCGGTGGTACCGATAAGTGGTATTGTGTAGGTGGTACCGATGTGTGGTATTGTGTGGGTGGTACTGATATGTTGTATTGTGTGGGTGGTAATGATATGTGGTATTGTGTGGGTGGTACTGATATGTGGTATTGTGTGGGTGGTACCGATATGTGGTATTGTGTGGGTGGTACCGATATGTGGTATTGTGTGGGTGGTACTGATATGTGGTATTGTGTGGGTGGTACTGATATGTTGTATTGTGTGGGTGGTAATGATATGTGGTATTGTGTGGGTGGTACTGATATGTGGTATTGTGTGGGTGGTACTGATATGCTGAATTGTGTGGGTGGTACCGATATGTGGTATTGTGTGGGTGGTACCGATATGTGGTATTCTGTGGGTGGTACTGATATGAGGTATTGTATGGGTGGTACTGATATGTGGTATTGTGTGGGTGGTACTGATATGTGGTATTGTGTGGGTGGTACCGATATATGGTATTGTGTGGGTCGTACCGATATATGGTATTGTGTGGGTGGTACCGATATATGGTATTGTGTGGGTGGTACAGATATATGGTACTGTGTGAGTGGTACCGATATATGGTATTGTGTGCGTGGTACTGATATGTGGTATTGTGTGGGTGGTACCGATATATGGTATTGTGTGGGTGGTACCGATATATGGTATTGTGTGGGTGGTACCGATATATGGTATTGTGTGGGTGGTACTGATATGTGGTATTGTGTGGGTGGTACTGATATGTGGTATTGTGTGGGTTGTACTTATATGTGGTATTGTGTGGGTGGTATTGACTATATTGTATCGTGTGGGTGGTACCGATATGTGGTATTGTGCAGGTGGTCAAATATGTGGTATTGTGTGGGTGGTAATGACTTTATTGTATCGTGTGGATGGTACCAATATGTGGTATTGCGTGTGTGGTAATGATATGTGGTATTGTGTGGGGTTTACCTATATGTGGTATCGTGTGGGTGGTTCCGATATGTTGTATTGTGTGGTGGTACCGATATGTGGTATTGTGTGGGTGGTACTGTCTATAGTGTATCGTGTGGGTGGTACCGATATGTGGTAATGTCTGGGTGGTACCAATGTGTGGTATTGTCTGGGTGGTAATGACTATGTGGTGTTGTGTGGGTGGTAATGATTATGTGGTATTGTGTGGGTGGTACCGATATGTGGTATTGAATGGGTGGTACCGATATGTGGTATTCTTGGGTGGTACAGATATGTGGTATCGTGTGGGTGGTACCGATATGTGGTATCGTATGGGTGGTACCGATATGTGGTATTGTGTGGGTGGTAATGTCTATATTGTATCGTGTGGGTGGTACCGATATGTGGAATTGTGTGGGTTGTGCCGATGTGTGGTATTGTGTGGGTGGTACCGATCTGTGGTATTGTGTGGGTGGTACCGATGTGTGGTATTGTGTAGGTGGTAATGACTATGTGGTATTGTGTGGGTGGTACCGATAAGTGGTACTGTGTGGGTGGTAATGACTATGTGGTATTGTGTGGGTGGTACCGATATGTGGTATTGTGTGGATAGTACCGATGTGTGGTATTGGTAGTGTTGTACCGATATGTGGTATCTTGTGGGTGGTACTGATATGTTGTATCGCGTCGGTGGTACCGATAAGTGGTATTGTGTAGGTGGTACCGATGTGTGGTATTGTGTGGGTGGTACTGATATGTTGTATTGTGTGGGTGGTAATGATATGTGGTATTGTGTGGGTGGTACTGATATGTGGTATTGTGTGGGTGGTACCGATATGTGGTATTGTGTGGGTGGTACCGATATGTGGTATTGTGTGGGTGGTACTGATATGTGGTATTGTGTGGGTGGTACTGATATGTTGTATTGTGTGGGTGGTAATGATATGTGGTATTGTGTGGGTGGTACTGATATGTGGTATTGTGTGGGTGGTACTGATATGTTGAATTGTGTGGGTGGTACAGATATGTGGTATTGTGTGGGTGGTACCGATATGTGGTATTCTGTGGGTGGTACTGATATGAGGAATTGTATGGGTGGTACTGATATGTGGTATTGTGTGGGTGGTACTGATATGTGGTATTGTGTGGGTGGTACTGACTACATTGTATCGTGTGGGTGGTACCGATATATGGTATTGTGTGGGTGGTGCCGATATGTGGTATTCTGTGGGTGGTACTGATATGTGGTATTGTGTGGGTGGTACTGATATGTGGTATTGTGTGGGTGGTACTGATATGTGGTATTGTGTGGGTGGTACCGAT
Organism: Cepaea nemoralis; assembly: GCA_014155875.1. Lineage (NCBI taxonomy): Eukaryota > Metazoa > Mollusca > Gastropoda > Stylommatophora > Helicidae > Cepaea > Cepaea nemoralis. Next base: position 520,883 of record JACEFZ010026208.1, read on the forward strand.
ATGTGGTATTCTGTGGGTGGTACTGACTATATTGTATTGTGTGGGTGGTACTGACTATGTGGTATTGTGTGGGTGGTACTGTCTTTACTGTATCTTGTGGGTGATACTGATATGTGGTATTGTGTGGGTGGTATCGGTATGTGGTATTGTGTTTGCGGTGCTGGTATAAGTTATTGTATGGGTGGTAATGACTATGTGGTATTGTTTGGGTGGTACCTATATGTGGTATTGTGTGGGTGGTACTGATATGTGGTATTGTGTGGGTGGTACTGATATGTGGTATTATGTGGGTGGTATTGATATGTGGTATTGTGTGGGTGGTACTGATATGTTGTATTGTGTGGGTGGTACTGGTATTTGGTATTGTGTGGGTGGTACTGATATGTGGTATTGTGTGGGTGGTACTGATATGTGGTATTGTGTGGGTGGTACCGATATATTGTATTGTGTGGGTGGTACCGATATATGGTATTGTGTGGGTGGTACTGATATGTGGTATTGTGTGGGTCGTACTGATATGTGGTATTGTGTATGTGGTACCGATATATGGTATTGTGTGGTTGGTACTGATATGTGGTATTGTTTCGGTGGTACTGATATGTGGTATTGTGTGGGTGGTACCGATATATGGTATTGTGTGGGTGGTACCGATATATGGTATTGTGTGGGTGGTACAGATATATGGTATTGTGTGGGTGGTACCGATATATGGTATTGTGTGCGTGGTACTGATATGTGGTATTGTGTGGGTGGTACCGATATATGGTATTGTGTGGGTGGTACCGATATATGGTATTGTGTGGGTGGTACCGATATATGGTATTGTGTGGGTGGTACTGATATGTGGTATTGTGTGTCTGGTACTGATGTGTGGTATTGTGTGGGTTGTACTTATATGTGGTATTGTGTGGGTGGTATTGACTATATTGTATCGTGTGGGTGGTACCGATATGTGGTATTGTGCAGGTGGTACAAATATGTGGTATTGTGTGGGTGGTAATGACTTTATTGTATCGTGTGGATGGTACCGATATGTGGTATTGTGTGTGTGGTACTGATATGTGGTAATGTGTGGGTTTTACCGATATGTGGTATCGTGTGGGTGGTACCGATATGTTGTATTGTGTGGTGGTACCGATATGTGGTATTTTATGGGTGGTACTGTCTATAATGTATCGTGTGGGTGGTACCGATATGTGGTAATGTCTGGGTGGTACCAATGTGTGGTATTGTCTGGGTGGTAATGACTATGTGGTGTTGTGTGGGTGGTAATGATTATGTGGTATTGTGTGGGTGGTTCCGATATGTGGTATTGAATGGGTGGTACCGATATGTGGTATTCTTGGGTGGTACAGATATGTGGTATCGTGTGGGTGGTACCGATATGTGGTATCGTATGGGTGGTACCGATATGTGGTATTGTGTGGGTGGTAATGTCTATATTGTATCGTGTGGGTGGTACCGATATGTGGTATTGTGTGGATAGTACCGATGTGTGGTATTGTGTGGGTGGTACCGATCTGTGGTATTGTGTGGGTGGTACCGATGTGTGGTATTGTGTGGGTGGTAATGACTATGTGGTATTGTGTGGGTGGTACCTATAAGTGGTTCTGTGTGGGTGGTAATGACTATGTGGTATTGTGTGGGTGGTACCGATATGTGGTATTGTGTGGATAGTACCGATGTGTGGTATTGGTAGTGCTGTACCGATATGTGGTATCGTGTGTGTGGTACTGATATGTTGTATCGCGTCGGTGGTACCAATATGTGGTATTGTGTGGGTGGTACCGATGTGTGGTATTGTGTGGGTGGTACCGATATGTGGTATTGTGTGGGTGGTACTGATATGTTGTATTGTGTGGGTGGTACCGATATGTGGTATTGTGTGGGTGGTACCGATGTGTGGTATTCTGTGGGTGGTAATGACTATATAGTATTGTGTGGGTGGTAACGATATGTGGTATCGTGTGGGTTTTACCGATATGTGGTATTGTGTGGGTGGTACCAATATGTGGTATTTTGTGGGTGGTACCGATATGTGGTATTGTGTGGGTGGTACTGATAAGTTCTATCGTGTGGATGGTGCCGATATGTGGTATTGTGTGGGTGGTACTGATATGTGGTATTGTGTGGGTGGTAATGACTATATTGTATCGTGTGGATGGTACCGATATGTGGTATTGTGTGTGTGGTACTGATATGCAGCATTATGTGTGTGGTACTGATATGTGGCATTGTGTGGGTGGTACTGATATGTGGTATTGTGTGAGTGGTACCGACATGTGGCATTGTGTGGGTGGTACCGATATGTGGTTTTTTGTGGGTGGTACTGATATGTGGTATTGTGTGGGTGGTACCGATATATGGTATTGTGTTGGTGGTACTGATATGTGATATTGTGTGGGTGGTACTGACTATATTGTATCGTGTGGGTGGTACCGATATGTTATATTCCGTGGGTGGTACCGATATGTGGTATTGTGTGGGTGGTACTGATATGTGGTATTGTATGGTTGGTACTAATATGTGGCATTGTGTGGGTGCTAATGACTATATTGTATCGTGTGGGTGGTACCGATATGTGGTAATGTGTGTGTGGTACTGACTATATTGTATCTTGTGGGTTGTACTGATATGGTGTATTGTGTGGGTGGTACTGATATGTTGTATTGTGTGGGTGGTACTGTTATGTGGTATTGTGTGGGTGGTACCGATATTTGGTATTGTGTGGGTTGTACTGCTATGTGGTAATGTGTGGGTGGTACCGATATGTGGTATTGTGTGGGTGGTACTGACTATGTGGTATTGTGTGGGTGGTGTCTCGAAGTGCCTGTCCTCTAAATCCCACGGGACCGTACACTCAAATCAACTCAAATTGAACTCGTCAAGAACAGATCAGAACAACAAAACATGTTCTATCTTACCAACAGGATCATGAACATATGGCAGATTCAAATCGAACAAACGATTTTCAGACGTACGTTTATTCCGCCGCAGGACAAAGTATATACTCTTGTAGAAATGTGAGCTGATCCCTATACGCAAGATCGGCGCTCACTTAAATAACATCAACCTACGAGCTCTAAGTCCAGCTCGCTGCCCTTGAGGCCTAATTATCCAAATCCTCAGTTCAACTGATTAAATAAAAGTCTAGGTATCCACACCCGGTCTTTCTACTGTTGTGTTGTCTTTAATACATTCCTCTCCGGACTCCCAGCTGCTTCATCACGAAATTACCGCCTCCAGGTGTCACCTTCACACGGAGCCTTTTATAAACACATCCTTTCGAATCCACGAATTCACAGCGTCTCCCGTTGCCGTCCAATGACGTTGTTTTCCTTTCCTTAGTTTCTCATATTTGTCGTCCAGTTTTGTGACTGTCTGGGAAAATCCAGTAAGGTATCTTCTTTATACTTGGTGGCGCGTGTTCCGTTATGTGGCATAATGCCCCCTCCCAGATAAAAAAAAAAATTATTTATAATTTTTTTCTTTATATCTGTATATCTGTACGACTATCACAACAATTTTTTTTTAACTACAACTGAATAGCACTTGGTTTTACCCCCTTATCTACCCTTAAAAAAAAATAAAGCTACATAACGGGCACGCCCACCTGTCCAAACCCTCCGTTGGACGTCGTGTGGCTGATCATGGGCAATCAGACAAACTAATAAACATATTAGTCCCTACCTTGTCATAATAGACCAGTGTGTCCTAACTCTAGGTATTACCATGAGTTTAGGACGTTATGTGGCAGGTGGTACTGTCTTTACTGTATCTTGTGGGTGATACGGATATGTGGTATTGTGTCGGTGGTACTGATATGGGGTATTGTGTGGGTGGTACCGATATATGGTATTGTGTGGGTGGTACCGATATATGGTATTGTGTGGGTGGTACTGATATATGGTATTGTGTGGGTGGTACAGATATATGGTATTGTGTGGGTGGTACCGATATATGGTATTGTGTGGGTGGTACTGATATGTGGTATTGTGTGGGTGGTACCGATATATGGTATTGTGTAGGTGGTACCGATATATGATATTGTGTGGGTGGTACCGATATATGTTATTGTGTGGGTGGTACCGATATATAGTATTGTGTTGTGGTACTGATATGTGGTATTGTGTGGGTGGTACTGATATGTGGTATTGTGTGGGTTGTACTTATATGTGGTATTGTGTGGGTGGTATTGACTATATTGTATCGTGTGGATGGTACCGATATGTGGTATTGTGTAGGTGGTACCGATATGTGGTAATGTGTGGGTGGTAATGACTTTATTGTATCGTGTGGATGGTACCGATATGTGGTATTGTGTGTTGTGGTACTGATATGTGGTATTGTGTTGGTTTTACCGATATGTGGTATTGTGTGGTGGTACCGATATGTGGTATTGTGTGGGTGGTACTGTCTATATTGTATCGTGTGGGTGGTACCGATATGTGGTAATGTCTGGGTGGTACCAATGTGTAGTATTGTCTGGGTGGTAATGACTATGTGGTATTGTGTGTGTTGTACAGATGTATGGTATTGTGTGGGTGGTTATGATTATGTGGTATTGTGTGGGTGGTACCGATATGTGGTATTGTGTGGGTGGTAATGACTATGTGGTATTGTGTGGGTGGTACCGATATGTGGTATTGTGTGGGATAGTACCAATATGTGGTATTGGTAGTGCTGTACCGATATGTGGTATCGTGTGGGTGGTACTGATATGTTGTATCGCGTCGGTGGTACCAATATGTGGTATTGTGTGGGTGGTACCGATGTGTGGTATTGTGTGGGTGGTACCGATATGTGGTATTGTGTGGGTGGTACTGACTATATTGTATCGTGTGGGTGGTACCGATATGTGGTATTGTGTGGGTGGTACCGATATGTGGTATTGTGTGGGTGGTACCGATATGTGGTATTCTGTGGGTGGTAATGACTATATAGTATTGTGTGGGTGGTAACGATATGTGGTATCGTGTGGGTGTTACCGATATGTGGTATTGTGTGTGTGGCACCAATATGTGGTATTTTGTGGGTGGTACCGATATGTGGTATTGTGTGGGTGGTACTGATATGTTCTATCGTGTGGGTGGTGCCGATATGTGGTATTGTGTGGGTGGTACTGATATGTGGTATTGTGTGGGTGGTAATGACTATATTGTATCGTGTGGATGGTACCGATATGTGGTATTGTGTGTGTGGTACTGATATGCAGCATTGTGTGTGTGGTACTGATATGTGGCATTGTGTGGGTGGTACTGATATGTGGTATTGTGTGGGTGGTACCGACATGTGGCATTGTGTGGGTGGTACCGATATGTGGTATTTTGTGGGTGGTACTGATATGTGGTATTGTGTGGGTGGTACCGATATATGGTATTGTGTTGGTGGTACTGATATGTGATATTGTGTGGGTGGTACTGACTATATTGTATCGTGTGGGTGGTACCGATATGTTATATTCCGTGGGTGGTACCGATATGTGGTATTGTGTGGGTGGTACTGATATGTGGTATTGTATGGTTGGTACTAATATGTGGCATTGTGTGGGTGGTAATGACTATATTGTTTCGTGTGGGTGGTACCGATATGTGGTAATGTGTGTGTGGTACTGACTATATTGTATCTTGTGGGTTGTACTGATATGGTGTATTGTGTGGGTGGTACTGATATGTTGTATTGTGTGGGTGGTACTGTTATGTGGTATTGTGTGGGTGGTACCGATATTTGGTATTGTGTGGGTTGTACTGCTATGTGGTATTGTGTGGGTGGTACCGATATGTGGTATTTTGTGGGTGGTACTGACTATGTGGTATTGTGTGGGTGGTGTCTCGAAGTGCCTGTCCTCTAAATCCCACGGGACCGTACACTCAAAGCAACTCAAATTGAACTCGTCAAGAACAGATCAGAACAACAAAACATGTTCTATCTTACCAACAGGATCATGAACATATGGCAGATTCAAATCGAACAAACGATTTTCAGACGTACGTTTATTCCGCCGCAGGACAAAGTATATACTCTTGTAGAAATGTGAGCTGATCCCTATACGCAAGATCGGCGCTCACTTAAATAACATCAACCTACGAGCTCTAAGTCCAGCTCGCTGCCCTTGAGGCCTAATTATCCAAATCCTCAGTTCAACTGATTAAATAAAAGTCTAGGTATCCACACCCGGTCTTTCTACTGTTGTGTTGTCTTTAATACATTCCTCTCCGGACTCCCAGCTGCTTCATCACGAAATTACCGCCTCCAGGTGTCACCTTCACACGGAGCCTTTTATAAACACATCCTTTCGAATCCACGAATTCACAGCGTCTCCCGTTGCCGTCCAATGACGTTGTTTTCCTTTCCTTAGTTTCTCATATTTGTCGTCCAGTTTTGTGACTGTCTGGGAAAATCCAGTAAGGTATCTTCTTTATACTTGGTGGCGCGTGTTCCGTTATGTGGCATAATGCCCCCCTCCCAGATAAAAAAAAAATTATTTATAATTTTTTTCTTTATATCTGTATATCTGTACGACTATCACAACAATTTTTTTTTAACTACAACTGAATAGCACTTGGTTTTACCCCCTTATCT